>JAJOZX010001852.1:345000-642500 GCA_023014485.1 Bathynomus jamesi
GTCTTCTTTTGAAGATTTCTACTGCAACTCCCTTCGTGTTTCTTAGGTGTTTGTGCGACTGATTAAGCAATTTCGGTCCTCTCACTACAAAACTATTTTCTTTCAGGGTTAAGGATGTTCCCTGTCTCGCCTTCAATTTGGGAATACGACAGTCTACCGCTTCTACTTTCCACCGTTGTTTGGGGAGTTATAGCATTCAGAGTAAGATTAGGGACTAGTTTCTCCATTATTTTCCAAAGTGTAAATAATGGTGTATCTCTCTCTTCTCCTTTCCAGTGAATATAGGTCTAGTTCTCGTGACCTTTCCCAGTAATTTAGTTCTTTGCACCCCTTGATCTTGGCTGTGAAGCTTCTTTAGATCCCTTCCAGCTGCCTAATGTCTTCTTTTTTATATGGGGATGATAGGACCGTGGCACCGTGCAGTATTCCAATTTGGGTATTATCAGGGTTTTCAGTAGAGGAATCATTACATTCCTAGCCCTTCGTTTAAAGGTTCTCAATATTTGACCCGTTATCATCTTTGCTCTGTTTACTGCTATCTTATTTTGTGTTCCAAATTTCGCATCATCTGTCATTACAACCCCTAAATCTTTTCCTCTGGAATTTCTCTGAATTTCCTGTCCAATTGGAGTATAATATTCCATGGATTTTAGATCTTCTCTTTTTCCGTACCGTAATAGCTGAAATTTCACGGTGTTAAACATCATATTGTTGTCTTCCGTCCAATTGCAGATACTCTTTATGTCGGTTTGTAGAGATCCTATGTCTTCTGGGGTTTCTTATTTTTCTATTGATCTTTGTGTCATCCGCAAAGGATGTTACTGTGCTGTCTCTGGTAACTTCCTCATCTATGTCAGTTAGCATATATATATATATATATATATATATATATATATATATATATATATATATATATATATATATATGTGTGTGTGTGTGTGTGTGTGTGTGTGTGTGTGTATTATATACTGTTGGTGAACTTATCTGATTTGAAATAAGCCAAGAAACAACATTATTAAATGCAAAAAACTTCACTTTCTTCTACGTGAAGGTCAAAATATGAAAATAAAAACCCACTCTAATAGACAGAGTTTATTTCCACGACAGTTTCGACGCCCACTGGCATCCTCCTCGGGTGGATACAGAAACACCCGAGGAGGATGCCAGTGGGCGTCGAAACTGTCGTGGAAATAAACTCTGTCTATTAGAGTGGGTTTTTATTTTCATAAACAACATTATTCTTTAAACTCATCGCTGATGATTCTCTTATGAATTGGTAACTGTGTAAATTTTAAAATAATCGACAAAGGAAAATTAAATATAAAAACAAATGTAATTACTGGGTTACAGAAACTTAAGGTTAATAATTTGTTATTTACACTGTGGAGAGAAGTCGTGTCGAAAATGAAAAATAAAATTTGATGTTTTAGTTTTAAAGCCGCATTACGCAATTTGATGTTCTTTTAACACATGCAATTTTATAACGAAATTTGATGTACAGTAAGATTATTATTTCACATACCAGAAGATGGCATGTGAATGTGAATGTGATGGTATATATCGATGTAAATGACAGAAAACTACATATTTAAAAGTAAATAAACAAATATGCTTTGCTATGAAAATATAAAAAAGTTCTTGTATTTGAAGATCTCGTTTGAAAATAAATCAGTTTCCCTTAGAAAAGAGAGAAATTAATTTATTTAAATTAAAATAATAAATGTTCATTTTATTTTTCATAATACAGATATTAAACAAAGGACTTGTTTTCGATTTAAAATATGTTCATTCTGATTTTGATTTATGTATTGTTCGCAATTTGTTAATTTACGAGAGTTGGATGTGTTGATATCAATGCATACTCTCGTTAGGTCTATTAAAACCTTTCAGATATTCATTTTAAGTTTTCATTTCTACTGTCTGGCGGAACTTGCCTGAACAGAAAGTACTCGAATGATTTTGCATGTTTGTTCTTGTTTGTCTCATGAAAGATTAGAAAGAACTTTTTTGAAGGAGGAGGGCGAGGATGAATCCTTTCTTAATTTTTTTTTTTTTTTTTGAAGGAAGGTGAAGACGAATTTTTTTTTTTTTTTTTTTTTTTGAAGGACCATGAAAGACACCTCATAAAGGAGGGACCGTCATGAAGGACGGTGAGGGGGGAGGAAATTTTCAAATCGATCCATTTCTGTCTCACATTTTGACACTATACTACTAGGAGAAACTAGTTTTAAAAATCTTCTATTGAGAGGGAATTGGAGAAAAATTGCAATTAAGCAATGAGGCATCAACATCACACCGAAGATGAGGGTGATGACATCACGAAGGTATGTCCTATGAACGCACTCACGGCATCAGAATGTCGTCATGAAACTTACGATTTTTTCACTACATATAACAAACAAGATATAAAACAAAAAATAACTTCACCGATTAAAGCCAAAAGGGTAGAAATAAAAACAGAAAACAATGAAATATAAAATGAAATTGTAACGATTTAAAGTGAATCATAAAAAGTATCCATTAGTCAAAGTTCTGAAAATCAGTGGCAAAGAAAATTATAACAAAATACAGAAATATTACAGTCACATCATACAAAATAAAAATCACCCACGAGAATTTTTCAATGTCTAAACCAGATATAGAAAAACAAAAGTAATACTGAAAAGATTGTTCGAGATGAATGGATTTGCGCATTTTTCAGTTTTCAATGCAAGAACGGTATTCATGCATTTCTGCCGAATCAGAGGAGCTTGTACTCTCGTACTCGGAGCTCTTCCTCCATACGTTTATGATCATTGGATTCTAAGTGTTAAACAGACATCATTCCTCGGGCTTGCATTTGACAGGAGGCTGACTTGGCTTCCTAATCTCCACATAGCTGCCATAACTCCCGCCTGGGCGGTAGAACTCCAGATTTTGCACTTATTTTGGCAAATACTCCCAATCTCCCTACTGCCAGGCGAAATCTCCTGCCACACACCCATTTCTAACATTTTCAGAACATTATGTTACGTTTGTAAATATATTTAAAAAACTAATATCTTAGCTCACCGATGTAATAAAATGACTGATAAATTATGTGAAAATTATGATTGGTATGTTGTTACACTTCCTTTTGAGTTTTCACTCTACTCCAAACATTGTAACATTCATCAATTATCCGATTTTTAATCAAACTCAAGTGTCTCCTGCAACACTCTAAAAACAGCTTTATATTAATTTTTTACTTATATTTGAGAATCTCATATACCATTTTTATAATATTATTAAAAAGTAAGTTTGCCAATTTTATATAATTGACAAGTTGTACTTAATTTAATGACAGTGAACAGCAAGATGCTAACTGATGCGAAAGCTGCCACCACCAAGAAGAACAGCTACCTTAAGTGTGTGCAGACTGCCAAAACTCAATTAGGGGAGTGTCAGGGTGCCAGGCTGGATTGTGTTGAGGAGGAGGATAAGATGGATGAAGAATGTAAATAGTAATATATAATAGTAATGAATGGATGAAGTATATAAATAACGTATATAAGTGTAAATAAATTTTTCAAATAGTTTTTAGTGTTTTAGTTTTGAATGGATTTTTTCGAAAATAAACTTAGAACATGCTAAAAAAAATACATCATTATAAAAATTTGTATTAATTTGTTGTGGTTCTGGTGGTGGATGACCAAGAGTATCTTCCACCAAGTTATACCTCTAAGAGGGAGATCTCCCTCTTAGAAATAAAATCTTTGTGGCAGTTGTCTCCAGTCACTTAGGGTTTCGTGCCTAAGACACTAACCACGCAGATTTTGGGTCACGCCTCTTCGGTTGCTGAATATACCACTTTTTATTGCATCTATAGGGCAATAGTTAAGCAGAAACTTGAATCTGGGTGTGAGGTTTATTCCTTGGGAAGGTTTATTCCTTGGCAAGGTCTTTTGCAAGGAACATGCTGAAGACGATTCGGTCTAGAATTCAGCCGTTTCTATGAGAACTCATCACGACGATACAATAAAGTAGAATAGAGCATTTTATAGAAATAGGACCTTACAATAGAAAAAATCCCTGTAAAGTGCTAAACAAACTTCGAAAAAATAGTCGGACGGAGATGAATGTAGAAAATATTTGAATCAAGAATTTTGAAGAATCGAATTGTCTCAAACGAGCTGACCCCAGAAGATTCCCCAAATACAAAAGTTACGAATGTGTCAAGGTAATATGAAACGAAACGAAAACTATTATTTCTAATATCAAATGTGGATAGTTTATTTACAAAAGGCTTAGATTTTTGCTGTTAAAAGGAGGATTCATTGCTATATTAATCTTTCATGAGCTCAAAAATATTTAACCCTTTAAAGCTGACCGTTTCCTTATGGTAACATGAGCTTCACAATTAATTTTGAGCCTTACGATCTGAATGTTGATCCTTACGATCTGAATATTAGAAGTTAATTTGGCTTGAATAGGAAAAAAAATTCATAATTCAGAAATGAAAGGGTTAAAATACTTAAACCACAGATTTCGCGAGGAACAAACAGTATATTTATGAATGCAAACCTTTCCTGAAAAATCCTCCTTCTCTTTTCACCACCTCTTCATCGAATAAAATATTGTAGTTTGACGTTGGTGGATTATCCTTATATTTTTCCTTCATTTGGGCGAGACTCGTGCTATAAACGATCTGCAATTATTAGTTTGATTTTCTTTCCATTAGAATACAACAACAATAATACTAACAATCATTGAAGAGGACCAGGAAGTGGCACAGTGCTCAGAACAATTACTGCGACCAATTGCTCCAACGCTTATATTATTATCACCAGCAACAATAAAGAGCATTTGGACGGGAGATCATCCTCCGTCCTCTGCGTCCAGATTAAGGTGCGATCCGTGGTTCGGATCTCACGTGAATCTTTAGGTCTCCTCCGTCATACAACTTTAGATATTGTGAAGGAGGTTAAACAACGCTATCAAAACAAAACCAGCAGCATCAGAATTCAAAACCCCGACCTCAGTTTATTCACTTTGCTTATAGGAAAACGGTGTTACCAACTACCGACACTGAAGCTACGAGGAAATGGTAGGGAAAACTGTAGAAAACGGTTGGGAAAATTACAAAATTGCTCTAAAAGCACAAATTATAGCACAACAATCCTTAACAAGATGAACAGCAATCATTGCATAGTCATTGCTTCCACTAGAGACAGCTGAAGGAAACGGCAAATAAATTTCATCTTCGGTATTACCACAAATTTACTTGAGACTACAGAGTGTCGTAGTTAGCATCGCTGACTACGAATCTACTGGACCGGGTTCGAGTCCCACTAAGAGTAGCGGCACTCAGCTAACACACCTGTTCTTCCTTCCACACACAAAAAAATGGTTAGTTGGATTAAGACGCTGAGCTGCTGATCGGGAGGTCGTGAGATGGGCGAGACTTTAGAATTTCTGATTTCCCTGCTGAGTTGTGGTTCGGATTCCACGTTAAGCTTTAGGTCTAAATTGGAATAAAAAGTGTCACCTTCGTCAGAATAAATAATTTGAACAGAAACAAACCTAAGGTGTGTGCATATATATATATATATATATATATATATATATATATATATAACTAATCTAATTAAGCTCTCGAAAGGGTGGAACTCTTTCTCAGAAAGTAAAAACCTTACAAGTCTAATGATATTCCATGAACATTGGACACAATCATGTTGCAAACAGGCTTTTAACAACCTGCACTTACGTTTTGAATCTGTTCTTCACTTCGGTTTGTTCCCAAAAATTTGTCAATTCTCTTTATTTCAGAAAATATGTCCGTTTTCAAGTCTTCATAAAAGACAAGACAGAAGTTGGGATGGTTTCTGTGCTCCCATGCTGATTTCAAATGGTTCCAGTAAGGTCCATACAGAACTACGGAGAAAGGAAAAATTATATATATATATATATATATAAAACCTTTGGTTAGCTTCCGCCCGAATTGTTCATTCTGACGAAGGTCAAGCTTTTCACTCCATCTTAGACCAACAGTTTAACGTGGAATCCGAACCACGACCCACCAGCAGCCCAGCGTCTTAACCACCAGGCCACCCGGGGTACCCATTTATCTACCAACCACTTTCTTTATGGTGTGAAAGGATGAACAGCTGGGTTTTGCTGCGCGCCGGCTGCCGTCACCGGGTCTTGATCCCGGGCCCGATGGATTCGTAGTCAGCGACGCTAACCACTACACCACCGAGGCGCATATATATATATATATATATATATATATTATATTGTATCACAAAGATGGAAATGACTTCATGTTTCATCATTCCCAGAGTCGTACTGTCTTCATGTTTGCGAACTATAAGGTCACTCTTGAAATCAGAAGAGCAAATTCCTCACATTCTCCAATTAATTCGAAGTGCATTCACTCCCGACATTCACGTCATAATAGCTTCATTCATTATTTCTAGATTGATCCTAATATTAAACGTTTAAATTACAGGCACGAGTTAATCTGATTCAGAATAAAAATACAGTGGCGCTCATGAGTATTCGTATCGAGAAATATTTCAGCTTTTTTCGTCCTTATCTTTTGTACTATGCATAAGATAGTTATGAAACGTTTACGGTTCGTTTGGAAAAATTGGATCACCTGAAGATCAGGGCCCCCAGCCTTCTTTAGTTAGCTTTATAAGGCTAAGTAACGAAAATATCACGACCTAACCTAACCACTCGTCAAGGGCGTACAGTTGACCTAACGATTGGTTAGGTTAGGTCGTGATATTTTCGTTAGTTGGCCTTATAAAGCTAACTGAAAAAGGATAAGGTGACGGATCTTCAGGTGATCCGAAATGTTAGTCCATTCTTTTGAAGGAAATTGTTGAAATTCACTCAGATTCGAAGGGTTATATTATATGTTGGAGTTGAAATAATTTTTTTTATTTGTTAAATTTTTCCAAACGAATGGTAAACTGTTTGTAATTATCCTTCGCATAAGAATAAGGACGAATATAACTTAAAATCTCTCTGTCCGAATATTTACGAGTGCTACTGTAAATTAATTGCTTGCTTCTACTTCAACATTACATCCACCACATTTTGTTCCCCATTTATAAATTCTCCCCATATAAATATTATATATATATATATATATACCTTACAACCTTACAAAGGTTCCGCGCGATGATTTCTCATTTCGCGAAGGTATATATATATATATATATACACTATTATTTACCAAGTACTACTTTTCATTCTTTTATATTTTCTTGCGAATTGTTCATTTATTGTATAACTTTTAATACTTTGAAAACCCCACCATCAGAAATTCATAATTGGTCGAAAACACAACCGCAGTTCTAATCACATTCCATATACTGAAATTATTATCATATTTATCATTTCTCTTCATCATTTATTGAATTTAACCGTATTGTTTAACGTAAATTAACGTAAATTAATACATTCCATAAATTAATTTTAACATAATCTCCTAAAATATTCGCTTCATCGTCTCAGACTGTATTCAATACTAAACACTTCAAAACTGCGAAAGAGTAATTATTCCGTATTAGTGTTTCAACGTATTTTAAAGTATTTCATCATTCCATTCATCTATTAATTAATGTATCTCTTGGTGAATGTCTCTTCACAGTACGTACATTTTGGTAAAAGTTAATAATAGTGGAAAAGTTTTTGTTTTATTTAAAAAAATAAAATGATCAATAAATTTCAAATGGTTTTCGTTTATAGAAATTGTAAATAAATCTATGAATAATAGTTAAACATGGAAATAGTTCGTAAAGCGTACAGTCATTAAATATTTAGATATTTGGGAGATTAATTATATTAGCCGAAATCTATGCTGGGCTCCAAAAAATCAAATCTAACCTAACCTAACCTAACCTAACTTACAAAAAAGCACAGCATGTGGATGTTTGCTCTGTTGGGCGATTTATTTGGAGCCCAGTATGGATTTCAGCTACTATCATATAATTAAGAGCACAAATATTTAAATATCTAATTTAGGATGGGAAAGCAAAATTTCTAACGTAATTACTCTAACCTAATTTACAAAGAAAACACTTACATGTGATTCTATGCTCTATTAAGGGTCTAATAAGCAATTTTTTTTTTAAATAAAAAAAAACATTTCTACAATCGTTAACCGTGGCCATACATAGTTTCTTTGGGTACAAAAATCTGCTTCCAGCTCTGTACCAATTCTCTCCCACATCTCTGTTTGCCCTGTTCTCTGTGTTTGGTTTGCTAAATTTCCTTTATGTTCATAGTTTCCTCGTTTCATCACTTCTTTATTTCATCCGATTCTGAAAAGCAGTTTTTTCCGAATAGCAACCCACCACCTCTGTCCACCAAGCTGTACGTTTCTTTTTCTTTCCTCCAATAGTTTATACACCAATAATCTTTTCTTGAACTTGCCAGATGATGTCCCTAAAATTATTCCACATTTCTTCCAGATCATGTCCTTGTGAATTTCCAACTGCATTTGTCATTCTGGTTTCAATTTTCTCTTATCTTATATATTTTCGGTGCAGACTCTTTGTCTCCCAGGTTCTTTGATTGAAATATTTCTCACGTGGGTGGGCAGCTGCCCAGGTACATAAAGATTTCACCCACCTACTAAAATACAATAAGAGCATATATATGAGTATATATACGCATATGACTATATATGCATGAACATATACACTTCATTTTATTTGTTATTTGTGATCAAATAAAAATACAAAAAAAACCTATTTAATCCACCCACTAAAATTGTCTTAGAAGTAGCCCTGTAATGGAGAGATTGTTTCTCAGGCAAAGTTCACTCAGCATCTCCCCTTTACCGTTTCTTATATCTAATCAAAAATTTTAATTTTCATTACTAATATATCCATTTAAATCACGCATAACTATGTATAATGTCGCTATCAACAAGGATTAGGTCATATGTATTTTGCAATATTTCATAGAAATTTAAATTTTCGTTTCTTGGTTTTCCTTATTGAGGGGCATATGTTTGAATAATTGATAGACTATGTCCTTTCATCTCCAATGAATCTTTCGTTTACATACTTAATAGTTTCACTCTAGTGAGCAAAACATGATTCAAACATAAGCGAAGTGCTACTCCATAATTGGTATTCTTATGCCGGCCTACATAAACTACTTCATAATCATTATGCAGGGTCTTTCGCTCTTTTCCTTTCGATTTTGTTTCTATCAGGCCCATAATTTAAATGATTTTATTGTTCATTATTTCGATTATTTCTTCGCACTTATTTCGTTGTGTACCAGTGTTAATGGTAAAAAGCAAAGCGTATTCCTGTTTCGTAATTCTAAAACGGTCCAAAATTGGTTGCTTAAATATCCGTCTGTTCCGAGGCTCTCTGCATTGTTCTTGAGCAAAGGAATCAACTATCGGCTTGCTAGGCCTGTCATAGCTTCCTTGAGTCTGCTAATTAGTACCACCGAAGCACCCATTGCTCCCGGAAAGTTACAGGTTTGTTGACACCAGACCCGAGCAGGTGACTTCGTAGTCATCAGCCATCGCACCTCCACAAGGTTACACAGTACAAGAGTCTGTGTACTGGTAGGTGTCAACTCCAGTACCGCGATGAACTTGATTAAAGATCATAAAGCTTTGCAGCCAAATACAGAGATAAGAAAAGCTAATTTTCCTTGCTCGGAAACCTTCTAGGAAACTCTACAGGATGTACTATATTATGTTACTCATTTCGAAGTCATCATAGTTTTTTAATTATCAACTACATTCTTTATGTAAAAAACGATTAGAGTTACTAAAATTCTTAATGGAGTACAGTAACATCATTGTTTTAAAAAGTGATGCTTCAAATCGAACCGATTTGGTTCCCTTTCGTATTCATCTCGTTAATCACGTAAGATCCGTCTGCATTCCATTCAACCATTCTCCTCGCCGTCAATAAGTGATAGTAGAGAGAGTGGTGAGGTAAATATTAATCCAAACAATCAGTGAATCTTCTGTTAATCAATGGCCTTCTCTTATTTTACTCAAAAAGGAAGCTGAAACATGCAAGAAGTCATCCAGCATGCAGGTAAGTACAAGTACTACGCTTCCTTAGATCTCTCCTGTGGATAGTGGCAAATATCTTTTAGCCCAAAATCAAGACCATTTGTTGCATATATTACCAGTCAAGGTTATTATGAATGGACCGTTTTTCCCTTCACTTCTCGTAATGGACACGTTAATTTTTCACGACTAATGAACACAGTGTTCCAAGGAGTGAGAGATCTAAGTACCTTGGTCCATACTGACGACATTGTGGTCTATAGTAACACTGTCACTGAACATTTTAAACATCTTGAAGAAGTACTTGAACGTCTCTCTAAGACGAATCTTAAATTATCTGTATCTTAGTTTTCCAAAAATTTTAGTTCATTTAGGATTTCTTTTGTCACCCAAGGGAATTTGTCCTGACCCTTCTAAATTAGATACTAGAAACGATTGTCCTGTTCCTGAAAATGTTGATCAAGTTTGCTTATGTATAGGCTTCTTAGGATTTTTTTTCGCAGTTTCACAACTCCATTTTTGACGTTGCTGCTGCCTTAAGGCATATATTGAGGCCCAAAATTCCTTTCGCTTAGTTTGGCGAGCAACAAGAGGCTTTCGTAACGTCAAGTGATAAACTCCTAGTTAAAATTATGCTACAACATCCTGATTATGCGAAAACGTTCATAGTTCCGAACGATACTTAAACGTATGGTTTAAGCGTCATTCTTTTACATGAAACGGATAGAACCGAACGCTACATGGTCCATGCTAGCCGTTTACTATCTATACCAGAGCGAAACTATTGAGGAACTGAACGAGAAGCATTAGCTATCGTCTGGACTCTGAAAAAGTTTGCACTTTTATTTTATTGAAGACTAATTATGCTCATGTAACTTTACTAAAACACTTCCTGATGGACATTTAGGTACCTGAGTCTTAAATGTACAAGTCTTTGTTCCCAAATTTGTTCATGTCTTAGAAAACTAAACATTGTTCCGGAGTTTCTGTCCACAATCAACAAACCTGAAGCGGTCTGTGAAGTTAATCGCGTTCACGCAGCGAATAACTTTGAAGAAATCTTCATTCAAGAACAAAGGGTTCTCATACTGCTTAAATTATTCTACAGTCGTGTGGCAATTCATAAATCGTTCGGTAGTACATACTGAAGGAAGTCATATTATATTCTAAGGATTTTTCTGGCAAGGAAGACATCGAAATTCAGGAAAATTATGAAGAAATTATTTTCAAACGGTGCCACGACTCCGTTTGCGCTGGTCATCTCGGAATTGACAAAACATTGGAACGTTTTCAAAAACGTTATCATTTTCCTTAAATGATATCCACAGTAACCGATTACTGCAGAGAATGTCCTTGGCTGAGCTGCGATGCGAAGAGTCATTACCACCTACGACGCACAATCCATGAATATACTGTGTCAGCTGGTCCTTGGGACTGTGTTGGCGTGGATGTCCATATTTTCTTTGACTAAACGCATTGAGGAACCCGATACATGTTAGTATTTATGGACCACCTCAACATGTACGACAATGTCGTATCAATTCCAGCTCATATTTTCGACACCGTAGCTAGCCAAACATCTATTGAAAAGTGTCTTACGTTCTTCTAGTTGACAATGCCCACGACCTCCAAGTAACAAGGTTTAATAATATTTGGAAACGATTCACTATATATAAAACCTACATCACCACCTATCAACCGCCAACAAATGATTTCGGGGAGAAACATAAATCAAAGATTTTAAACGAATTGAGACATGTCTCTGGGAACCTGAAAGACTTGGATGAACATATTACCGTTGTTTAATTGTCTCTAAATGGTTCTTACCATTATACTTTTGGAAACATTACGCACTTTAAATTGTACCACTATGATCAACGGCTTCCTTTTAATCTCACTTCGAACTCTGGATGATTATCGCAAGCAACATCTTTCAGAGTTCACTTGCAGCCGTCACAGTGTGATTAAGTACAAATACCTATCACACGTTCTGAAGCGTGTATATCTGAATCACTCGAACTTTCAACGAAGCCTGGATCTTCTCAACCGAAATTTTACCCTTAAATGAACTAGACTGTGGGGTCTCCATATCGACCTCAATCGAATCCCGGAGTAACGTAGAGCGCTCACAACCATTTTCATAACAAAAGTACACCTTTGACTCGGTCCCGACCTCGCCTTCTTATTGACCTCATTTAAAAAAAAATGTCAAATTTGACCCGAATGCTTAGATTACATTTGTTTTTCCATGTTTTTCTTTGTCTTTGTAATTACTGTATTTTTCCATAACAGATTTCTACTGGTTATGTGAGTAGATCCCATAATACTTGTTATTATAAAGGGCAAACTGCAAGTTTCTTTTCAGTTTTGCCGATTATTACTACTTCGTTTGAGTGAAAAAAAGTAAATTTGCTATCTCTTATCGACCTCCCGGTATATACTGTACATATGCATATACGTATATAGGGTATATACCGAAATATATGTGTAATACACGTTCCTGTGTGTGTATAAAACCGTCGCGGCTCATTAGGCTTACACGATTAAAAATTAAGTAAACATAATTTGATTTTTTAAAATTTATCCTGGAGACAAGTTATCGTGGTCCTTTTGTCTTAGATGAACACTTATTATTATTATTATTATTATTATCATTATTATTATTATTATCGTGCAGTAATTAATTAAAAATTATGAAATCTACATCTTCAAAGACATTTCGCACTGCTTCACATCCACATCTTGTCAGCTCCTAATCTTCCCTTCATTATGTCTGATAAATGGTGTAAATTAAAAATTATGTCAACTGTAACAATTAATTCAAAATATTAAGTGAAATTCCAAATTTACTCAATTCTCTTTCCACTCAATGTGATACTGGATGTTTTAAAACTAATAACGCAAATATTCTTTAGTTGTTCTTTGGTTTCCGCAAACTTCACTTTTGATCCGTCAAGTTTACTGTTGTCCTTCAATCTTATATAATATTAAAATACCCACAATTAAGATTAATTTACAACTTTATCAATCTTTTGCCCTCGTTTAAAATTTTCACCTAAATTGAATTAATTTACTTATCAAATTTTGTTTAATTTGTTGAAGTTGTTTAACCTTCGCAGTCTCTAACGTCATATGACGGAGGGAACCTCCAGCTTTAAGTGGGATTCAAGCCACGGGTTGCTAAATAATCTGGATGAAGAGGACGGTCCCCTATCAAACTACAACCAGACCCAATGTCGCTAAGCTTCGTTGATCGACGGGAAGTGGTAATACGACAATGGCCACGAAGGAGCTTTTACTTACCAAGTAGTAAGCCTAAAATTCGCAATAACATTTTCATTGTAAATGACCACAAAAGTAAGTCAATTGAGATCAGTTTGGTGTTCACTTTTTGTTGTTGTTTTTGCTGTTGTTTTTCATTTATTAAAAAAAAACTGAAGCCAATTTAGTCTTTTACTAAGAGTAGAAAAAAAAGACTGACCTCCGTTAAGTGAGGAGTCATCGCAAGGAACACCCGTAAGTTTTAAGGTTAGGTAAGGTTATATTATTTTATGCTATTATTAAATTTTTTCTTTCTTTCATTTCTTGGAACCAAACCTTTATAGTTAGGGTGTCCATACGTCCGGGTTTTCAGAGAGCTGTCGCGGTCTTTAGAAAAAAGTTTTCGGGGCAAAAAAATTAATAAGGTGTGTATTATACTCCAGGGTGTTTCAGGTCGACCCTAGAAATGTGGAAATTGGCGGAATTTGTAGCAAGTACGTAGTAATTCAATGTTTCAGGTCGACCCTGTTGCCAAAAGATTTCATTAACATCCGGGACACATTCAGGAGGAATGGGCAAGACTTTGTTTTGCAGCATTTCTAGATAACGTTCTCCATTCACTGTTTCTTCAAAGAAATATTTCTAGGGTTGACCTGAAACACCCTGAATTTAGTATTCATTTACTCTGTTAAAAAGTGTTTTCAAATCTGGACACCCTATTTACAGTCCAACATGCAAAAACCTCTTACAAAGTTTCACAGTAAACAAGAAACATATATATGCGCACATCAGCATTGCATCCACATTTAAAAGGCGTGTGAAAGAAGCGAGTTTCTTGGAAAGAATCGTTCATAACAACAAAGCTTCTACGCCGTGAAAATATGACAAAACGTTTTACTTAGCCTATTCCTGGAAGTATTCTTACTTCGATCATTAACAACATCATCTAGATATTCATCGAGAGTTCCTTTAAATCCTCTTAGAGTATGAAGTCTGATAAAATGATACGTCGAAGTAACCACATCTCTTGGATCACGAGCTAAGTAGATTACCTGGATACAATTAAACGATAAACCTTCAATTAGTAAGGTATTTCTAAATAGGAGAAAACAAGAGATAACTAATTATTACCAGATAGTATAAAAACGCAAGTTTAAATGAGAACCATATAATTATTAGCATGTGAATTTTCAAGACTTCTGAAAACATATATTTGTACCTTATTCGTCTCAAGCAGTTTAGATGGAAGCAAAGAAAAAGTGAGGTGAGTTTTCAACAGTCGTGGTAAAGGTAAATGAGCTGCTAAAAGCACATGTATACCTTCTGAGTAATGTTTTTCCGGGTACAACATCTCGAACATCTCCATGACATTTGAGTGTATAGCTTTAGAAGTGACTCCAGTTGTTGCAAAGAATAAATCCCTTCTATGAAAAGAATTGGTAACACTAAGTTTAAAAAGAATATTAAATATAATCAGAAAGGAACACGTTTATTTTTAAGTCTATGAAGAGTAATACGAAATAATATGTTTCGCCGAAACACCTGGGAATACAGAACTATTTCTGGTAAACCCTGCACAAGAAGGTCACTAAACCAAAGCTGGCCCAATGCATCTCCCAAAGAGTAGAATAAATGAAAGGAAAGTATACTCTCATATTGTATCGCATCATTGAAAATATCGATTACATATATATAACCTTTGGTTTGCTTCCGCCCAAATTGTTCATTCTGACTAGGGTCAAACTTTGCACTCCAGCTTAGACCTACAGTTTAACGTGGAATCCAAACCACGCCCCACCAGCAGCCCAGCGTTTGGACCACTATGCTACCCAGGGTACCCATTTATCTACCAACCACTTTCTTTATTGTGTAGAAGGATGAACAGCTGGGTTTTGCTGCGCGCCGCCTGCCGTCACCGGGTCTCGATCCCAGGGCCGATGGATTCGTAGTCAGCTAATCACTACACCAACGACGGTAGTTTATAAAAACAGATTTTCAAATTTTTTAGGTGCTACCCAACTCATTTTGTTAGACTTGCCGAAAAACTATTACATACAAAATATTGTAAGGGTCCTCTAAGCATTGAAAAAAATCTTTAGAGTTGACAACATTTGGTTGAATTTTTTGAAGTGCTTCAAACAGTTTGGTTTTCAAGTTAGTCTGGAGTTCTTCACTGGGAAGTTATCTGCAACTTATCTGTAAATTTTGTATTAAGTGCATAAAAGCAGAGCCGGATTAAGGCTGTGAGGGGTCTATATATACTGTAAGTACTATATATTGTATATAATTCATGAAATCTTCAAAAGAAATAGAAATGTATAGTATATTTATTCAAATTTAACAACTAACAAAACTTAAAGCTATGTACAGTTGCGCTCATTATTCTTTGGACACTCTTGAGAACAGACAGCGAAACCTGTCATATACTGGATTTCTTGTGTGTACAACAAACGGTTGTAACATTTTCTGAATGAATCTCGGGTTTAGCGCTGATTGGTTGACTTATTGCCAATTGCCTTTAGAACATAATTATTCCCATTCATCACTCTGGTTTACATATTACGAAGGAAACATAAATGAAAAATTAAATATAAATTAAAAAAGGGGATATATGATATATTAACAATGAAGTGAATAAAAGATGGTCTTGTAAAAACTAAAAAAAAGCCTTCGAACGTGATGACAGTGTTCATGGTATTGGCAAGCCTGTCATCCTGAACGAACAGAGCCGTTGGTCGGCATTATTGCTCCCTGAGCAAATTCCAAATTGATTCATTTGTGTATTTATTTATTTACATTTAATATTGAACATAGAATCAGATATTATTTTGTTATAACCATGACAGAGCTAAAACCTGATATATATAAATACATGTATAGAGGCGGTTTATGAATGAAAAAACAATGTTTTGATGCATATTAAATTTTAATAACATTATAACATTACCAGATTGATGGGTCTCTGTAGGTTTCATACGTCACTGCTTAGAATATCTTCCAATTGGCAAATGGACGACAGCTGAATGGATACTACTGGTATGGCATTTTTATATCCGGAACAAATGCTATTTCAAGATCAGGAACACTGATATAGTAATAAACAGTAACTGAGAGAAATATTATTTAGAAACGAAGAATGTTTTTTATTGAGGCAGCATCATAAATGCATATAATTGTTTTGTATTAATAAGTCCCATGTTATAACTTAAGTGTTGAACCACTGCAGCTGTGACTCTTGGCGGTCTTTCACCTCAAAGGAAAGAATTACAGAAAATGAAACTATTACAGTGATTCATATCAATAAACAGAGCCATTTAAATGATGATAGTTGACAATTTTGCGAAGGTATTACACATTCATAATTACCATTATATTTGAGAGATATTTTGTACATGAACACAACAAATTTAATATCTTGTGTAGCCACCGTTGTTGTCTATAACTTCCTGCAGTCGATGTGGTACAGAAGCAAAATAATTATATACCAACCGTTGATTCCTCATCAGCACCTCCCACTCACTAAATGTGTGTTGTAAAAGCTGGTCCGTTGTTCGTTCGTCCGCTGGTTCCACACATTTACAATATTGACCCATATATTCTCGATAGGATTCATATCACAACCCTTACTTGGCCAATCCAGAAGGTCTATATTTCATTGCTCAGAGAACCAGACGATCCGTGCTGTGTAAATTGGAGATCTGTCTTGCATAAAAATGATTCGCTCAGGAAATGGCAGAGCATATACACGCACAGAAGGAAGCATAACCTCTTCGAAAATTTCTATATACTGGTCTGCAATAAACCTCCCTTCTATTTTGGTGAGCTCTCCTACACCATACAGATGAATCCATCCCCACATGTTACAGGTGACATGACCGCTACGTGCTTCCTCATAGATGTGCTCTTGAGCATATCGAGTATTATTCATCCTCCAACAATGAAGACGGCCATGGTTTGTGGAGGAAAAGGTCTTTTCGTCGGTAAATATCACTCGGCTCCAAATATCAAATCCTTTGTCAACATGTTGCCGAACAAATCAAAGTTTATTTTCTCGATGTTGCTGATTTAACTTCTCCTTGGTAGCCGGGGTCCGATGGTGTAACCCAACTAATCCGCCGCTGCCTTACTGTCATTGCCGAAACATCAAGCTGCAATTGTTCCTTAATGGCAACAGCATTGCAGCAGTTGTCAGTCGAGGTTCTGCGGTGATCTCGTAGATTCCCTTCCTCTTGCCACCTCTTCAGCCATATACAAACAGTATTCCTAGAAATTCCAAGTTCTCTTGCAATTTGAGTTGAAGACAGCCCACTCTCCTTCATGCCGATGATTCTTCCCCTTTTAGCAATTTTTTGCTGATGATAATCCATTCTGCAGAGTGGTTGCTTCGATGAGATTCAGGAATAGTGAGAGCTTATTCTCAGTCACCATACCTGTTAACACCTCTGTCATGAGGTCATGTTGTGTCACGTGATATGTTAAAAGTCAGGTGGAATTGTTGGAATGCGGAAACAGTTTGGAAAATGGTTATTGAGTTGCTACACCAGCGGTTCCCAAACTTTTTTTGTGATTACCCCTTTTCGTTAATTGGCAAATGGAAATTACCCCCCTGCAAAAAGCACAGGAAACTTCATTTTACTGAGCATGAGAATTATTATTCAAAATTTATAAACATAACACTGGGAACAAAAAAAACTTTTCTTGGTGCCTGAGATTTTAGACCTTATTCTGGATATTTTCGTGCCACTGATTCAGAAAATATCATCCATTTTGTTCTAGCAGCTCTAGTTTTTGAGATATTGCATACGTCATTACCTACTTTATTACCCTTCTGGAACGGTATTATGAGTTGCTCGTAAATCTAAATGCATCTGTATAATTAAATTGTAGCTATGATTTTGCTGATGTTGCTGTTTTGCATGTGTATTGTACATGTACTAACGTGAATTATTTCCTGTTACAGGTGTTGACATGGCTTCATCACGAAGAAAGTGTTTAAATCATCCAGATGTGTTTTGTTTTATCTGCGGAGAGTACACGTTCATTGAACAGAGAAAAACTATTACTGATTTTGTGAAAAAAGCTTATTTTGCCTATTTCAAAGTACAACTAGGGGACCAAGATAAGCCATGGGCTCCTCATGTTGTGTGTAAAACGTGTACGGAGCATCTGCGGCAATGGACCAACGGAAAGAGGAGGTGCCTGAAATTTGGTATACCAATGGTATGGAGAGAACAGGAAACCACAGTGATGACTGTTACTTTTGTTTGGTGAATATAAAGGGCATCAATGGACGTAACCAGAGTAAATGGACGTATCCTGACATAGAGTCAGCTAGACGGCCTGTTTCACATTCAGATGAGATACCTGTCCCATCATTCAGCCATCTTCCAGAGCTCCCTCAAGAAGATGATGAATCTGCTACTGACAAAGAAAGCATATGTGGGCAAAATGACAGTGATTTCGAAGGACCGTCATCAGTTGCAGAAGGTTTTAGTCAACACGAATTAAACGACCTCGTAAGGGACTTAAGTCTTTCGAAGAAATCGTCTGAATTGTTAGCTTCCAGGCTGGGAGAAAAAAATTTACTGCTGCCGGGAACCAAAATCACGTTATATCGCGACAGAGAAAAGGATTTACTGCCCTTCTTCTCAAAAGAGAACGATTTAGTTTTCTGCAACAATGTGCGCGGATTGCTGATGAAAATGGGCATATCGGAATACACACCAAGTGAATGGCGGTTATTTATAGATAGCTCCAAACGGAGCCTAAAATGTGTTCTTCTACACAACGGCAACAGATACAGATCAATCCCAATTGGTCACTCAGTCGGTATGAGAGAAGAGCACGGGACAGTCGCCCTAGTCCTAGAAAAGATATCATACCGAGACCACCAATGGGTGATCTGTGTGGATCTGAAGATGGTGAATTTTCTCCTGGGCCAGCAGAGCGGGTACACCAAGTACCCGTGCTTTATATGTCTCTGGGACAGTAGAGCTAAAGATGAACACTGGGTGAGAAGACAGTGGCCTCTGAGAGAAAACATGGTGGTTGGAGAAAAAAATATCATCGAAGAAGCTTTGGTTGACAGAGAAAGGATCATATTGCCACCACTGCACATCAAACTAGGTTTGATGAAACAATTTATAAAGGCTTTGAACAGAGATGGGACGTGTTTTGGCTACATATGTAGAAAATTTCCTGCGCTGAGCATGGAAAAGCTGAAGGCAGGTATTTTCGATGGACCGCAAATCCGGGAACTCATGAAAGACCCGCGTTTCCAAGATTCAATGGACAACATTGAGGCACGTGCGTGGTCATCGTTTAGTATGGTTGTGAAGAATTTCCTTGGGAACTATAAGGCCGATAACTACGGTGAACTAGTGGAGAATATGCTCTCTTCTTTTTGTAAACTTGGCTGTAAAATGAGCATCAAACTGCATTACCTCCACAGTCATTTGGATCGTTTCCCAGATAACCTCGGCGATCTAAGCGACGAACAGGGTGAACGATTTCACCAAGAACTAAGGACCATGGAAGAACGGTACCGCGGACGATGGGATACTCACATGATGGCAGATTACTGCTGGAGCATCCAACGCGAATGTCCTGGCACATCTCATCGCAAGAAATCTTAGAAACGCGGTTTATGTGAGATGTCTCAATGAAAGAACTTTTTTTGCCGTTCGTGTCTCAAGCTTGTTTGAATTTAAGAAATATTTTTCGTACCTTATGCTTGTTTGATGTTAATACACTATTTTTGCTGACATTCATCATACTTTTGTATTCAATTGACAACAACAGTGATTGCCAGTCAGCAATTATATAATATTATATACATTATATAGAAATATATATAGATATATATATCATATCTTGATAAGCAGAGCTGATGGAGAAAAACTAATGTCATTTTTAGAATCAGCGACCTCAATATACCCAGAAACAGGTCTAACATCTAAGTCACCAAAAGTTGTGTTCCCCAGTGACACACATGATATTGGTCAAAGAATGGCTACATTAGATAGAAAGGAAGCAAAACGTGTCACCACCAACTACTAGTCTAGTGCGAGGGATGCAACTGTTTCTGCTGAACAAATGCCTGAATTCTGGGCTCAGTTTTGCTCGAGGCGCAGCTAAATCGTTTTAATGTGCAGCCGATTTCGCAGCTTATTCTTTATGACCGTCATTGCTAAAAAGCCTGCCTCACAACGATAGCTTGTCGCAAAAAGCATCATCACTTTCTTCGCATCTTCAGCAAGCAAAGGATACTCTCCATCCACCTTTGCCCAAAACGTCTCTATTTTTTTCTCTGCAAACCCAAACTTCAGAATAAGATCTTGCCGCATTTTCAGGAATTCTGCTTTCAGTTCAGGTGAGTCACTGCTTTTCGGGGCGTAATAAGTGAATGTCCTCTGCCTTAGATACCATGGCTGATTATTAAATATGCTTCTGTACCACATCGACTGCAGGAAGTCATAAACAACAACGGTGGCTGGACAAGATATTAAATTTGTTGTGTTCATGTATAAAATATCTCCCATATACAATGATAATTATGAATGTGTAACACCTTCGCAAAATTGTCAAATATCATCATTTAAATGGCTCTATGTTTATTGATATGAATCACTAATAGTTTCATTTTCTGTAATTCTTTCTTTGAGGTGAAAGACCGCCAAGAGTCACAGCTGCAGTGGTTCAACACTTAAGTTATAACATAGGACTTATAAATACAAAACAATTATATGCATTTATGATGCTGCCTCAATACAAAACATTCTTCGTTTCTAAATAATATTTCTCTCAGTGACTGTTTATTACTATATCAGTGTTGCTGATCTAGAAATAGCATTTGCTCCGGATATAACAATGCCATACAAGTAGTATCCATTCAGCTGTTGTCCATTTGCCAATTGGAAGATATTCTAAGCAGTGACGTATGAAACCGACAGATACCCATCAATCTGGTAATGTCATAATGTTATTAAAATTTAATATGTATCTGAATGGAAATAATTATGTTATAAATACATTTGTCAATGAATCAAGTAACCAATCAGTGCAAAACCTCAGATTCATTCATAAAATGTTACAACCGTTTGTAGTACATACAAGAAATATATGCCAAATGTCGCTATCTGTTCTCAAGAGTGTCCAAAGAATAATGAGCGCAACTGCACATTAAAAAAAACAGCAAAAACAGCATGAAATTCAAATAGAGAATGATTTCTTCCTTCCTGTCTTTAAACTGTGATATGAAACAAAACACCCCCCTTTCTTCGACATGCTGAATGATCAATACACTAGGCCCAAATTTCCAACGTCTGAAAAACAATTTCGGAAACAGATTAACCTCTGAAGCGAATCATACAAAAATGAATGAAAGTCATGCATACATATCGACGATAATTCACCATCAGATATAATGACACAGAAAACCTCTAAACTAAAACTAAAGAACTCTACTTTCAACCTATGAAGATATAGGCCTTAATTATGCAGTTATATATGATATTACTTAACCAACCTTGTGACAAAGATTTAGAGTTTATGATATAAAAATCGTAAACTATAAACCATAAATTTTATCAGTCTTTGGATTAGTAGCATGGGCGCAACAGGAGAGAGTGCAATGCAATTGCAAATGTTGATCAATGTTGCAAAGGTAATGCAAAAGGTATGCAACCCAGGAGGAGGGGGATGTTACAAGATTTTATGCAACAAAGGGGTAGGGGAATGTTGCAAGATGTTAAGCAACAAGGGGGGAGAGGGAAATGTTGCAAGACGGTATGCAACAAAGGGGAGAGGGGAATGTTGCAAGATGTTGTGCAATAAAGGGGGAGAGGGAAATGTTGCAAGAGCAACAAGGGGTTATGCAACTTGTAGGCGGAGTTATCCCCCAAGAAAAAGAGAGAGGAGAAGGAGAGAGAGAGAGAGAGAGAGGAGGAGAGGTGTTCGCCTGGCAGGAGCCAAGCGCATATTAAAACTTCAGCAGAGCGGCCTTTGTCTTAATATGTTCCTAATCAGCCAGCTGGCTTAATCAGCCAGTTGGCTTATCTGGCTGAGTTGCCAGATTCCTCTATTTATTTAATTAAAGCATATATTCTAGCTTAATCCGCCAGTTGGCTTAACCCGCCATTGACATAGAAGGCCTAACCAGCCATTTGGTATAATTAAATAATAATAATAACGTTTATATATACACAACCAAAAGAATTAAATAAAACACCACCATATCACTCTGTTCATTTAGACGAATTATTGGATTGGCATAATCCTAGTCGGAGGTGCATTTGTGTGTGTTTGTCCCCGTAAGCTGGCTTAAACCGCTAGTTGGCATAACCCGCCAGTTGACTTAAAATACCTAACCAGCCATTTGGTATAATTAAATAATAATAATAACGTTTATATACGGGGCTCCAAAAAACCTTAGCACACCCCCGCACATAGCCTAAACCATTAGAGGTACAGTAAAACTAAACATACCTTACAAAAGAGAATTTAATCCTGCATTTAATGAGAAACAATTAAAACTTGGTGTTCCCGCAATTGGCTTCGCTTTGGGTAGCTTGCCAAAAGTGACGTGAATAGATCTTGATCGTTACGCAAATTTGCTAAAACAGTTTCAATGTGTTGCGTCATTGTATCCTTCGAAAATCGATTTGCTGCAGGTTCTTGAAACAAGAGACATTCAACCTTGTCCTTTATAACTGATCCCATGTGTTCACAGACGTTCAGGTCAGGAGAATTTCCTGGCCATTCTTCATTTCCAAAGAAATCGATCTCATGGTTCCGCAACAACTGTTGAGTGACTAATGCCTTAAAGCAGGGGGCCTTATCCTACAGATGTGTGACCTGATCGACATCCGTAACATTGTTTGGGTTTCTTAGAAAAGGAATGACATGCTGGGATAGAATAATATCACGAAAATACTGTCCATCCCAACTCTGATCATTTCGCTTCAGCACTCACATGAGCTTCTTTGCAGTGAACAAAACAAACACACCAACACAGTCTGGGCTTTTTAATAATTCGCGATAATGTTCATTGTCATCGATTTCATCTGGTGTTGTGGCCCACACTCGATCATTTTGGTAGTTAGGCCGACGTGTTACGTAAACCAAAAATTCATCGGAGAGAGCTAAATGCATGAAATCATCCACATCCTAATCTTCAAGATAATGGGCAAACTACATTCTGTCATCGATGTTAAGTTGAGTTTTTATTGGCTTTGGAAGTTCATGCCAAGGCTTTAAACCTTGCCTATGACGGTACAGTCGAATGACCTCACCACTAACGATCTTTCCTCTCAACACTTCGATCTCTCTAGAAAGTTTAGCACAGCTGTTTTTCCGCTTACGCGTACCGCTTTCAATGATGTCCTTTGTTTCCTGAAAGAGTGGCAAATTTGGGCACCCAGATTTGGTTGTATCCATTTCACATTCATCCAAAGTTTTAATCCAATTTCTTTTGACGAAGTCCTCACTTCTTCGCAACTTTTTGGCAACCCATGAACGTGTTATAAAGGTGGCTCCAGCATCATGAGCTTCCCGAAATGTTATTGCTCGTATGCGATCTATCACACGTTGCCTCTCCGAATCACCAATTAATTGGGAAGCCATTATATCATCACTTTATCAGCTACAGTAATTTTAATACTTGCAATAAATAAAGAATTTTATATATTTTTATAATCACTAAAAACTATTTCGATATAAGTAAACATGTAAGCTGCAAATGGGGGGGGGGGGGGGGGCTAAGGTTATTCGGAACCCCTTATACATCTAAAAGCATTAAATAAAACACCATCACATCACTGTTTATTTAGGCAAACTGTTGGATCCAATTTCACGAAATATATTGAAAATAAATATACATTCTTATACAAGCGAAGGAATATATGCAATAAAAAATAATAATAGCATAATTACGAACGAGGAGTATATATATAATAAAAAATAATAATAATATACAAGCCCGGATCTATCCAAATTGTTCATTCCGTCGAAGGTCAAGCTTTTCACCCCGTCCTAGACCTACAGTTTAACGGGGAATACTACTACAATAGATCTAGTTGGCCTGGTGAACTAGTAAGTTGACTTTTTTACTCTCCATCTCAGATACACCCTGATCATCGGGGATCTTCTTTCCTATTCCATGGAATTTTCGATCCTCCCCTTTTCCGTACCGTAAAAGTTGAATTTTACCAGTGTTAAACTTTATACAAAAACCATGCAACATCTCCTAAAACTTACTACATCATTACTCATAGCCCATCCTTCATGCATTAAAAAAGTTCTACTTTATCGGCAACCTTTGATTAGCATCCTCCCTTATTGTTCATCCCGTCGTAATTCAAGCGTGTCACTCCAACTTAGACCTACAGTTTAACGGTGAATCCGAATCACGTCTAAAATGAACTGTTAAAACACTCCTTAACACAATAAAATCTGATTTCAGAATAAAAAAAATTTAAACAGCCTAACCATACAAAATATCACTCGGAATTCTCCTTAAAGTGAAAGAAAGAAAAAATAAACAACAATCAGCCCACCTATAAAAATATAAAAATTGATGAATATATATATAAAAAGTAAAAAAAAAGAAATTAATTTATCAAAAGAATTTACGAAAACAATTTCTCGATTTCAATTAAACAAATTTTTATCTTTTTATAACAAATTTTGCTTATTTTGAAGTCTCGCACAATTTATATACGGCAAGTCTAATAAACATGACCGCTTGGCGGAGGAGGGAAATGCTCTCTTGCAACGTGTTTGACACTCAATTTTGAACCTTAAACAAATGAGACTGAACAGGTGAAAATGAATGTATTCTTTTAACTACCGGATGAAAAGGACTTAGTAGATTTTACATATATATTATATCTATATATATCGAAGCATTTCATAATTCTTTATTGTTGGATAGATCCCAATCTTCTACGTTTTTAAATGTTTTTGACAATACGCAGAATTAGATGGAATGTGAATAAAAATGTGTTTAGCTCTTGAAAACGAATGTCTGGTTAGGTGGTAGATAAATGGATGCCCTAGATATCCTGGTGCTTAAGATGCTGGGTGTTGATTGTAGGTTGAGAGGACGAATCCGGACGATGACATTGTTGTCTTCTGACCATTTTGTTAGTGTCCCTCTTGTAGTAATGTCTAATTAAGAATTAAATGTTTGTTTATAAGAATTTAATAATGTTTAATTAAATATTTTGTTAATAAGAGTGTAGTAATGTCAAATTAAGAATTAAATGTTTGTTTATAAGAATTTAATAATGTTCAATTAAGTTTTATTAAATAAGAAATTAAAAATTGTTGGATTAAAAAATATAGAAATACGAGTTGGCAACGCCTGAACATAGGCTAGAGGCTACGGTCTTGGGGTTAGTAAGGTGTATTTGTGTGTAACGATGTAATTGTAAATTTAGAATAGTATTTCGTGTCTCTCTCCGGCAAAAATGTTAACGTTAATTTCCCCCTCGCATTACCCCGTTTATCTAAAAGTGTTTTCGGTATAAATAAAGTTAGTAAAGTTTCAATGGAGTGTATAATTAATCCCCCTGTCCCCCATGCCCGGTTCAAATTATAATGGCCTCCATTCTGTCGCGTCTACACGTATTTATAAAGTACAGCGAAGTGAGTGTAAAGAGAATAATGAAGGATAAAGAGAAATGGAATAAAGAAAGAGGAAATAGTATAAAAAAGCAACATGAGAAAGGTTAAAAGGTCTTAATTACTACATTTTGGTGGCAAGCTGTGTTCCTTTATATAAATATAAGGGCTTTTCCACGTCGCCTTATATTTCGGTCAAGATTATTGCTACCCGTAGTAAAGCATTAATAAATATTCTGTTTCGATTATTTAAATAGTACGGTCGTTGTGTTAACCCATTTGCAAGCAAATTTCGATTCTCCTTCCTTAACAAATCATTGTAACTCTTTTTCAAGAGGGCGCTGTCGTAGCCGGAATAATGTGGAATCAAAATTAGAGTCGAAATTTGAGAGTTGTTTGTTTTCTTTTCCTTCGCGATGATTCCTTCCTCAGTCCGTTTCATTAGATTTCGTTTCGTTCCGTCGGAGAGAGGGATACGAATTAAAAAAAAAGAAAATTGGTGTTGGTCGTCCGATGTCTCGTTGGTTTTTTCTTTCCTTCGACTTTTATTACTCCTGTCAAAAGCCTACCTATTTTGTGTTTAAATTGTTTTGTGTTTACTGTTTCTGAATTAGAAATAATTGTGATGATAATAATAATAATGATTAGTAAATAAATTTTACAACTTTATATGAATTAAATTATTTTGGTTGTTTAAATAGATTGTGACATGCATTTTATATACGGTAAGGTTTAAAATGTTTGAGCGTATGGTGACGCATTTTTAGGTAATAAAAATATATTTGTATATATACTATATATGTAAAGAAGGACGCTTGTGTAGAAGAACGTTCCGCACAAGATGAGGAGGGAGAACGAACAATGAAAAATGAGGTAACCACCCGGGAATCGAACCCGGATCTTCCGATTTGCCGATCAGATATGCTACACACTACACCATGGGGCCTCGATTAATCAGAAGTCCGTAATTCTCCTACATATGAGCAGAAACCATGCCTGGGGGGCACCTTCGTGCGGAACGGTCTTCTACACAAGCGTCGTCTTACATTAAATTATACTGTTTTGTTTGCAGTTAAAATATATATATATAGATATATATATATATATAGTAGAGCATTCTAGAGATTGAATAAAGAAGTAGCAAAATTTTCCAGATCTATTCGAGTTTTTAAGATTATTTTGGACTGGATGTAAAATGGATTTTTACAGGATTGATTGTAGTTCTAGTCGTTCGCTTTATAATTTTAAGTTAATTTAAAGGTTTGAAGTCGAAAAGTAACCGTAAAAGACACTAATTTATACTGGGTCAAATTCGGACTGTTTAAGTTTATTATGCTTGCCGTATATAATTGTGCGAGACTTCAAAATAAGCAAATTTGTTATAAAAAGATAAAAAATTTGTTCAATTGAAATAGAGAATGTTTTCGTAAATTTTTTGATAAATTATTTGTTTTTTTTACTTTTTATCAGGGATGGGAAATCGAAATCTTTTTCGATTCAAATTCGAATCCGATTTTCACGCAATTAGAAATATAGATTCGATTCGGATTCAATTTTTCGGTTTTTATCGATTCGAATTTTTTTCCGATTCGGATTATTTCTTTTTCGATTTCGATCCGATTCGAATCCGATTCGGATCCAGGCCTAATTTTTCTTGATTTTTATGAGTTCATTTTAATAAAATTATACCTATCATCGTTGTTTTTTAGTCAAGGGGGGCTATTATTAATAAGTTTCATTTTTAATAAATAATACAGATATTCTCAGTCTATTAACGATCTAAGTAATAACTTTAGATTTACTCTTAATACGGTGCAAAAAAAATCATTCATATAAGCTAATTTATTAAACAATTAAGGCTCATATATACAAGAAATATTAATTATAGCATTCATAAAAATTAAAATATGATAATAATACTTTAAGAAATATATCCACTGTATAGATACAAATTTACAAATTAAAATTAGCCCTGACAACTAAGATATTTTCAATGTTCGAAGGCAAAAGGTTATTTCTTTGAGGAGCGTGTGAAATTGTCACTCTCGGACAATACCAAAATTTAAGGATTAGGATCAGCACCTTAATGGATGGGGTATAGGATTAGTATGATTTTTGTCCGAGCAAACAGATTCTCGGAAAGGTCAGTCTTTAACTGTGGTGAAACCGGAAACGTTAATAAACCTTATAAGTTATTTATAAGTTATAACTAAATTTTTAAAATCCGGATCCATATTTTTTATCGATTTGAATTCGAATTCGGATTCATCGTTTCTTTTCGATTCGGATCAAAATTTCGATTCAGATCCGCGCCCGTTTTTCGATTCGAATTTTTTTTCGATTCAAATTTCTCAAAAAATATCGATTAATTCCGATTATCGATTCGAATCCGATCCGATTTCCCATCTCTGCTTTTTATACATATATATTCATCAATTTTTATATATTTTTTTTTTAAATTTTGCTTATTTTGAAATAGAGTAATTGTTTTCATAAATTCTTTTGATAAATTAATTTGTTTTTTTACTTTTTATATATATATTCATCAATTTTTTTATTTTTATAGGTGGGATAATTGTTATTTATTTTTTTTATTTTTATAGGTGGGATAATTGTTGTTATTTATTATTTTTTCTTTCTTTCATTTTCAGGAAAATTCCGAGTGATATTTTGTATGGTTAGGCTGTTTAAATTTTTTTATTCTGAAATTAGATTTTATTGTGGTAAGGAGTGTTTTAACATTCAACATTTGACTATAGGTCTAAGGTGGAGTGACACGCTTGACTTTCGCCGGGATGAACAATCAGGGGGCGATGCTAATCAAAGGTTACCGATAAAGTAGAACTTTTTTAATGCATGAAGGATGAACAGAGTGATGTGGTGGTGTTTATTTAATTATTTTGGTTGTGTATATAAACGTATTATTATTATTATTATTATTTAATTATACCAAATGGCTGGTTAGGCCTTCTAAGTCAACTGGCGGGTTAAGCCAGCTGACGGATTATGCCAATCCAATAATTTGTCTAAATAAACAGAGTGATTTGATGTTTTATTTAATTATTTTCGTTGTATATATAAACGTTATTATTATTTAATTATACCAAATGGCTGGATAGGCCTTCTAAGTCAACTGACGGGTTAAGCCAACTGGCGGATTAAGCCGGACTATATGCTTTAATTAAACAAATAGCGCAATCTGGCAACTCACCCAGATAAGCCAACTGGCTGATTAAGCCAGCTGGCTGATTAGGAACATATTAAGACAACGGCCGCTCGGCTGAAGTCTTAATATGCGCTTGGCTCCTGCCAGGCGAAGACCTCTCCTCCTCCCTCTCTCCTTCTCCTCTCTCTTTCTCTTGGGGGATAACTCCGCCTCCAAGTTGCATAACCCTTTGTTGCTCTTGCAACATTCCCCTCTCCCCTTTTATTGCACAGCATCTTGCAACATTCCCCTCTCCCCTTTGTTTCATAACATCTTGCAACATTCCCCCTCTAATTTGTTGCATAACATCTCGCAACATTCCCCCTCCCGCTGCATTGCACAACTTATGTAGCATTGATCAACATTTGCAATTGCATTGCACTCTCCTTTTGCGCCCACACTACTGGATTCGTTAACAGAGTGAAGGGTTTCTATGTAGTTCATTTTTTGGTGAATCTATTTATTATTCTACTATTCGAGTGGTAATTGCAACGTCAAGACTAGCCGGTTCCCTTGTATAGGAGGTTAGTTACCTTGTATAGGAGGTTAGTTACCTATTGCCCTCTATGATCCTATAAATTACGATTGTTTTCGTGTTTGATTATTAAGTAACTATACTTAAGGTATGATTAAACTTCCTTTTATTGATGTTATCAGTATTGGTTTATGACTATTAATGTGATTAGTACTATTGAAAATATTAGATATCAATTATTGATATTGTTGTAGTGATACTGTTACTGATCAATTATTTTTCGGTAACATTTGTGTTGTTGTTATTAGTATTTTGCTGTAACTACGTAATTGACAAAATTTTTATTTTAAATTACATGGATATCGTATAAACTGTCATCTACTTAGTTTATACATTGTCCGTTTGTGGCACTAATTTTGTTAACGTATACATTAGTGATTTTTTTATCTTCATATACTGTAGCTACATCGATAAGTTTGGAATGGTTAGAAGTTAACTTTATGGGTTTTTACTTATAGGCAACCAGTGTGGGACTAATCTGAGAGAGTGGCCATTACTGTTCAATACTTAAACGTTAAGGATTTCTCAAAAAATATCGATTAATTCCGATTATCGATTCGAATCCGATCCGATTTCCCATCTCTGCTTTTTATATATATATATTCATCAATTTTTATATATTTTTTTTTTAAATTTTGCTTATTTTGAAATAGAGTAATTGTTTTCGTAAATTCTTTTCATAAATTAATTTGTTTTTTTACTTTTTATATATATATTCATCAATTTTTTTATTTTTATAGGTGGGATAATTGTTATTTATTTTTTGTATTTTTATAGGTGGGATAATTGTTGTTATTTATTATTTTTTCTTTCTTTCATTTTCAGGAAAATTCCGAGTGATATTTTGTAAGGTTAGGCTGTTTAAATTTTTTTATTCTGAAATTAGATTTTATTGTGGTAAGGAGTGTTTTAACATTCAACATTTGACTGTAGGTCTAAGGTGGAGTGACACGCTTGACTTTCGCCGGGATGAACAATCAGGGGGGCGATGCTAATCAAAGGTTACCGATAAAGTAGAACTTTTTTAATGCATGAAGGATGAACATAGTGATGTGGTGGTGTTTTATTTAATTATTTTGGTTGTGTATATATAAACGTTATTATTATTATTATTATTTAATTATACCAAATGGCTGGTTAGGCCTTCTAAGTCAACTGGCGGGTTATGCCAGCTGACGGATTATGCCAATCCAATAATTTGTCTAAATAAACAGAGTGATTTGATGTTTTATTTAATTATTTTGGTTGTATATATAAACGTTATTATTATTTAATTATACCAAATGGCTGGATAGGCCTTCTAAGTCAACTGACGGGTTAAGCCAACTGGCGGATTAAGCCGGACTATATGCTTTAATTAAACAAATAGCGCAATCTGGCAACTCAGCCAGATAAGCCAACTGGCTGATTAAGCCAGCTGGCTGATTAGAACATATTAAGACAACGGCCGCTCGGCTGAAGTCTTAATATGCGCTTGGCTCTGCCAGGCGTAGACCTCTACTCCTCCCTCTCTCATTCTCCTCTCTCTTTCTCTTGGGGGATAACTCCGCCTCCAAGTTGCATAACCCTTTGTTGCTCTTGCAACATTCCCCCCTCCCCTTTTATTGCACAGCATCTTGCAACATTCCCCTCTCCCCTTTGTTGCATAACATCTTGCAACATTCCCCCTCTAATTTGTTGCATAACATCTCGCAACATTCCCCCTCCCGCTGCACTGCACAACTTATGTAGCATTGATCAACATTTGCAATTGCATTGCACTCTTTCCTTTTGCGCCCACACTACTGGATTCGTAACAGAGTGAAGGGTTTCTATGTAGTTCATTTTTTGGTGAATCTATTTATTATTCTACTATTCGAGTGGTAATTGCAACGTCAAGACTAGCCGGTTCCCTTGTATAGGAGGTTAGTTACCTTGTATAGGAGGTTAGTTACCTATTGCCCTCTATGATCCTATAAATTACGATTGTTTTCGTGATTATTATAGTAACTATACTTAAGGTATGATTAAACTTCCTTTTATTGATGTTATCAGTATTGGTTTACAGAGCTGGGCACTTGCGGCATATTTTGCGGTACTGCGGTACTGCGGTACTACCACACTACCAAACCGGTACCAAACCGGTACGCGGAAATTTGAATGCGGTAGCGGTACTGCGGTATTTTCAGCGATCCATTGCGGTACTGCGTTATGCGGTACCGGTTTGCGGTTTGCGGTAGTACCGCAGTACCGCAGTACCGCAAAATATGCCGCAAGTGCCCAGCTCTGTTGGTTTATGACTATTAATGTGATTAGTACTATTGAAATTATTAGATATCAATTATTGATATTGTTGTAGTGATACTGTTACTGATCAATTATTTTTCGGTAACATTTGTGTTGTTGTTATTAGTATTTTGCTGTAACTACGTAATTACAAAATTTTTATTTTAAATTACATGGATATCGTATAAACTGTCATCTACTTAGTTTATACATTGTCCGTTTGTGGCACTAATTTTGTTAACGTATACATTAGTGGTTTTTTTATCTTCTTCATATACTGTAGCTACATCGATAAATTTGGAATGGTTAGAAGTTAACTTTATGGGTTTTTACTTATAGGCAACCAGTGTGGGACTAATCTGAGAGAGTGGCCATTACTGTTCAATACTTAAACGTTAATGATTTCTCAAAAAATATCGATTAATTCCGATTATCGATTCGAATCCGATCCGATTTCCCATCTCTGCTTTTTATATATATATATATATATATTCATCAATTTTTATATATTTTTTTTTTAAATTTTGCTTATTTTGAAATAGAGTAATTGTTTTCGTAAATTCTTTTCATAAATTAATTTGTTTTTTTACTTTTTATATATATATTCATCAATTTTTTTATTTTTATAGGTGGGATAATTGTTATTTATTTTTTTTATTTTTATAGGTGGGATAATTGTTGTTATTTATTATTTTTTCTTTCTTTCATTTTCAGGAAAATTCCGAGTGATATTTTGTATGGTTAGGCTGTTTAAATTTTTTTATAGCGAAATTAGATTTTATTGTGGTAAGGAGTGTTTTAACATTCAACATTTGACTGTAGGTCTAAGGTGGAGTGACACGCTTGACTTTCGCCGGGATGAACAATCAGGGGGGCGATGCTAATCAAAGGTTACCGATAAAGTAGAACTTTTTTAATGCATGAAGGATGAACAGAGTGATGTGGTGGTGTTTTATTTAATTATTTTGGTTGTGTATATATAAACGTTATTATTATTATTATTATTATTTAATTATACCAAATGGCTGGTTAGGCCTTCTAAGTCAACTGGCGGGTTAAGCCAGCTGACGGATTATGCCAATCCAATAATTTGTCTAAATAAACAGAGTGATTTGATGTTTTATTTAATTATTTTCGTTGTATATATAAACGTTATTATTATTTAATTATACCAAATGGCTGGATAGGCCTTCTAAGTCAACTGACGGGTTAAGCCAACTGGCGGATTAAGCCGGACTATATGCTTTAATTAAACAAATAGCGCAATCTGGCAACTCAGCCAGATAAGCCAACTGGCTGATTAAGCCAGCTGGCTGATTAGGAACATATTAAGACAACGGCCGCTCGGCTGAAGTCTTAATATGCGCTTGGCTCCTGCCAGGCGAAGACCTCTCCTCCTCCCTCTCTCCTTCTCCTCTCTCTTTCTCTTGGGGGATAACTCCGCCTCCAAGTTGCATAACCCTTTGTTGCTCTTGCAACATTCCCCTCTCCCCTTTTATTGCACAGCATCTTGCAACATTCCCCTCTCCCCTTTGTTTCATAACATCTTGCAACATTCCCCCTCTAATTTGTTGCATAACATCTCGCAACATTTCCCTCTCCCGCTGCATTGCACAACTTATGTAGCATTGATCAACATTTGCAATTGCATTGCACTCTTTCCTTTTGCGCCCACACTACTGGATTCGTTAACAGAGTGAAGGGTTTCTATGTAGTACATTTTTTGGTGAATCTATTTATTATTCTACTATTCGAGTGGTAATTGCAATGTCAAGACTAGCCGGTTCCCTTGTATAGGAGGTTAGTTACCTTGTATAGGAGGTTAGTTACCTATTGCCCTCTATGATCCTATAAATTACGATTGTTTTCGTGTTTGATTATTAAGTAACTATACTTAAGGTATGATTAAACTTCCTTTTATTGATGTTATCAGTATTGGTTTATGACTATTAATGTGATTAGTACTATTGAAATTATTAGATATCAATTATTGATATTGTTGTAGTGATACTGTTACTGATCAATTATTTTTCGATAACATTTGTGTTGTTGTTATTAGTATTTTGCTGTAACTACGTAATTGACAAAATTTTTATTTTAAATTACATGGATATCGTATAAACTGTCATCTACTTAGTTTATACATTGTCCGTTTGTGGCACTAATTTTGTTAACGTATACATTAGTGGTTTTTTTATCTTCTTCATATACTGTAGCTACATCGATAAGTTTGGAATGGTTAGAAGTTAACTTTATGGGTTTTTACTTATAGGCAACCAGTGTGGGACTAATCTGAGAGAGTGGCCATTACTGTTCAATACTTAAACGTTAAGGAGCCGTTCAAGGTTGTGAACCCGTTATGGCCCCTCAAGGAACAACTTTGGCCAAGGCTTTCCGTTGATTTTGAAAACTTTAAGGATTTATTATTTTTTATTTTTGTGGACAGATCACTGTCATTAGATATATTTCATTCATATTTAGTGGGATTTATTTTTTCTTTTCTGCTTGTTCACATTTATATTTATTAATTGCAGGTTTCTTATCAGTGAACCATTATTTTTCCTTGTCAACAGTTCTACAGTTAAAATTCATGTAAGTCCACTACAATATGAACATCATATCAGTCAAGTAACATTTAACCGTGTCTCAACGATTGCCAAGTTTCTTTCCTTATCGCGTGATCTGGGCGATGAATCAGTGAACAGTATTCACTGAACGAGTGAAATGAGAACACTTTTTCATGATGGCTCAAACTAGTGGTAAATCCAAGTCTACTCGCAATACCACGGAACTCTGCAGTAGTTGCTCGGCCAGCCAATTGACTACATACCAGAAAATAAACTTCCGACGGTGAAGCAGGTCCTACAATTATTTTTTTACTACCACTGAAGAGAAAAACTCACCGTATGCTAGACTCTCACAGCAATTGTGAAAGCTGCAGAAAAATTCTTGCAGGAGGCACGAGTTCCCACTGCCATTCGGCGAAAAGTAATCGAGAACTTAGAGAAGCTGCAGAAGAAGTATCAGGGCCTAAAGAAGAACAAAAACAGACAGACGGATGCAAAAAAAGCCAAAGAAGAGGTATTAAAGGTAAAGCTTGCGATAATTTTCGAAGTCGCTCACGCAAAGATTCTGAGGGAAATGGACATTGAGGAAAACCATGACATGAACTCAGTTGATCCCAAACTAACGAGAAAAAACATGAAGCTTGAGAAGCATGAGCGCGAAGACCGATAACGTTCGTTCATGGTCGGGTCCAGAAAGTCTAAATGATTCAAGTATGTCCACATGAAAGCGAGAAGAGAAACCCAAGCGCAGAACCTTCCACCGCCAAACGCAAGAAACCAGCGAAAAGCGTTTCGCGTGAATACGTTAGGAGGCATGCATGTTCCGAAAATATTTAGAAGCGCGCTCTGGGCCCGACATTTCCCTCTTCAAGCGGTTTCAAAAAGATTGGACTGCATTAACAGGAAAGCCTACGAATATGCAGCGGAAAACGTGAAGAATCATTCACACGTGCCGCCTAACGAAGCTGGGTGACGTGGAGTTTGTTGGAAACTAAAACTGAGCTTCTTCGGAGAGCCACTCCCTCGCGAAGCGCGTTTTATAGCACCATGTAAGTACTACCAAGTCATCTAGATAATCAAGATCAACACCATGAAGCCTGTTCAGAGGGTATTTCCATCTGACATCAACGAGAGACAGCAATATTGCGGGACTCCACCTTAATTGCGTAGCAGTTGTTCAAGGCACCACTGCCGGCTGCCGCTCCCATGAACAACTTCACTTCCTTCAAACCATCGAAAGGAACCGCCCCGTCAATTCAGTAGTGATTCTGTCGCGGCAACTGCAATGAAGCGCTTCTCCTCGCAACTCAGCGAAGTGCTAGTAGCACTAACATATTTTTCGAAGGAATTGACACCACCAGAGAACCGGAAAAGGAAAATGGCTCAGGTACTCCAGAAGTGCGGTGGAGGTGACGGTCGGCCACCAGCCCGGTTCGAAGCCAAACAGGCTGAAGGCATACAGCAGAAGTCACTGGAGGGGTTCGTAAATGCAAGATCCCACCGCTTCTTCACAAAGTGTATTAGATGACTGAATACAGGGAGGAATCACTCTGATGCAAAACTACAACGCGTCTTAACAAAGGATGAGAAGCAGTAACATTAGCTGCTGCACCTGTTGCAAAACCACCGAAAATAGTTTTCTGACATATGGAAGGCCACCGCTGACGCCAGTCAAATCAGGCGACAATGAGCCGTTGACCACATTGATACCCACCCTTTAACGAGGTGGCAATGCACACTTCTGCAGAAGTGGAAAACCCCGTATGCCAAGTGGCCGTTGGCTTCGATATGGGAGAAACTCGATGGAGCCGAGTTTTTGCATAGAGTAGCTTTCCGGCAATTCAAAAAAATTCGAAAAAATAAATCCTCTATATTAGGGTGAACCACCCTATATATATATATATATATATATATATATATATATATATATATATGAAAAGAAGGACCAACACAACAACAAGCATTTTTGTTTATTTTTTATACTTCAGACGTTTCGACAAATCTTTTGTCATCATTGATGAGGACAAAAGATTTGTCGAAACGTTTGAAATATAAAAAATAAACAGAAATGTTTGCTGTTGTGTTGGTCCTTCTTTTCATCTGTAAGCTCCGTTTCCCTAAGGAGAAGTCAATAGCTTTGATATATATATATATCAGTGGCGTGCGGTGGGTACGTACGTCTACAGGGTAAGCGATATTGCGTGCGAGCACACGCACTATATGTACAATTTGTATATATTATATAATTATAGTACCTAATGATAAACGTCATAGCTGGCTAGTGGGTATGTACTGTAGACTATTCTGAAAAATACGATACTGTCTTTAATATCTTTAATAAGATTTTTATTAGAGTAGGCGGCGTTTACCTAGCTCACCCTGAATGCACGCCACTGAATTATATATATATAATGCGTCAGGAAAGCTTGAAACTGTACGGCGCTCAAAACACATAATTGCGACCTATTGTGCTGACTCCTTGCATATTATTACCAGTAGCATCGGGAGTCGAACCCCCGACTTCAGTGTTTTCACTTTATTTATAAGGAATCAGTGTTACCCACTGAGCTACGCTTCTGGTACTAGCATATATATGCAGTATATATATTAGGGTAGTCCATAATATAAAAAATTGTAAAGGTGAATGTCTTACCCCTGATATTATTCTCCGTGTTGAAAAACCAAATTTTAGCTCGATCGGATAATTTTAAGACATTATATGGAACCTGAAGATTCACTCTATAAGCCCATAATAGCGAAAATTGTAATTTTCAAATTTCCCGCACTAATTTGAGTAGCCCGCTTTTTTTCTAGTGGCAGGTAGGCAGGCAAAAGCGTTCGAGAGCAGCCTCAGTTGCCCATAGATAACCTTAGCAGAAGAACGTGACGTTTTGAAAACTTTTCTTGTTCGCAGGTAAGTTTCAGTACATTGGCTAACACTTCAAGAGCAGTTATTCGCAAAGTGATCGAAGTTTGGCTCATTGGTTAACCAACTGATCAAATTTGTGTCCACTGGGATGGGAAAATTCTTACCGCTCTCACTATGGAGAAGCATGTTGATCGGCTTCATGTCGTTTTCTCTGGGGAGGGAAGGTCGAAGCTCCTTGACGTTCCGATGCTCCCATCTGGAAAAGGTAAAGCGATGGCGAAGGCAGTAATGGACTACTTCGAAGACTGGGGAATCAAGGAATCAATGATCACGTCCATGGGATGTTCTTCGACACCACCGCAAGCAACACTGGCCATAGAATTGGGTATTTTACTCTCACCTAGCCTCACTTTGAGAGAGGCCTCCTGAATCTCGTGTGCCGCTAGCACGTCATGGAGATTGTGGCGGAAAAGGTCTTCGCTACATGCCACGGTCCCTCCTCTTGGCCCGACATCCTCCTTTTCAAGCGTTTCCAACAGAACTGGAATCATCGAGAACAGGGCCGTTTCTAGCCATTAGGGGGCCCTTAAGCAGTATACTCATTTGAGGCCCCACTCCTCCATCCACCAACTCACGCCTTACTACATCACCTCAGCACACACATACAAAAAGTGGCTGTGTTAATAAAAAACAATTATGAAACAATTTTAATGAAACATTTATGTCCAAAACAACAAATATGTACTTTCAGAAGACAAACAGAAAAAATACTCTTCATGAAATTCCTGAAAATTAGCTTATACATTATTTAGAATAAATGACACAGAACTATGTATAAAAAAATAATGCAATTATCAACTACCAAACAATTACTAAATCTACGATACAATCGTGTAATAGCTAACAGTTATACAGAACAGTTTGTATCTTCAAAATTTCTGCCTCCTATATTTTTCCTGGGCGAAATCATCAATAACATCATCATATGAAATCTCCCTGCCAACGTCCTGGTTGATGCTTATGATGCCAAGGCCACTGAGGCGATCCTGCCCCATTGATGATCTGAGGTAGTTCTTGATTAGCTTCATCTTAGAGAAGCTCCTCTCGGCTGACGCTACTGTCACAGGTAGAGTGCAGGCAATTCTTAGTGCAACCCAGAGATTGGGGTATAGTTCCTCCAGTTGCTTCTGATGAATGAAGGAGAGAAGCTCCAATGCAGTCATGTTGTGTGAAGGTAAAGTCGGCAAGTTCTTAATTTCGAGGGCCAGTTCTCTTCCATCAATCTCAGAGTCAGCTCCAGAGCTCAGATCTTAGAGAGCTTTTCACACTTGCGGGACAAATTCTTGTTCATTGTGGTGAAGTTTAGGAGAACCCCAAATATGTCCCTCACATCATCTAATGTTTTGAATCTCTCATTTATTGACCCGATGGCACAATCCACCACCACATTGAAAAATTTGACTTCCAGCCTCTTTAAGACTTTTGTAAATGGTTCGTCATGAGTTTCGTAAGCAAAGTGCTTTTTTGTAGATCTGAGCCTCTTCTCCTTCAGCACAGCCTCCACATTCATTTCCTCACATATGTCCCTAGCTACGACTTGTGCTGCAACAAAACCTGTGTTTCTGTAGCTGGTGAGTGAGTCTTTTGTTTTTGTGAGGAGGTTGACTGCCACATCAAACTGCACTGTAGGAGACTGCAGAAGTTTGCTCACATGGTTAACTGCATGAAGAATGTCATACCATACTACTGTGCAAATCTGAAAGCGATAAGACCCTACCTTCTCTGCAAGTGCTTGTGCTTCAGTCCTGGCTGTGGCATCTGTGGCATTGTTTCTGACTTCCAACAGGGCCTCTCTGATGTTGTGGCTCTGGTATCGCACAGTCTCAATGCTCTTAAGCCGGCTCTCCCACCTGGTTTCACTCGAAGACTTAAGTGTTATGTTCACGTGCTTCTTTAGGATTGTCCATCTCTGTGTAGCTGCTGCAAAAAGGTTGTACACTTTTTGTACGTTGCCAAAGAAGCTGATGGCATCTGTAGAAGCTTTAGCTGCATCAGCCACCACAAAATTCAGAGTGTGAGCCCCACATGGAACATAGAGTGCACGACAGTTCTCCTCTAATAACCTTGCCTGAACACCCTTGTTCTTGCCCTTCATGTTCACTCCGTTGTCATATGACTGTCCTCTGCAGTCATCAAAGTGAATATTCAGTTCATCTAGTCTCTTCAGAATCAGAACTGATAAACCCAGGCCTGTACTTTCTGAAGCCTCAAGAAAGCCCAAGAAGTATTCTTTTATTTCTGGTACTTCACCCATTTTAACAGTTCTGATAATATTCGTCATCTGTTCTTGGTGGCTTATGTCTGGGGTGCAGTCTATAATGAGTGAGTAATATTTAGCTTCTTTTATTTCTGCAACAATGGCATCCAAGATCTTCCCACTAATGGACCCAATGAGCTCATTTTGAATAATGTTTCCTAGGTAACTTGAATGACTATATTGGCCACTTTCGACTCTGCTGATGTGTTGTTTCATCACTGGATCAAATTTGGCAAGCAGCTCAACCTCCTTCAAGAAGTTGCCATTGTCTCGATTGTACAATGTAGAGGAAGACCCCTAAAAGCAAGGTTTCTCTCTGCCAGTGATTGGATTATACTTACAAGACGTGTGAGAACATCTCGCCAGCGTCTTCGCTCTACCTCCATTAATGACATTTCAGTTTGGTCAATGGTCCTCCCAGGTTTTAGCCGCAGTTCCAGATTCTTCCATGTTGCCATGTTATCTGCATGTTCTGAACTATTTTCATGGCCTTTCAGAAGCGAACCAACGTTTATCCAGTCTGAAAGTCCATCTGTAATTAGTTTGTACGACTTCCTTGAAAACACCTTGCAGCAGAAGCAATAAAGAGCATCATTCCTTCTAGAGTACATCAACCAGCTTCGCTTTATTTTTTCCCCATTAATTAATGTTCTGTACATGTAATGGTGATGAAAGCTTCTACCGTCCTCTCTTTTAGGGAATGAAATCTGAACTGATTTGAAATGGTCCTCGAGACACCAGATCTTCTTCAAGGCATCTGACAGGACAACTGGCCAGTCATACGGATCGAGCGGTGGAGCAGATCTTGGTTCTTGTTGTTCAGTAGAAATGCCTGTGTGTGGTGTTTGAAGCTGAACAGAAGATGGGCCACTTGTTGGTTCATCAGGCTCTACTTCTACTGGTGTTTGAGGTTGCATAGAGGATGGTCCTGCTGTGTTGTTGTTGTTGTTGTTTAGCCGATCAGCCCACCCTGATCGAGCAAGCCGGCGGCACGCAGGTAACCGATCGCCCTCTCCAGAGTGGACCAGAGGTTCAGCGCACTAGCGATGTGTTGTGTTGTGTTCGTTGTTGTGCTAGAGCGGTACAGTCTGTCATAATGTGTTCAATTGTTTGTGGTGTGTCCTGGCACAGGTGGCAGGTGTCTTCTATGGAGTTGTCTAGTCTGTGTTTATATGTCCGTAAGTTGGGGTGATGTCCACATCGGAATCGTGCTAAGTTAACTCGATCCGATCTACTCAGGCTGATCTCTGACCTATTAATGGGTGGCGGCTTCGCACCTACGACCGCATTCGGACCGAGTCGTATCAGTGCTTTGTGGGTTAGGTGTGTGTGTATGTGTTTTCTGTACTGTGTGATGTCTGTGGGGCGTGGTATGGAATGGAATATTTGGTTATAATGTCTTTCTGGTGTTACCTTAATGGTGCGAGGTGTTGGTGCATGCTTGTACATGTAGTGGCAAGGGTGTTGTGGGTTAGTTGTCGCTGATGCCATGAATTGTGTTCCCCTCATGTCCAAATGTTCCCTAACTTTCAGTATTTTTTTTCTGTGTGCAGGTGTTCTGTTGGTGTTGTTTGAGTGCATCCTGTAATGATACGAAGTGCGTTGTTTTGTATTGTCTGTAAGGTGTTTATGTGTGTGTTTGAGATAATGGGTGCCCAGCATGGGCTAGCATAGTCCATAACTGAGCGAATATTTTGTTTGCATATGAGTGATGTTGTTTCCTGCTGGTGTCCAAAGTTTGTGCCTGTTAGTACCCTAAGCGTGTTAAGTCTTGACGTACATTGGTTTTTAATGTCCTGAATGTGGTTTGCAAAAGATAATGATGTGTTGTATGTGACCCCAAGTATTTTGGTCCTGTGAGTGTGTGGAATGTTGATGTTGTTTAGGATAAGCTGTGGAATTACCTGGTGTTCTTTTGTGTTGCTTGTAAGCAAGGTGATGGTTGATTTTGTGGGCGCTACTTTGAGTCTATTGTGTGTGAGCCAGTCTTGTATACTGTTTATGTATGTTTGTAGGTTATTTGTAGCGATGTCGATGTTGTTGTGGGTGGATGTTAGAGTGATGTCATCTGCATATGATGATAAGGTAAGCTTGTTATCTATGGGTGTTGGAATGTCATACATATATAAGTTGAAGAGTGTTGGCGAGAGAACAGAGCCTTGAGGGACCCCGTTCGGAAAAAGCTTGTTTTTGGATGACTTGCCATTAAATGTGACATGTGGGTATCTTCCTGAAAGATAGTTGCTCAGCCACCTTTTGGTGTTATTGTGCATGTTTGTGCTGAGTATTTTGTTTATGAGAGGGAAGCGTGGGATAGCATCAAATGTTTTACTAATGTCTATTGTTGCTAATAGTGTACGTTGAGCTGGTCGTCTGGAGTTGATGCCATCCATGATGTGCTGCGTGGTTAGTGAGTAATGTCGTGGTTGAGTGGTGAGGTCTGAATCATGTTGAGTAGGCGATAGTGGTATGTGTGGGTTGGTGATTTGTAAGATTAGTCTTTCTGTTACTTTGGAAGGTGTGCATAGTAAAGTAATGGGTCTATAGGAAGCTGGTTCTGTTGGATTTTTGTTTGGTTTGAGTAGTGTAATAATTTTACCTTGTTTCCATATGTCAGGAAATAATACAGTGTTGGTATGAATATGTGCTGATATTTGTGAGAGCTAGTATTCCTTGTGGGCCCAAGTGTTTAAGGTGTATGTTAGATATGTTGTCTGGTCCAGTAGCCTTCGAATTCTTAATGTTTTTGATGATCTTGGTGGTCTGGTCTGTATGAAGGGTGTAATGGTCGTGTCGAGTCTGTAGGTTTTCTTGTGTCTGGCTCTTTGTCTGTCTGCGTGTTTCTGGTTGTTGTCTCTGTTTAAGTGACTTATCTTTGCGTAGTGATTAACTAGAATGTTAGCTTGTTGTGTGTATGTTGGGATATTATTTTGGCTGCGACAGATAGCCGCGTGTGAGGTGTGAATGCCGTTGTTAGAGTGAGTAATGCTGTTTATAGTCTTGTATAGCCTGGATGTATCTGTGGAGTGGTTTAGTGTTGTTATGAATTCCCTGAATGTTTCTGTTTGTTTTTGAGTTTGTTGTTTATTTCTGTGTTGAACTGTTGTATCTGTTGTTTTATGGCTTCTGTGTGTGGTGTTTGTGTGTTATATTTGAGGTTGTTACGTTGCCTTATGAGGTGGGCTATTTCTCTTGTGTAATTTGGGTTGTATTTCCTAATGTTGCCCTTGGGTATGTATTTGTTTGCATTATTGATGATCTGATTAAATGTCTTGAGTGTTGTATTGATGTTTATGATGGGTGTGCTGTTTAATGTGGTGAATTGTTCCTCAGTCTGTATTTTGAACTGTTCCAATCAGCTTTCTTGTAATTTCTGTAATAAGGCTGTTGGGGCAGAGTGTAGAATGTGTTGTAATGATGATGGGCAGGTGGTCTGATCACAATTGTTTTTCTGTTCTCCATTGTGTATGTGTTGCTAGTGAGGGGGAACAGAACGTTATGTCTGGGGAGGAGTTTGAGTATCCTGCTTGATGTGGTATGTGTGTATGTTCTTCTGTATTGTTAAGAATGAAGAGGCTGTTAGTTGTATGGCTATGTTAGTGCCTCTGGTGTTGTTTTGGTTGTACAGGTACCAACTAGTGTCTTTGGCGTTGAAGTCTCCTCCTAAGATGACATTAGTGAGAGAGGCGAGATTGTGTAACTGTGGATTGTAATTGGCTGGCACCTGAGGTGAACTATCTGGTGGGATTAAATATTGATTAGTGTGGTGTTGTGTTTTGCGCGTGTTTTAATGTTAACTGCCTGTATTTCTATCGTGTTATCTGCTTGGATTGTGTTTGTAATGTTTTGAGTAGCATCAGTGTAGCTAATGCTTTTACGTATGTAAGTGATGAGTCCACCCCCGTTACCCCCAGTACGATCTTGACGGATCGCCGTGAAGTCAGGGATGGTGGGTGTTTTGTGTGTGCGTTTGTTTTGTTTCTTGTATAAGTGATATGTGAATGTTTTGTTTGTGTACGAATTCCCTAAGCTGCATGATTTTGTTTGTGAGGCCATCTACGTTGTACTGTAATATGTTTATATTATACTTCTGTATGTGTCTCATGGTGTTATTGTGTCTATGTCTTTGTGTATGGTGACATGTGTAAGTTGTAGTGGAGCCTGGATTAGTCTTAATGTCGCCAGAGAGTAAGAGTAGTTCGGGGAGCACGCAATTGCTCCCTGTAATTGAAAAAATAGCACGCTGAGAATAGGTCCGGCCCCGGGAGCCGATCGGCACTCTGACCGTGCCACGCAACAGGCCGTCGACTACCAGTCTGGCCAACCGTAGACAGCCCGCTGCATGGAGATTTGAGGAAGTTTGGCCACCAGCGCGTTGATGTTTTGGTTTGACGTCGCCTCTTCTTCGCGTTGACGTGTCCCGCGCTGGAGGATGCAGCTACTGTTAGAAGCTTCCTCGTCAGCTGTTGTCCTGCTGTTGGCTCATGATGCTCATCGGCTTTGCTGAAGATGGCTTTTCCAAATATTTCAGTAGTGCTTCTGAGAAGAACATAACATTACATATTCTGTTAGATTTTGCTAAAATACTCTTTCTTATCTTGTTTGATAATTGATCTGTGTGAACAGAATTTGAGGTGATGTGATCCATTAAATTTCACATTTCGAAATATTATAAATATTACAGAGACTAGCTTACTCTACACGATTCCTGAGCACTTGCCTAGCTTGATGGTCTACCTAACCTAGTTGCCTGAACTGTAATCATAAGAATATACAAGTGGCACATCTCACCTGTGCTACTGAAAAGCTTCTCCTCCTCTATTTTCTTCTTTTTCCGTTTTTCAGCTCCTGATGGATAATGTCGTTTCATTTTCCAAGATGCACGAAGTCACATCTAGTTAACCACAACTAATCTGCTAAATAATAATAATCATGATAATAATGATGATGATGATAATAATAATAATTATAATAATAATAATAATGTTTTACAATGCTAGAAAAATTAAGCATTTAGGGAAGTATAAGCATATAGTAAGAATAAAGTTAATTAATATAGAAATAAGACCTCACAATAGTTATTTACACATAACGACCAAAACGTTTCGTTTGTCTCCGTTTTATCACATTTGTCTCATACAAAAACTTTAATTAATACGACAATTATAATAATAATAATAATAATAATAATAATGATAATAATGATACTAATAATAATAATATTAATAATAACTTCAGCTATATTCCTATTCTTGCCCACTGAGCTATGACCTGGGAGCCTGTCTAGGGGCCTCCTAGTAGCAGCGGGGCCCTAGCGGTCGCTTAGTCTGCTTATGCCAGGAAACGGCCCTGATCGAGAAGGAGCACTTCAAAGCAGCCGAGGACGACGTGGCTGATCGGGACGAGATGATCAGCTTTTGCAAGTGGCTGCTGATCACAACACAACCGCGCAACGACTATCGGGAGCTGCCTGATTGAGTTGACTATTATCTACCTTGGTGCCATTCCTCCACGAGAGTGTGAATGAAGATTGGAAGGAAAGAGATGTTCAAGAATCTTCCCATTAAGGATAGATTCAAAAGCTTTAGAAAGGCAAGAAATCAAAGCAATTGGACGGTAGTTGGAAAGGTGAGACCTGTCACCCTTGTTTAAGAGAACGCTGAATGAAAGCGAACTTCCAACAGGAGGGGAAACTACCAGATGAAAGACAAAGACGGAAGAGTTTGCCTAGGCAGGGTGTCAGCACTGAAGCATAGTTTTTATGAACAACAGGACGAACACATCAGGACCGTAGGCCTTCCTAGAGTTGAGCCCAGATATGGCAGAAAAAACATCTTTGGAAGAGATTCTAATTTCAGACATAATAAAGTCAGAGGGAGGAGAAGATGGGGGAACAGCACCGGAATCGTTCAGAGTTGACTTGGAGTTCAGCTTTGTCAAGAGAAGAGACGGCAACTGAGGAAGGAAAGAAGAGGAAGTAAAGTTGTGGGAGAGGTTCTTAGCTAGATGCCAGAAGAAGCAAAACGAATTAGAATTGCATAGGTTTTCACAATTTTGTCAGATTCCTCTCTGTTGCGGATAGCATGAGAACAAGTAAAGTTGAACCAAGGTTTTTGCATTAGTAGTAGGAATAGACTATTATTAGACTATGGAATTATGTGTCTCCATGCCGGAGAGTATTATCTCCGTGATGCGCTCAGCACATTCGGAAGGGCCCCGGCCACGGAAGCAGGAATCATTCCATGGGAAATCAAAGAGGTAATGCCTAAGGGCCTCCCAATCAGCGGCACCAAAGTGCCAAAGGCGACTCCTCCTGAGAGGATCCAAACGCCGGATTGGAGCGATAGGACAGGAAACCGATATAAGATTGTGGTCGGAGGAGTCCAACGGAGACAAAAGTTTCACAGAGTAAAATGAAAGATGACAGGTGAGAAATAAATCCAGAATTTTGGCCCTATCTCCGAGACGATCGGGGATACGAGTTGGATGCTGTACAATCTGCTCTAGGTTATTTAGGATAGAAAAGTTGTAAGCGGGTTCACCACGGATATTAGTGAAATGAGAGGAAAGCCAAGGGTAGTGGTAAACATTGAAATCTCCTAAAATGGAGATTTCAGCAAAAGGAGAGTGGAATAGAATGTATTCCAATTTAGAAATGAGATAGTCAAAGAATTTTTGGATAGTCAGCACAGTTAGGAGAAAGGTAGACAGCGCAGATGTATTTAGTTTGAGATTGACCTGTAAGCCGTAGCCAGAGGGTATAGAATTCGGAGAATTCGAGTTCAGGAATACGAAAACAATTAGGTCACTGCGTACATATACGCAACCACTGGCGTATATAGGGAGGCGGTGGGGTTATGGCCCCCCGCTTTGTACATAAAAAAAAAATGCGGCTTTATATATAAATTTTTTTAATTCGTTATCAAAATATTAAAATTTTGATCAACTGCTTGACTTCACATCATAGGCTATGCAGAGTATAGCTGATTTTGTGATATCCAACAGTCTCTTATTTGTATTTAGGTTAAGTGCGATTTATGTTATTTTAAGTTCTTTTTTCAACTAAAACTAAACTAGTTTAGATCTTTTTAAAGGATTTAATAACTGTCAATGCAATTTGAGTAATATAAAATAAGCAAGACATATTGCTCTCTTATCTCTTTCATGTGCATATTATTCAGGGATATATCTACCATACAAGCAGTTGCATATACTGTACTAATTTAGTGATTGTATCACTACATTTTGCAAATTCCATGCAGTTGTTTAAACTTTCTATACAGAAGAATCGCATGTCCATTGTAGACAAGTTTATATTTTATATAATATATATATATAATATATATATATATATATATATATATATATCAGTGGCGGATGGTGAGTGTGTGAATTGGATGTGCGGAATATCATGTGGAGTAAAATTAATAACTGAAATTCATGTTAACTTAGTTATTAATAAATCTTAATACTAATATGGTAAGCATACGCAGTCCACCTCAATATTACAATAAACACTTGGAGAAATTAGGTGAACTGTAAAAAATCTAACACCAATTTCCTACAGGTTCCTTTAAGCATCGAACTTATTTACACATAAACTCAAGTCTTCTTTTTGGAGAAAATTAGTGAGCAATAACGTCCTCATATAAGGAACCAATCCGAACAACTGAATTGAAGTAGCTCATTTCTCATTTCGACTAATGTAACAGTCGAACGCGGAATTAAGGGTTAGGGCATCTTTTTCGTCTCGACTAAAGTTGAGAGATGGACACAAAGGGTTAATTAAATATTAATTTACAGAAAATCTATTGGGTGTGCGGCGCACACTTAGCACACCCTGAATAAACACCCCTGAGAGAGATATATAGATATATATATATATATATATATATATACAAGTTAAATTTTTGAAGATTGCAAATAGCTAATAGAAAAATGTGCCCCCCTGCGGTATACAGAATGTTTCAGGAGGAAAGGTCAATACTTCGGGAGGTGATAATATCGGTCATTGTGAGAAAAAAGTTCATATGAACATGTGTCTAATTCTGAATGGTTACGGAGATAGAGCTGTTTGAATCTACAAATTTAAAAGCATTGTTGATGGTAATCAAGAAAGAGAAGCCAATTACTGTTTCTAACATTTAATGTTTAAACATTGGCATTTTGAATGGTATCAGATACAGAAATGACAAATTTGTTACAGTTTACATTTCGTTTTCGAAAATCCCACCGTCAACCTCAATGCACTTTGCAACTCGTGTGCTAAGATCGCGTGTTGTTCGTCTGAGTTGATCTTGACGTTCCTTTATTCGGGCAGCAGCATCCAAAATGCGCGCGAGCAATTCGTCTCGTGTATCCACCTTTCTTTTGTAAACTTGACTTTTCATCCACCCCCACAAACAATAATCTAACGGAGAATGGGACCACCGCGGCCGAGAAAGTTTGATTTAGGTATTGCATCACCAGACGGGTAGAATGTGGAGGAGCTCCGTCATGCTGAAAGTACATACCAGCTCGTGTAGCCAAAGGATCATCCTCCAATAGTCCTGGCAATTCATTTTGCAGAAATTCTAGGTAACTTTGTCCTCTAAGACGATTCTCTAAAGTAACAGGGCCAATCAGCTGATCATCGATGATACCGCACCACACATTGGCAGAGAAGCGATGTTGAAAATTTGTTTCCACAGTGGCATTTGGATTTTCGTCTGACCACCGATGAGAGTTACGAGTGTTGTTGATACCGTTACGGGTGAAAGTAGCTTCAGCGGTGAACAGTATTAATCGAAGCAATCGGCGATTAGCATTTACCCAATGACAAAATTCCAGTCGCATTGCAGCGTCTCCTGGTTGAAGGTGTTGTACACGCTGTACATGATATGAATGCAAGCCTTCCTCACGTAATGTTCGCTATACTCTTGTGTGTGGTACACCAAGACGTGTAGAAATTCTTCGTGAGCTAGTAGTAGGACTACGCTCTACCAACTGAAGAATGTTTTCCAATTCATCCACATCTTGTTGACCTTCACATTCAGATGAAACATGAGCGCTGGGAAGTGTACCAATCTCACGCAATGTGTTAAAAACCCTGGTAAACACTCTTCGATCCGGAATTCTGCGGTTCGGAAACCGTCGACGGTATTCTGCAACAGCAGCTGTTGCACGTCCATCGCAAAAACCGTAGACATACACCATATCTGCATATTCGGCATCTGTGAAGGTGTGTGGAATTCTTAACACTGCTTCAAACACCAAACAATGTCACTCACAACAGTCAGCTGTCGATTGGTTTATGTTACATGCTTACATTACAGCTTACATGGTTCAAGGTTATAGGGGATGGAAGCGGGAGGAAGAGCTGCGCGCGCATCAGATTCAAACAGCTCTATCTCCGTAACCATATGAACTTTTTTTCACAATGACCGATACTATCTCCTCCCGAAGTATTGACCTTTTCTCCTGAAACACCCTGTATACCTACTGTATATACTCCACTGTACGCAACGTCCATCTTTGGAGTGAAGTTGAGTATGGAGAAAGTAAGAGGCTGTAGAAAAGGGGTTGCTGTCAGTCTTCCAAGACACCTGAGTTTCAGTGAGGAAGAGAAGTTGAGGTCTAGAGGAGAAGAGGTGGTGTTCAACAGATTGAAAATTTGATGAAAAACCACGAATGTTTCAGAAGTTTATAAAAAGTGAATCAGACAGAGGCCCAGAACATCTTGAATGGGTGGTAGCAGTTCCAGCCCCGCTGCCCGGTTCTGCGTTCCCGGTATTGGCAGTGAGGGAGCCAGAAGTGGGGACATTTATGATCCCCTCCCCGGGACTCCGAAGCTTTTCAAGTTGTTTCCATTTTTTTTTTAATTTTGAAAAGATTACGTAGTATGTAAGATGCATGTATATTAGTGAAGAATGGGGAGAGAAGTGTGTGTTTGAGAGCAAGCTCGACTGCTCACAGGGTAGGTGAAATACAGAAAAATCAGCTAAGGAGAACAGTGACAGGGGAAACGGGAGTTCCAGCACTCCCTCTCTTCTGTCTAACGTCCATCCCGCAGTACTTCCCTGATCAATTGGTGTCTACAATCTCCTCCTCTGAGGGGTATATACTGTACAGTTACTATACGTACTCTAAAGTCGGAATGAGATCAAATGTTGATTTCTTTGCCTGTGGATTATCTAAATTCGGATTATGCTTCAAATTCCATACAATTTCTACCATCCACGTAGTTCCTGATTTGGGAAACGTCATCACGAACACATCGTTTGGTTTCACCTGTTGAGGAGATGTTCACTGTAATAAAATATTTCATGAGGGATAATACCAAGGAGATTATATAACTGGAGATGGCATGCGTAGCGTGTACTGTACAGTGCTACAGCTTGAAGCTAGTTGGCACACTCCCGCCGCCATCTTGGTGTTGGCAATACAGGCCACGGATGCCTTCCGTAGCACATGTACAGGTGATGAATGATGAACTACATTAATTGTACTAATGTTTATTTATAAAAGAGTAAAAGAATAAAATTAATCAGGATAGATTAATAAATTCAGGAAGTTATAAATATACGAAGAGATTCATAAAAGAATAAAATAAGCATCAGTTAATCAGCATAAACAATATATACAAAATTGCACTGGAATTTGTTGGGAGACATTAAGTAAATGTATATAATATTTGAATCTTGAAAATTCGGTCAAAACTTTATAATAGTATCTGTCTTCCTTTGGTTTAATTAAAGGTTAACTAAAGTCTAATATTTTTTTAAACAGTATCCGTTTATACTTTATTAAAATGATTAATTCGAGTTAGTGTTGCCACCTTTTCACTTCAGTTAAACCGGCCCTCACCCCTCAACACACAAAAAAAATTATCCTCTCAACCCACAGTCCCTTATAATTGACGTAAATCTGGACGATTTATGAGTACATTATTTTTAAGAAAAAATTATTTAAATTTCTGAGAAAACGTTATTTAGAAAAAATAGCAGCACTTTATTTTTGTTATATACACCTATTAGAAAAGCTTATAAATGGTATTTTTTCAAGGTCATTAGTTGGTAATTGATGTCACAATAGATTCTACGGATCGCGTCTGAAAAATTATATGTACGATCCGGAAAATTTTCCGGCTCCTTCGCTCTCCGAACATTTTCCAACAGAAGTATGACGGCACATGAAAAATTTTCCAGAGGATCCGCGCTCCGAACGCGCTGTATGTATATCTGTATAATTGTAGAACATGTTCTAGTTACTCACTATTTAAGTCACGCCAAAATGCGGATATGTTGCTTACGGCTCGCCTGTCCTCGCACGAGATCCGAACAAACTGCATCCAGATGAGGGTGTGATATGGACACCGGACATTTCTACTAATTTCCGGACTGTCCAGACGAAATCCGGACGTGTGTCAACACTAATTCCAATGCATTTTTTATTTAATGTTTATGCTGATTAACGGATGTTTATGTTTTATTGTTTTATGAATTTATGCGTCTTCTTTTTCTTTTATGAATTTAGCAATTTATCCTCTTTATTTTCATTCTCTTACGAATATCTGACGCATAACTTCATTTTGTGATACTTTCTTGATGCGGAAGGATTTTGTTTGCCCATTTGTTTTCGTGGTCGATATCGACAAACAAACTAACAAATAAAATCTTTCATTCTTCTACAATAAGAACTAGCGACAATCCCCACCGGATGACACGCGCAGCAGTACTGCAGCACCAAGATGGCAGCGAGCCAAACACAGTGGCTTCAGTCTATGCCAGTGGTTTTCAACCATTTTAGGTTGCGACCCAAATTCTGGTCGCGTGGCTAGCTCGGCGACCCATGCCTTCAAACAGTTCACTTGTAATAGATAATGAAATAAATAATTAATGGTAAAATGATTAGAGATAACATAAATAAATGATGAATGACAATTTGTTGATCCAATCAAAATGGCTTGGCGATCCAGGGGTTAAGAACCACTGGTATAGATGGAGCTCCCAGTCTTATTACAAGCTCCTTGGATAATACTATATATCTATAACATGATCTGTATGCATTTATTTTGTCGAAACGTTTAATTTAACAGAAAATTTTCAAGTACAGATTAGCAAAATGCCTTATAACATTTTATTCCTTAATCATTCAAAATATGGTGCGTTCTTGTTCACCAATAAATTTTTTATAATGAGATCATGGCTGATCAAACTACATATTTTGAGCTATGACTAACAGGATTAGTAAAGATGCAATTGTTAATTTCTTTATCTCCCGCTGCAAGAGTATTTTAGATTAAGCGGACTTCAAATGCTTTACATGGTAATCTAACAGCTACGACCGGATGATACCAGTTCGAATCCTGGAATTCCATAACACTAGATGCAAGCCTAAAATTTAATGGTACTTTTCCCTCTGCCAGAGTAATTTGATTTCTATAATGAGTCATAAGTTTCAACCACATTCATCAGGAACTAAAGAGATGTATAGATTCCACAGCAACCTTCGATTGGTTAAGTGAAGTGAAAAGCAGTGCTACTTAACTCTTTTATCTAATCGGACTCTTTCTAATAAAACCAAAAATATTATCTTGACTCTTATTAAAAAATTAAGATAAAGCACTTCATGAGTAAGAAATGTACATATTCTAATATTGTTTGTAACAGTGGTTATTTTTCTTCAATATGTAAGTTGTAAGTGGAATCACTGTTTTAATAATTATTGTAAACTCTTATCCACGCTCCCTCATGATCCTCCGTTGACCGATGTACATATTCTCTACAGTAGATCAGGTCTGTGTATCCAACAATTTCTCATCCTCTGCTCCTATGTACTAGTTCGATTTCGAGGTATGAAAAGCAGATTCAACATTAATAGAAAATAGGGATCACTTTAACATATTGCTTCCCAAAGCATTCGGGAAGCAATATGTTAAAGTGATCCCTCCTGGGAAGCAATATATTAAAGTGATTAACACTGGGAAGCAGTATGTTAAAAAGAGAAAGGTTGGTTGGTTAGAAAGAGGTTGGTAGATCAATATGCATTAAATGACATGGGCTGGACCTGTAAATCAAAATAACTTTTTATGAGGTAGTTTTAGTCGCTTTATTCAAATTTGTCACTCATTTTTTGTGCAAACTATTGTAGAAAATAATAATAATAATAATAATAATATAAATATGTATATATATATTTAGTGTATTTGTAGTCGGGGGTAGTATGATGTCATGTTACTTTGCGACTTAATTTGTTTGTTGGTTTCTGTTCTGGCTATTTTTTTCTAATTGGATTCAGTTTAGTGGTGTTTGTGATAGAATTATGACGTGCCGTTCGTGTGGTTTCGACTTTGAGAACTTGATTCGTCATGTGCCCTAGATGATTAATTAAATGATTAATTGAATACCGGTTAGGTTAATTGAATGCCCGGTTAGGTCAACTGTACGCCCTTGATGATTGGTTAGGTTAAATCGTGATATTTTCGTTAGTTTAAACGAAAATGACGGGAGCAAACTTTTCTGGTTAATTTTGAGGTGTTTTGCAGAGCTGGGCACTTGCGGCATATTGCGGTACTGCGGTACTGCTGCACTACCAAACCGGTACCAAACCGGTACGCGGAAATTTGAATGCGGTAGCGGTACTGCGGTACTTTCAGCGATCCTTTGCGGTACTGCGTTATGGGGGCCCGGGGTGGTAGTGCGGTGGTACCGCAAGTACCGCAGTACCGCAAAATATGCCGCAAATGCCCAGCTCTGGTGTTTTGCACGTTTCCTCTGGTAATGCGTCGTTTACGAGATCTCGTAACATGAACATGTTAGGTTATGCTTTATTTTGCCAGGATAAAGTGTAGTCAAAATACATTTTCAAGTGTATTTTGCAGAGCTGGGCACTTGCGGCATATTTTGCGGTACTGCGGTACTGCGGTACTACCAAACTACCAAACCGGGACCGCATAACGCAGTACCGCAAAGGATCGCTGAAAGTACCGCAGTACCGCTACCGCATTCAAATTTCCGCGTACCGGTTTGGTACCGGTTTGGTAGTTTGGTAGTACCGCAGTACCGCAGTACCGCAAAATATGCCGCAAGTGCCCAGCTCTGGTATTTTGGGGTCCTTTGTTCGAATATGACCTTCATTTCTTGTGCAAATGAACAGAAGTACAGTTGTCATTGCATGACCCAAACACGTATTTCTGTTCATTTGCACAAGAAATGAAGGTTATATTTGACCAGAGCACACCAAAATACACTAGAAAAATGTATTTTTGAATTCAACTTCAGGCCATGTCGTTTTCTGCATAATGACCGGTTGGTAATCTAGGCTAACTAACGAAAATATCACGACCTAACCTAACCAATCAAGGGCGTACAGTTGACCTAACGATTGGTTAGGTTAAGTCGTGATATTTTCGTTAGTTAGCCTTATAAGGCTAACTAAAGAAGGCTGGGGGCCCTGATCTTCAGGTGATCTAAATATTTTACATTAACAAAAAATGGCAAAGCATAAAAAGTTAAGTTGTCCGTAAATTTACATTTTCTCGACTACCTAATCTCTAAATATTATAAACTATTGTAATGTAACTGTAATTGGTTGTGTAATGTCTATTTTTGGGAAGCAATATGTTAAAGTGATTAACACTGGGAAGCAATATGTTAAAGAGAGGTTCCTGGGAAGCCATATGTTAAAGTGATCCGAAAATAGAAAAAATGAAAAGCAACCATGACCATATGTTTGTCACTTACCTTAAAATTTTATAATCCTTTGTATTATCTTATAATTTTGCTATTCTCTTAGTTCTTCACATTCTATAATAGTTAATTTTAAGATTTTATAATATAAATTTTAATTTTTAGTATAATTTTTAACTTTTAAGTTTTAATAATTTTATAATTTTATAACTTTCAACTCTACAGTCTCACCGCGGATGCATACAGTATATCGTATCAAGTTCTTCGTTCTTGCTTTAACTACAACCGTTTTTATTTTATTTTATCTTTTATTTATATGTATGTATGTATGTGTGTGTGTGTGTGGTGTGTGTGTGTGTGTGTGTGTGTGTGTGTGCTGTATATTTTTATTTTTTATTTTTATCTCTTTTCTTAACTGTTCTTATTTCTATTAACATATTAACCTAATCTTCACATCATGATCAACACTTTAAACACTCAATACTGTACATGAAATTAGTATATCTCAAAACGTAGTCAACTCCGACTATATATCCGTAAAGAACTTCTTAAACAAGAAATATAACAATAGCAACCTGTCCTTCTTAAACTTAAACATTCACAGTCTCTCAAGCCACTCTGGCGAATTCACAGCAACCTAAAATTATTACAACATAAATTCACATGCATTATATTAAATGAAACCTGTTTAAATGGAAACAACAATATCTTTTTTAACATTCCAGGGTACACAAGCTACTATGTATTTAGGGCTAACAATACGGAAGGAGGTGTAAGTATATTTGTAGATTCAAACTACAAATTCAATTCGATTCAAATAACATTTACAACATCGTGACTGGAAGTGGTTTTAAATTAGCTATTACAAAGCCAATTAGACTTCACAATGACATTAGAAATTTGACTCTGCTGGATCAGATGTGGGTGCGGTCCCCGCTTGAGTGCATCTCGGGTATAATTATATTAAATATCACAGATCACTTGCCTACGTACACCATACTAATCACCCATTTTTCTGCAAAGGAAACCATAAAAGTTGACCATAGATCTTACAGCTATACTAACAAATTAAATTTCCTTAGAGAAATAACAGCTTTTGACTGTACAAGAATAACCAAAAGTAAACATGACACCGGGACAAAATTTCAAGCATTCTCAAACAAAGAGTGCATTTCCTGCACTTTCTCTTGTATAGTTAGGCTTGTGTATAAAATCAGTGGGTAATCTGTTGTTATAACAATGATGTACGTATTTCATGGGAGGTGACTGCTCTTTAAATGGGCGATGTACTGTATGTTGATTTTATTCATAAGTTTGGACATAGTGAGAGCAAGGAGCATTTCCAAAATGTGGACTGTTTCCGATATTTTTGAAAATGCGATATTTAATGTAGGTTTTTACGCTGATCTCAAAAATGTAAGTCTTATTTTGGAGAAATGAGCGGCTCAAAAGTTATGTTTGTTACTGAAAACTAATACAAGAGTTATTGTATTCTTTAGTAATATTGGCTTATGTCACTAAGTATTTGTGTGAATAGATTTCGACCGTTATTTTTCTGTCGTCACATGAATTCGCACAAGTAGGTATCAATCAGGTCAACTGAATGCCCGGTTAGGTTAATTGAATGCCCGGTTAGGTCAACTGAATGCCCAATTAGATTAATTGAATGCCCGGTTAAGTTAATTGAATGCCCTATTAGGTTAATTGTACGCCCTTGACGATTGGTTAGGTTAAGTCGTGATATTTTTGTTAGTTTTAACGTTATCTAATATCTATAGAAAAACTAATTTATCAAAAATAGTATTAACAATATGACAAATCAATATATACATGCAAAAGATTTTTCTACAGTAACTATAGGTAAACTAGTACACCATGTAACTTTTAAAATAGTAACTATACGTAAACTAGAACACCGTGTAACTTTTAAAATAATAATTTCTCTAAAAAAAAGACTTACATTTTTTTAAATCAGCGTAAAAATCTACATTCAATATCTTATTTTCAAAAAAACTAGGAAACAGTCAAAATTTTGAAAAAGGCCAGACAGCAACAGTGAATTTGTATAAGTCATTTAGTTTTAAAATATTTAGGTTTTTAAACATTGGGGAAAAGTGAATTTGTCCGCTGTCATTATTCGAGAGAGTTCGCAGGCATTTTTTATGAATTACTTCCATAGAATGTTTTATATATTTCTTGGAACTACTACATGCTGTAATGCAATATAATAAATGTGGATGATGAAGGAATAATATACGTAGGATAAGGAGTGCCTTCTTAGGAAGGACTTTTTTAGTTTAAATAATAATTTGGATTTGATATGTTGTACATGACTTCTGAATTTTAGTTTTTGTCTAAATTAATGCCAAATACTTTAACCTCATTCACCCTTACAAGAGTAGTATTCCCAATTTTTATTTGACTCTCTTGTATTGATATGTTTTGCGTTAATAATCATATAATTTGACTTTGTCAGGTTCAATAAAAGTTTATTAGCACATATTCATTTATACACATTTTCTACAGTAATTGCCTGTCCGTTTCATTAATCGGAAAGTCTGCATTATGATAGGAAGAAGTACTGTAAGTGTAGTATCATCTGCGTATTGTACGCAATTTAATGTGGTTGAGAGATGAGGAAGATGAAGATACTGTGTTTTTGGCTGTTTAAGTTCTGATACACATTTTCTTATAGCATGTTTATGACATCTTCCATCGTATGTCCACCTCTAAACCCAAATTCCATATTATTAACACTAAATCTTATCTGATTAAGAATTTACAGTAGTAAGTTTATTGTTCATGATATTTTCAAATATTTACTTAAAGCTAGTAATACTAAATGGGACGATAATTGGATGGAGTGTTTGGGTTTCCCGATTTAAATACAGGACATACTCTGGCTTCCTTTAGAGTTTAGAGTCCAGGGGTGCTCAGACTTCGGAGACCTTAGGGCAAAATTTGCTAACTATTATCTTTGGCGGGCACAAACACCAAAATTTTCCCCTAATTTATGAACTAAAAATAAATACAAGTGATAGAAGATAATACTCACATTTAATTGCTAGTTGATGGCTTACACTGCTTTAATTCAGCAAGGGCTTTGAAATTTGGCGTGTAATTGGTAACTGTTAGTCTTAAACAGTCATCAAGGTGCTCATCTGTCAAACAGTCCGGTACTTTGATTTAAGCATCTTCATCTTGGAAAATGCTGATTCACAAAGGTATGTGGAGGCAAAAATTGAGGTCAAGTACATAGCACATTTTCTCAGCAGAGGATATTTTTCTTCAGCAAATAAGCTCCAAAAATTGGTACTGAAGGCCCTTGTTTTAATTTCCAGATCATTTTGAAGGAATAAAACTTCTCGTTCTAGGTTAGCTATATCCAATTTAAATAATGCTGATATTTTTGTTGCGATTTCCTCAATATCAACTTTTTCTTCAAATGGAAACCACATAAATTCCACAATAGGTTTTAATTTTTCAAAGTCTATGAAACGTTGCTCAAATTGTTGAATGAGATTCCCTATCTCTTTTGCATAACGGTCTTTGTTAAAATTCTCAAAATTATTTTCTTGGTTAAGTAGCTCTGTCAACATATTAGGGAAGTGTTTCAGTTCCGAACGTTGCAGTTGTGACAAATAGAGTTTTAGAGAATGCTGGAAAGCATTTATAGCACTAATCATTTGAGCAATGTTTTTATCTTTGCCTTGGAGTTCAACATTGAGGTCTCTCAATTTAGCAGTAATATCAGTTAAGAAAGCTAAATCAAGTAACCAAACTTTATTTTCCAACTGATTATAATTATCACCTCTTACAGCCAGAAACTCTTTGATTTCAGTCAGTAAATCCCTAAATCGTTGTAAAAATAAGCCCCTGCTGAGCCATCTTACATTAGTGTGCAATAAAAGATCTGTATGTTCAGAATTGCTTTCTTCTAATTGATTCTTAAAGAGACGTCTTTGTAAACTTTTAGCACGGATAGAATTTACAATTTTATATGCAATATCCATAACGTCTTCCATGTTCAAGCTTTTACTACAGAGTGCCTCTTGGTGAATTATGCAATGAAAATTAAGGAAGTTTGGAAAATCTCTGTCATTCTTACAAAGACTAACGAACCCTAAATTGCAACCAATCATTGACGGAGCTCCATCCGTGGTAATGGCTACAAGTTTTTCAATGGGGATTTTATTCTCAATAGTAAACTCTTTAAATACTTTGAAGATGTCTTGTCCCCGAGTCTTCCCCTTCAATGGTATGATATTGAGCAACTCCTCCTTAGCAGTCATGTTTTTAAATACCATTCTTATGAAAATACATAATTGCGCAGTATCAGTAGCATCTGTTGATTCATCGAATTGAAGCGAAAAGGAAATACACTCATCTATGTCTCTCTTTAACTGCATTTTTAAATCTTTACCCATCTCTTCTGTTCGTCGTGTAACAGTGGGTCTGGAAAGTTGCATGTCTTTAATAGCGGAGATTATTTCAGATTTGTTTTTAAACTGATCAAACAACGAGTCTGCTGCATCCAAAAATGCTTCTTTTACAAATGCACCATCATCAAAAGGTTTCATGTGCTTCGTTAAACTGTGACACACTCAGAAAGATGCAATGGTAGCTGCCTTTGATTTCTCAATTTTCTTTGTAAAAACCAATTGTTGGCTGGTAAGTTGGGATTTCAATTCTCTTATTTTTGCCCTGCGTAGTTCACTATTAACTGGGTATCTTGTTTTATAATGATTATGATTAGCTTTAAAATGCCTTTCAACATTATATTTTTGGCAACAGCTAGAATAGATTGGCATATTAAGCATATACATTTAGAATTTATGTTTGAGAAAAAGTAAATATCTTCCCATTCACTTTGAAAATTATACGTCCTTATAGTCTTATCACTGGTTCGTGTCGCCATTATGAAGCCCTGTCAATAAAAATAAAATTAAATAATGTAATTTTTAAAAAAAATATTTTGCGATCTAGCCACTAATATCAGAGGCTGAACTTTTACCACTTGAAACTTCAAAATCGGACACGCTGCCGGTCGAAATAATGCTAAACTTTTAATACTAAATGTGAAAACGTCAAATTACGTAAAAAACGACTTAAAAATAGACAAATTTCAAATTCGCATCCACACACAAGATGACACGAACGGGTGAACGGTCGACATGATGCTAAACTTTTAATACTAAATGTGAAAACGTCAAATTACGTAATAAACGACTAAAAAATAGACACATTTCATGTTCGCATCCACACACAAGGTCACGCGGACAGGTCAAACGCGGAACTAAATATCGATCCGCCCACTCATCTTTATAAAATCAATAAAAATTCGAAAAGACACAGAAAGCCTAGCGAGTCGTTTCTAAAATGCCTTCTGATTGGTTGTATTTTCACGAAACACCCAATCAGCCAACTCGATTCATTATATCCGTTGAAATAGAATCGTCGCTTTAAGCGACACAGAAATTGGCGGAGCAAAGCAATGGTTTCAGACATGTTTTAAACATGTATGTGAGCGCTCTGCTCGCATGTAAAAATTCATTTCTAGTAATTTTTATATTGCCAGTTAAGATTTCATTTAGGCCGGCTATTCCAAAATAAACCAGCGGGCACATTCAAATCCATGGCGGGCACACGTGTGCCCGCGGGCACGGGTGTGAGCACCCCTGGTTTAGACTGTCAGAGAATATACCTCGTGTTACTGATTCATTCATTAGCTTACTGAGTGGTATTGCAATTTCATACGCTACTAATTTGTACATTTTTATCGGGATCGTATTGATGTCAGAATCTTTATTTTTTAGATTTTTTATTGGTAGAGAGATATCGTATGGTAAGAGTGGATCAAAGAAAAATGCGTTCGAATTTGGTTGTGGCATGTATTGTCAGTAGTGAGTGTCTGTAATTGGGATCGAGGCTGCAGTATTGGAGCCGATATTTGCAAAGAAGTTGTTTAATACGTTGTCTGCCTTTGGGGTCAATTTAAGAATTTCTGCCCTTTGTAAGAATTTTGAGATTTTGGTAACAACTTCTGGCTTTTTTCCTCCTTATAAGTGATCCAGATCCTATGTTTCACTTCTTCTATGATACCTTATTCCATGTATTTAATACTGTATTTGCTTTCCCTGAAGGAGGAAAACAGTTTCACCCAAAAGTGTTGCACATCCATGGATCACTCCAGGAATTATCACTTCAATAAAGAACAGAGGTAAATTATTCAAATTGCAATTACAAAGCAAAATTCCTAAACTACAATATACTCAATATCAAAACAAATTAAGTAAAATAACCAAAATTGGAAAATATAACAATTATAACGATCAATTTTCCAAACATAAAGGAAACAATGAAAAACTTGGACAACCATAAACAGTCTTCTCAAAAATCAAATTAAGAAAAATTCAATAGTGAAACCAAATGTTGGTAATAAAGAAATTACTGATGATACTTCTATTGTAGACTCTTTAAATAACCATTTTACTTCAATAGTTGATAATTTCCGCTCACAGTTACTAAATAACGATCACTTATCGTTAGAATATATGCCACCCAGCACAGAGGCGTGTTAAGCTAGCGCGTGGTCACTTCCCCAAACACATGACAGTATAACTATGCATATTCAAGTTTTAGAGGAGCTGGTCGCGAAGTGGATAACACGCTGTGTTTACATCCAGTAACGTAACGATGATGTGAAATACTTTATGACATATGAATTTGTTTCATAATGTCTTGCCTCGAAAAAATTACAAAATGGAAAGTATCCTAAAAACTGTAACACTTTATTTAGTAATAAGAGACATCCTCGTACAAAAACAAACAAGCCTTTTTTAACCAAAATATCTTCCCAAAACTCTTATTGAGTATTATTACTATTCTCTCTGGCTAAACACCTAGACATTAGAACCTGTCTAAAATTACTTAAGATAATTTATTTACATGGCCTAAAATCAAAATACATGCAAAAAGAAACACTTGTAGTCTAGCACAATAAACCACAGCTCATGACACTAGGCCATAATGAGATTTCGTTAAAAGAAAATGACACCTGCTCACCACACAAAGCCTCACTAGGCTTATTCAATGCAATAAAACTTTTGTACTACCTCACCCTTGCACACAACCAACAATGTCCCGATCGTGTCCGCCTTTCCGTGTACCGACTGAACAATCTCCAGAACATTATACGCGGATGGTAGCACTTCATCTGGCAATGGCGACGTTATTTTCGTTGGGTTTGTTCACACTGCCAAATTTTGGTTCCGAACCCGTGACAAATCCAAACGTGTACCAATTTGCGTGGCAGTGTGAATTGGGTATAATTGTGTATGTATTTCTTTGGTTTAAAAAATTCGATGCGCTTCTCATAGAAAAACTATTTTAGAGTATTTCAATAACTCTCATAAAAAACCGATCGTGAGTGCGGGGCCCAGGGCACGTGCTCCAATTTCCCTGGCCTTAACATGCCCTGACGTAGCCCACTAAATTAATTTTCTTCTATTCCTGCTGCCTCTACTGAGGTCCAAAATATGATATTATTCACAAATAACACTGATAAACATTGATTTTTACCTTAGTATAAATTCAGCTGATTTTTATGTTTTCGCATGTGCTGATTTCAAAAATCGCATTCATATTGTTCCATCACTCACTGTTTTTGCGGGACTGAAGATCCATTTTCTGCATTCACATTTGGACTTTTTTACACAAAACTTAGGTGCGGTCAGCGACGAACACGGTGAAAAGTTTCATCAGGATATTTCTACCATCGAGAAAAGATATGCAGAAAAGTGGAACCCAAATATGCTGGCTGACTACTGCTGGTCCTTAACCAGCGAGACTCCCGATGCAAGTCATAAACGCAAGGCAAAAAGGAAGCATTTTTAAAAGGTTAACCCATTAACGCCCAGCGTCCTTTTTTGAGGACACATTTTAACACTACAATTTAGGTTAGAACTTAGAAGTGAACTATTTAATTATTAATTTTTATTTTTAATTTAAATTTGTGTGTATCAGATAAGAATTAAAAATTAATATTTAAAAATTTCACTTTTAAGTTTTAACCTAAATTGTAGTGTTAATATGTGTCCTCAAAAAAGGATGCTGGGCGTTAAATAAGTAATAAATTGCTTATTTTGTTTTTCATGATTCTCTAAAAAATGGTGGGTGATACAGCATTTTTATTTGCAGATTTGAATTCAGCGCATTAAAATTTACCAAAAACACCTATTTTGAAGTTAAGGCAAGAATAAAAGTTTGAATTTGTGAAACTGTGTAATATTCCGGACCTAGAAATAATGATAGCAATATTTATGGTTTTGAGTGAGCAGGCCAGCGTGCTTTCAAACACATACTTCTCTCCCTTTTCCTCACTACATATGCATGCAGCTTACACACTAAATAATCTTTTCAAAATTTAAAAAAAATAAATGGCATCAACTATAAGAGCCTCGAAATCCCCTGAGGAGGGGACCATAAATGTTCCACTTCTGGCTCCCCCGCTGCCGATATCGGGAACGCAGACCCAGGTAGCGGAGCTGGATCTGTTACCGCCCATTCTAGTTGTTCTGGGCGTCTACCTGATTTACTTTTCATTAATTTCTGCCACATTCATGGCCTTTTCTCAAATTTTCAATCTGTTGAACACCACCTCTCTTCCTCTAAACCTTACCTTCTTTTCCTCACTCAAACTCAGGTGTCTGAGACGACTGACAGTAACCCCTTTTTTGTACCCTCTTACTTTCTCTATACTCAATTTCACTCCAAAGGTGGATGTTGCGTATATGACACAATGACCTAACTAGTTCTCATATTCCCGAACTCGAATCCTCTGAATTCTATACCCTCTGGCTACGGCTTACATGCCAATCTCAAACTAAATACAGTACATCTGCGCTGTCTACCTCGCCCCTAACTCTACTGACTATTCAAAATTCTTTGGTTATCTCACTTCCAAAGTGGAATACATTCTATCCCGCTCTCCCTTTGCTGAAATCTCCATTTTCGAAGATCTCGGTGTTTACCACCACTTTTGGCTTTCCTCCCATTTCACTAACATCGGTGGTAAACTACAGTATATTACAACTTTTCTACCATAAATGACCTAGAGCAGATTGTACAACAACCTTCTCGTATCCCTGATCGTCTTGGAGATAGGTCCAACACTCTGGATTTATTTTTTACCTTTCATCTTTCTTCTTACTCTGTTAAACATTTTTCTCCGTTGGGCTCCTCTGACCCCAAACTTTTTCTGTTTCCTGTCCTATCACTCCAATTCGGCCTTTGGATCCTCCTAAGAGGAGGCGCCTTTGGCACTTTGGTACCGTTGATTGGGAGGCCCTTAGACAGTCTTTCTGTGATTTCCCATGGAATGATTAATGCTTCCGTGGCCGGGGCCTCTCCCAGTATGCTGGGTGCATCACGAAGGTGATTCTCTCGGGCATGGAGGCGTATATTCCATACTCTATTCCTACCACTAAAGCGAAAAACATTGGTTCAACTTGTTCTAATGCTATCCGCAACAGAGAAGGGCCTTTCAGAAGGTACCGTCGCCATCCAACTCCTGAGCTTATATTTCTGCCCAGAATCATGCAAAATCTGTTCTTCGACTCGCCAAAAATGCCTTCATGAAACAAAAATGTGAAAACCTATCAATTCTAATTCTTCTCGCTCTTTCTGGCATTTAGCTAAGAACCCTTCAACAACTGCATTTCCTCTTCTTTCCCTCCTCCTTTCCCTTCCGACGGTTCAGTTGTCGTCTCTTCTCCTGGCAAAGCTGAACTCTTCGCTCAAACCTTTGCTTCCAACTCAACCTGGACGATTTGGTGCTGTTCCAACATCTATTCCTCCCTCTGACTTTATTATGTCTGAAATTAGAATCTCTTCTAAAGATGTTCTTTCTGCCCTATCTGGGCTCAACTCTAGAAAGGCCTACGGTCTTGATGGTGTTCCTTCTGTTGTTCTTAAGAACTGTACTTCAGTGCTGACACCCTGCCTAGGCAAACTCTTTCGTCTTTGTCTTTCATCTGGTACTTTTCCTTCCTGCTGGAAGTTCGCTTTCGTTGAGCCTTCCCCAAAACAAGGGTGACAGCTCTCACCCCTCCAACTTATGTCAAATGTTTTGATTTCTTGCCTTTCTGAAGTTTTTGAATCTATCCTTAAGAGGAAGATTTTTAAGCACCGCTTTTCTCACAATCTTTTTTCAGATCGTCAATATGGGTTCTGCATGGGACGCTCTACTGGCGATCTTCTTGCATACCTTTCTGACGCTTTGGCTTCTGACGCTCAGGCGATGGCGGGTATTTTCAATAACTTTTTTGCGACAGTTTTTACCGTAGAAGACGTAAATAATGTCCCCGACGTGGACGATATCGTTCCATTTAGTAGCGAGACTATTTTGGATGAAATAACTGTTTACGAGGCTGAGATTGCGCATTATATCGATAGGCTAAAAGTTAGCAAGGCTCCAGGCCCTGACACTTTTTATCCCAGACATTTGAAAGATTTGAAAGACGTTATCGTAGGCCCCTTAACGAAGATTTTTAATCAGTCACTCGAAACGGGGATTATTCCTGATGACTTCAAATTAGCTAACGTCACGCCTATTTTTAAAAAAGGCGACCGCGCAGTAGCTAGCAATTATAGGCCCATTAGCTTAACGTTAATTGTCGGTAAACTTTAGGAATCCGTAGTTAGGGATCGTATCATCGATCACTTAGAAAGTAGAGATTTGATTAATAGTAGTCAGCATGGTTTCGACGCCATAGGTCTTTTTGACTAATTTGTTAGAATTTTATAACGAAATAGTGCGCGAATACGATAGGCATAGAGCAGCTGACGTTATTTATTTAGATTTTAAAAAGGCGTTCGATACAGTTCCGCATAGGAGACTAATTGCGAAGGTCAAAGCGCACGTATACGCGGTCAGGTAGCTAACTGGTTAGAAGAATTGTTTCGTGCTAGGAGACAGAGGGTGGTAGTTAATGGCAGTGAATCGAGGTGGTTAGATGTAGTAGCGGTGTCCCACAGGGTTCAGTGTTAGGCCCATTGCTATTCGTAATTTACATTAACGACATAGATGTAGGTTTGACTAGTAACGTGTCGAAATTCGCGGACGATACTAAAAATAGGCGGTAAGGTTGTTAACGAGGACGATAGAAATAGGCTCCAAGACGATGTAAATAGGATTATGGAGTGGACAGATAAGTGGCAGATGCAATTTAACGTAGACAAATGTAAAGTTTTGCATATAGGTTCTCGCAACAATAATTACACGTACACGATGGATGATAGGGAGTTAGCGAGCGTTGACGAGGAAGTAGATTTAGGCGTACGCGTATCTAAGGATTTAAAGGTTAGGAACCAGTGCCTAGAGTCTTGCGCAAAAGCTAATAGGATGTTAGGCTTCATAGCGCGTAATTTCGAATTTAAATCGAAGGATATTATATTGCCCCTTTACAAGTCCCTAGTCAGGCCTCATTTAGAATATGCCGTTCAATTTTGGTGCCCGTACTTGCGTGAGGATATTGATAGGTTAGAAAGGGTTCAGCGTCGTGCCACGAAACTTACTCCGTCATTGCGCAATAAGCCTTATGAAGATAGGATTAAAGAGTTAGACCTGTATTCACTCGAAACTAGGAGATTAAGGGCGGAGCTTATTGAAGTTTTCAAAATCGTTAATAACATCGATAACGTAAATTTTGACAAATTGTTCACTTTCGATAATAGTAATACTCGCAATAACGGATTTAAGTTGCGTGGCAGACGTTTCATTACTAATATCGCTAAAAACTTCTTTACGTTTAAAGTAATTGATAAATGGAATAATCTTCCCCCGTCAGTCGTTCATTCTACCAGCGTTAATATGTTTAAGAACCGTCTTGACAGACATTTTAAAAATATTAACGTTGTTTAAATTAAAAAGAAAGTTAACAACAGGAGCTCTGGTGGTGGTGCTCGAGGATGAGTCTGTTGACGATGAATGCCAGCTTGTGACATGCCAGCGTGTGATGCCAGCAATAAAATAAAAAAAAAAAAAAATTAGACTAACACGAACGTAGATGTAGCTCGTAGCGTAAACTAACCCCCTTTTTGTTTTACTTTACCTATTTTTTTTTTTTTTACTTTGCATGTCTGTAACTCTCTTTTCTTGCATGTTTGTAGTTTGCATGGTATGACTGTGAGTTAAGACTGTGTTTGCATGGTTTGTAAGCGTTCTTATTTCACTTCTTTTCATCTTTCATCCCTCTCCTATTCTCTCCGACTATTTTTCTGACTTGTCGGTAGTGGCCGGCGGATGATGATGGTGAGTCTTTTTTTCTCTTTTTCTGAATGAATGTTAACCCACGAATGATAGGCGTTGCTCCTTACTTAACCCCTTATTCTCTTCTCTTCTCTTAACCCCCTACTCTTTCCTTTCTCTCGGGCTAACCTTAGAGTGGATCTCAGGGTCTTTGTTAGCCTTAGCTTCTGTAGATCTGTAGATCCTCTTTTCGGGATTTCGGTGAAACTTTTGTTTTTGCGCTAGACATATCGAAAGCATTTGATTGAGTCTGGCACAAATCTTTAATTTCGAAACTGCCCTCCTTCGGTTTCTATCCTTCTATCTGTGCCTCCATCTCTAATTTCCCTTCTGGCTGATCTATCGCTGCGGTTGTAGATGGGCACTGTTCTTCTGCTAAAGCTATCAACATTGATGTTCCACACTGATCTGTCCTGCAGCCTACTCTTTTCCTTTTATTTATTAATGATCTTTTAATTCGCACTTCCTGTTCTATTCACTCCTCTGACGATGATTCGACTCTTCACTTTTCTACCCGCTTCCCAAAGCGTCCCTCTCAACAGTCACTCCATGATTCGCGTAGAACTGCTGTGGAGCACCTGACCGCTGATCTTTCTCTTATCTCTGATTGGGGTAGAGAAAACTTTGTGGCTTTAAATGCCTCAAGAACTCAGTTCCTCCATCTGTCTACTCGTCATGATCTTCGACACGACTATCCCCTTACCTTCAACAACACTCATCTCAATCCTCCCTCTTCTCTTAACATTCTTGGCGTTTCTTTTTCTCCTGATCTTTCGTGGAAAGATGAAATATACTCTCTTTCCAAAACAGCTTCGAAGAGGTTATGTGTGCTGTACTGGCTCACCCCCTCTCAGTTGCTGTCTCTGTACAGGGGTCTTGTCCGCCCCTGTATGGAGTATGCTTCTCATGTATGGGGTGACTCAACCCACACAGCTTTTCGTCTCATCAGTTCCTCGCCCCTTACAGACTGTCTTGAATCCCCTCTCTTCGCAGCATTCTTTCCTCACTCTTTCTTTACTATGGCTGTTATAACGGACACTGCTCTTCTGCACTCTCTCTAACTGCATGCTTCCTCCTTTAAGGAGAGTATGGAGAACCAGACTTTCTACATTTTGATGTGATAGACCATAATAGTCTACTTAACAAATTATATTGTAACGGCTTTAGGGGAGGAATCAGTGATTGATTTAAAAGTTATTTGTTCAACAGCTATCATTTTGTATCAGTAAATGAGGTCTGCTCAACTAAAACGCTTGTCAAACATTATATACCACAAGCCTCAGTTTTGGGTCCACTGTTATTTTTATTATATATAAATGACCTTCCACGCTCATCTTCATAGTGTTTGCACATGATACAACTGTTTTTTCTTGCAAATATGTTAATTCAGCTGAAAAGATATTTAAATCAGAATTTATCAAAGTAATGAAATGGTTGACCACCAATAAATTCTTCCTAAATACAAGTAAAACAAATTTAATAATGTTTACTAATGAACGTAATGCGTACCTAAACGTTGATGAAATCGCTGTAAAGGTGTGTACTGTAAAAAAATTTATTCGTGTAATGCTAAACAAGATTTTGCAATGGAATGATCATGTAAATTTTATCTAAAAAAAAATTTCAAGGAGCGTTGTTATAATGTTTAAACTTAGATATGTAGTCCCTAAACAGGTTTTATTAACCCTGTATCATACCCTTGTTCTTTCTTATATAATGTACCCTTGTGTGGTGAAATTCCGATAACAACGCTCTAAACCAGTGGTGCACAAACTTTTTTGATGTGAGGGCCAAGCGAAGAAAATAACTAAATGTATTAGCCTACTTACTTTCCATCTAAGTCATAAATTGGGTCACTTTTATATTCTAACTTTTTCATTGAATTGAAAAGACCTGTGGGGCCACTGAAAAGACCCGTGTGGGCCACATTTGGCCCGCGGGCCAGGGTTTGTGCATCACTGCTCTAAACAGTAGCTTTGTCATCCAAGAACGAGCAATAAGGTTATTATCTGATACTGATTTCCATGATCATTCTAGTGCATTATTTAAAAAGCTAAAACTACTAAAGCTCAAAGATGTAATTAAACTGGTACATTTTACTTTTATTTCCAAATGTCAGAACGAAATCATTAACTTGGAATGAATAAATAAATATTTTGTAACTCATCAAGAAATCTCGATTAATAATGGAATACTAATAAAAATCTAACATCAAATGTACATTACTCCATTACGTATTCATTTCTCGTGTCTAATTACTTGTTAATGTTCATCACTTCTAATATTGATTTCTCTGTATAGTATTGGTATCATACCTTCAATAATGACTGTATTTATTTTATATCTATAATAATAACTTAAGATTAATATATACTCTAATAATAACTTAAGATTAATATATACTCTAATAATTAATTAACAATTCTTATTCAGCAATTACAAAATCAGCTGACAAATATAGGAATCCGAGAGCCGGACAGAAGGCACGCACAAAGGCACTTCATGCGTTATCGTGACAAAGGTACCGACAAAGATAAAAAGAGGTAAATTCTCGGAGGACCACAAGGCAACGAAACCGGCACCCCATTGGAAAACAAATCGGAACCACCTGTATGCGAAAACGATAGAGAAAAAATAAAAATAATCCTAACCAACATTCAGGGCCTTAAATCAAACCATTCCCCGAAGAAAGTCTTATACCTGAAATGACTCATGCAAGAAGCCGGAGTAGACTTTGAATGCCTCACGGAAACTCATCTAAAGGACTGCCAGGAGAACTGTGAAAATTGTGAGTCCTGTATTGACAAAAAAGAAATACAAATTGACAACTATAACATCCTCCGAGCCGACAGAACAGTGGGACGTAAAGGAGGCTGTGCTATTTACACACGCGAAAGGCATATGGCAGAAATGACTATAAGTACCTCATTCAAATAGCTACGTAGAATGTGTAGCAGCAAAAGTTGAAAAAGTAAATATCGTACTAATTGTAATATACAGACCCCCAAACACGCCAACCTCAAAATTTTCAGATTCCATTACAGAGATAAGAAACTGGATAAAAGATCTACACTCTCCAACCCCAAGTATTTTTCTGTGTGGTAATTTTAATTTCCCATTCATGAAATATAAAAGGATAGGAAAAAATATATGTATACACCAGGAAAGGGAGGCACACGAGAAGACCAGGAGCAGGTAAAAATGCTACTAGCTCTAGCTGATGAATTAATGTTAACGCAAGAAATAACAGAAAACAAGAAAAACAACTGCCTAGATTTGGTATTCACAAACAACAGTAACCTAATTGATAAGGTAGAAGTATCCCCAACTATGATATCGGACCACATCATTGAAATAACAACTAATATAAAGCAACAGGAAAGGAAAGAACACGCACAACAGAAAGAAGCAAATTCGAAATTTTTAATTTTCACTCCAAAGCTATAAACTGGGAAGATGTTACATCCAGCATGGAAGTAATAGATTGGAAAACCATTTTCGAGGACAAGACAACGGAGGAGATGCTAATGACGGTAGAGGAGAAGACATTAGAAATTGTGGAAAAACATGTCCCAAAAATACAACAAAGAGGAAAGAGAAGCAGGTACGAGAGACAAAAAAAAGAGGGCATTGTTTCGAAAGAGAAAAAGAGTGACTGCAAAAGTAAGTAACTGGAAAGATAACATCAGAAAAATATTAAATGATAAACTGCAAAGTATCGATGACGTCATACAGGAACTAATTGAGAAGCATACAGAAAAAGAAGACGACGACGCTATAGAAGCGATAAAGACAAACTCAAAATACTTCTATAATTTCGCAAAAAGAAAGTAAAAAAATCATGCGACTATTGGACCTTTAAAAAACGAGAACAGTGCTTTATCTGATGATCTAACAGAAGTATCTGAAATATTAAAAGCTCAGTACGAATCATCTTTCAGTATCCCAAAAACTGACAAATTGATATGCGATAGAAACGTGTTCTATGAAGAAGAACTACAAGGGGAAAGTATAACAGGCTTCGACTTTACGACGGATGATATTACATAAGCCATAGGGAAACTAAAAACACACTCAGCGGCAGGACCAGATAAATGGAATGCCACACAGATCAAAAACTGCAAGAATGCAATCGCTGAGCCCCTATACTGGATATGGAGATGATCACTAGGCATGGGAGAAATACCGGGCATCCTGAAGAGCGCGGACATAGTCCCAATATATAAAGGAGATCGATCCGAGGCCAAAAACTATAGGCCAGTGTCGCTTACATCTCATCTCACTAAAATATTTGAAAGAATAGTTAGACAGAAAATCTATGACTTTTTGGAAACTCAGAAAAAATTCAATGATAACCGACATGGGTTTCGGTCAGGTAGATTATGCCTATCACAACTAATGGAACACTACAACAACATTATTGATGCACTTGAAAGTAATGAAAACTATGATGTACTATACACAGACTTTGCTAAAGCGTCCGACATGTGTGACCATGGAATCATAATACATAAACTGAAATATATGGGAATAACAGGAAAAGTAGGGAAATGGATATATATTTACTTAGTGAGCGGCGGTAAGTCGTTACAGTACAAGGAGTATCTTCATCGGAATCAGAGGTCCTCAGCTCAGTACCACAAGGAACAGTATTAGCACTACTCTTCATAATCATGCTAACTGACATAGATGAGGACGTTACCAGAGACAGCACAGTAACATCCTTTGCCGATGGCACAAAGATGAGTAGAAAAATAAAAAACCCAGAAGATATAGGATCTCTACAAACCGACATAAACAGAATCTACAGGTTGACGGAAAACAACAATATGAAGTTTGACACCGAGAAATTTCAGCTGTTACGGTACGGAAAAAGAGAAGACCTAAAATCCATGGAATATTATATCCTAAATGGACAGGAAATGCAGAGAAATTCTAGAGCAAAAGATTTAGGGGTTGTAATGACAGATGATGCGAAATTTGAAACACAAAATAAGATAGCAGTAAACAGAGCAAAGAGAATAACGGGGCAGATATTTAGAACCTTTAAATGAAGGGATAGGAATGTAATGATTCCTATACTGGAAACCCTGATCATACCCAAATTGGAATACTGCTCGGTCCTACATCCCCATATAAAAAAGAAGATATTAGACAGCTGGAAGGGATCCAGAGAAGCTTCACAGCTAAGATCAAGGGGTGCAAAGAAGTAAATTACTGGGAAAGGTTACGCGAACTAGACCTATATTCACTGGAAAGGAGACGAGAGAGATACACTATTATTTACACTTGGAAAATAATGGAGAAACTAGTCTCTAATCTTACTCTGAACCCTATAACTCCCCAAACAACGGTGGAAAGTAGAAACGGTAGACTGTGTCGTATTCCCAATTAAAGGCGAGACAGTGAACATCCTTAACCCTGAAAGAAAATAGTTTTGTGGTGAGAGGGCCAAAACTGTTTAATCAGTTGCCCAAAGACCTAAGAAACACGAAGGGAATTGCAGTGGACATCTTCAAAAGAAGATTAGACGCCTGGCTCAGAACAATCCCCGATGAGCCGGGCGTACCTGGCTATGTGAGGTGGAGAGCACAAGAAACCAATTCACTACTTCACCAGGCCAACTCGAGAAGAGGGGCGACAAGCTTGACCTTCGCGAAATGAGGAATCATCGCGCGGAACGTTTGTAAGGTTGTAAGGTATATATATATATATATATATATATATATATATATATATATATATATACGTAAAGAACGACGCTTGTATAGGAGAATAATCCGCGCAAGATGAGAAGGAGAGAACGAAACAAATGAAAAAAATGAGGTAACCACCCGGGAAAACGAACCCGAATTTTTTCATTTGTTTCGTTCTCTCCTTCTCATCTTGCGCGGGATATTCTCCTATACAAGCGTCGTTCTTTACGTTAATTATACTGCGTGTTTGCAGTTTAAATGTGTATATATACACACACACACACGTGTGTGTATATATATATATATTATATATATATATATATATATATATATATATGTATTTATTTTATCAATAAAGGTTATTCAACCCAAACTTCAATAGTTATCACCATGTTTAAAAAATATGTATGATAAGATATGGATAAGAAATAGACTGATTACTTGCGAAAAGTAATAAAAAACTAACATTCATAACATCCCTGTACCTAAATGTTGAAGCTTGTTAAAAATAAGATATTTGTAACTTTGGTTAAAATTATCAATCACAATATTTCCAAAAGAATTTTCCCATTAGTTCTAAAAATTGGTTGTAACACCCCTTTTTAAGGGAGGGGTGATCCTGCACAAGCAATTACAGTAAATTCAGGCCAGTAGGTTCATCATATGTGTTCAGCAAAGTTTTTGAAAAAATTGTGAAATGTAGAATGCAGCGATATTTAGAATCCTACAATTTATTATCTCCACCTCAATAGGAATGTATAAGGTTGTAACATATATTCTGCTCGAATTTTTAGTTTATTCACAACAAAAATTAAATGGCATAATGACAAACTAATCATCATTATAATTCCCTTCTTTTTCTATAACCTCCCACCTGTAGAAAAGTTTTTTTATGCCACGTTCGAAGAAATCCCTTGGTTTCGAGTTAAAAAAAGCGATCACTTCGTTTTCGATAGCTTCCCTGGATTCCCTGGATTCCGGAGAATAAGGTGGATGAGGCATTTTTTCCAAACCAAATGCCTCCAATTGGGCAGTGGTGATTCGAGGAGTGTGAGGGCGCGCGTTATCCTGGTGGAATAGAACATCTCTGCGATTAATTAATGCAGGACGTTTTTCTTGTAATGCCATATTCACTCGTTGGAGTTGTTGGCAGTAGACTTCAGCTGTGATTGTTTGGTTATCTGGCAGAAGCTCAAAATTAATAATTCCTTGCATATCCCACCAAACGCATATAGTCCGGTAGCACAGACCCTGATTTTACTGGAACCCCACATTGTTTGTTATAAAGCAAATTTTTACATATTTTGAAAGCTTATACCACCCCATTCAAGAATCCATCGGGTGTACACCTGACCCCCGCTTGGCTTTTTTAATATGGCCGCCATTTTCCAAGATGGCCGGTGAAATTGAAAAATCCCATATCCTGGTCAATACTTGATGGATTTTGATGATCTTGGTGTCATTTCTAGGGGTTTTTAGGATGATGAGTCGATCTGGAGTGGTTGCAGATACTTGGGAGTCTTTTTGACAGACATTCGTCAATATTCAAGATCATTGGAGGTCAAACGCCCCCGGAAATAAGGAATATCCCATATCCCTGGCAGTCGTGGAGATATTTTGGTGATCTTACTGTCGTTTTTATGGTTTTGGGCGAGACTGAGTAGTTCTATAGGGTTCAAAATGAAATCAGGGATTATTTTCCCCATGATAAGGTGAATTCCAATATGTCTAATTATTCCTCTTATTTTTTTCAGGTTGTTGAGATTATTGCTGATGGTGCTGCCCACCTGTGGTTTGATGACGTCTTGGTTGTGCTGATTCCAAAATTGTTTTTTGACTGCTGAATATGGAGAATATACCAGGTGAGCAGTGTTTAGTTTTCATTTGCTGAGGATAAATTATTTCAATGCGATTTGTACTCTGAAGAATGGGTAAACAAAATTCTTATTTTTCAGGTTCTACAAAAGCTGCAGACGAATGTTTCTTCAAGGATTTCCTGCGTAGCTGTCCTGGAGGTCAGAAAGGTCATTCAAATTGTGGGAGGATTCAGAAAATCATAGAGAGCAGCGACATCAGAGGGCAGCCAGATGTTCGAGCGAGACTAGAGCCTCTCTTGGAAGATGGAGCAAAAATCCCTTGTTGTCACAAGAACTGTGTTTCCACTTATGTGTCCAAGCGGAATTTATCAGCATTCATGAAAAAGAGAGAATGTGATACTCCTACAGTGGAACTAAAAGACTACGTAGTGCTGTTCTCAGTGAAGGCCCATTATATGCGGTCGGGTACGATTTGGCGCCGCCGTTTGGGCGCCACCGTTTGGGCGCGGAGCCGGTTTGGCGCCGCCGTTAATTAGTATTAAGTATTAAATAGTAATACTTAGTTATTAACCTGCTGTGCTGTCTGTCTTTTCAGATAAGTTGTGTTGTTGCCCTTAATAGCATAAATGTCTGAAAATATATCAAGTAAGAAAGGGAAACAGAAGTTTTCACATAATGGATATTTGTATGTGTTTGATAAATGTAGCAAGCGCGACCCTTCGTTACTTTTTTGGCGGTGCGAGCAAAAGAGTCAGTGCAAAGGACGAATACATACAGAAAACAATATAAGGTGTGGCATCCGGCTAGTTCTTCGCCAACAATTCATCCCCAACAATTGATAGCCAACAATTCATAGCCGTATACTAATCAAGCCCAACATTCATAGCCAGGAAAATTAATAGCGGCTTTAACTTAACCTTAAAAAGTTACTTAAATTACAGAAAGAGAGAAATAAATATAAAGATAAATTGAAAAATACTGACTATGAATTGTTGGCTGACATATAAAATTAAGAAGACGAATTTTATGTGACGTCATTGACGACCTTGAAACATAAATACAAAATGTTTGTATTTGTAAATTGTAACTTGTAAATTGTAAATCGGGACTACCTACGAAAAACACATTTTCGTTTTAAGCGGAAAAACAAAATAAAACGGAAAATGCCCGGTTAGGTCAACTGAATGCCCGGTTAGGTCAACTGAATGCCCAGTTAGGTCAACTGAACGCCCTTGATGATTGGTTAGGTTAAGTTGTGATATTTTCGTTAGTTTAAATGAAAATGACGAGAGCAAAAATACATAAACAGTATATATATAAAAATTGTTGGGGATGAATTGATGATTGTATACGGCTATGAATTGTTGGCTATGAATTGTTGGGGATGAACTGTTGGCGAAGAATGTTCCGTAATCCATAAGGTGTATATATAATATAGGTACTTTTCCGTTATCTGCTCCCTTGACGATTGTTAGGTTAAGTCGTGATATTTTTGTTAAAACTAACGAAAATATCACAACTTAACCTAACCAATCGTCAAGGGCGTACAGCTGACCTAACCGGGAAGTGACGATTGGTTAGGTTAAGTCGTGATATTTTTGTTAGTTTTAACGAAAATATCATACTGAACCTAACCAATCGTCAAGGGGGCAGAAAAAATATTGTAATGATGGTTCTAAATAAATCTTTATAATTTTTTATTGTTTCAATTGGTTATATATTTTAAATGTTAAGTCCTGAGTGTAGACCTGGGGGCGTCGCCAAACCGGCTCCGCGCCCAAACGGCGGCGCCAAATCGTACCCGACTGTGGCGCCCAAACGGCTCAGCGCCCAAACGGCGGCGCCAAATCGTCCCATTTCGCAGTATATGACCCTAAAAAATACTCTCTCTTTTGTTTGAAAGTCAGTGAGTGTATATTACCCGAGAAATATGACATCAAAGTTCCGGTGCAATACCGCATTCCAGCATCTAGGTTTATGACCGATAAGCTTGGTGATAAAAAACAAATTACAAAGATGTGTTGATGGAAAAGTGTAAACTGAAAAATGATGAGCAGGGACAAGTTGTACTCAGTAGGTTGTTGGGCATGAAAGGAGCTTTACCGGCTGAAGCAGCCCGATACCATAAAGATTGTATGTCTACCTTTCATGTTGAGGTTGAGAGAGCTTGCCAGACTAAGCCAAGAAGGGTCGGAAGCTAGACAAGCTGGGGTCCCTTGATGCATGCTTTGACCATATCGAGAAAGAGGCAACAGCGTTCATTGTTGCATGCTATGGGGATAAGAAATCCTCATCTCTTACTGAGTGTCGTCAGCGAGTATGGGCTCAGAAGACAGGGAAGTCGGGAACTGCTGCACCCATACTATGTTCTCTGCCACCAACAACTGAAGCTTTCCATCAAAATGTGCTCAGAGCCCACTACACTGTGGCGAACTGGCTCGATGCACTAAAGTGTGACCCACCACCACTTGATCCTGTGCAGTATGGGTGGGAGAGAGACGAAACAGAGTTCTCACCCCAAAAACAGTTGGTGAAGGAGTGTGCTTAGCACCAGATGAAGTTCTGAAGCTAATCAGATGTGGGTGTGAATCACAATCAGCATGCAGGGGAGTCGCTGCGGTTGCATGGGACGCGGAATCCATTGCACAATGTTCTGTGCATGTGGCAGCGGCTTGGATTGCAACAATCCATTGACCCAAAACGCAAACGAAGAGCAGACTGATGATCCTGACGATCCTGACACAACCATGTCTTTTGATATTTTCCCCCAATAAATGGTTACCTAATGTGAATAACTGCATCAAAGTTGTCAATGCCAATCCCCCAGCTAGGTGTGAGCTTTGTTTTGCTTACGAGGTCATATCTTGTAGCTTTGCAACCTTCCATAGAATGCATGTGCCCTGCACTTCAACATAAATTGTGGTTTATATCCGAATATCCATATCCATATAATGTAGGTTATGTCATTTAAGCATTATGATCTGGTTTCATCTACAGAAAAGATGTTAAGTGCTCAGCAGTTAGCTAGATTGTAGAAATTGTCACTGAAATAAAGCAATACAGTGATGTCAACTCTGGCATTATCATATTTCAAGGCCAAACTTTAACCTCAAATGACCTTGACTTGACACATGGAGTTGCAAAATGATATCCTACTGTTATTATGTGCCTACAGAACTACTCAGTCTCGCCAAAACCATAAAAACGACAGTAAGATCAAAATATCTCCACGACTGCCCGGGATATGGGATATTCCTTATTTCGGGGGGCGTTTGACCTCCAATGACCTTGAGTATTGACGAATGTGAGTCAAAACGACTCCCAAAGTATCTGCAACCACTTCAGATCGACTCATCATCCTAAAAACCCCTAGAAATGACACCAAGATTATCAAAATCCATCAAGTATTGACCAGGATATGGGATTTTTCAGTTTCGCCGGCCATCTTGGAAAATGGCGGCCATATTGAAAAAGCCAAACCGGGGTCAGGTGTACACCCGATGGATTCTTGACTGGGTGGTATAAGCTTTCAAAATATGTCAAGATTTGCTTTTAACAAACAATGCAGGGTTCCCACCCCGTGCAACCGGACTAATAGCAAAATTTTCTTTTGATGGGGTCGATTCCTTGGCTGAGGTTCAGGCTTTGTTTCACGGCTAAACCACTGATGTCGGCGCTTAATATTGTTATATAGGACCCAGTTTTCATCCCTAGTGACGATCTGATTTAAAAAAGGTCCCTGCAGTTGATGTGCAAATATCGATTCGATGTTGAAGATTCGCTTGTGACAAATCATGCGGAACCCATTTTCCAACCTTTACTACTTTTCCTAACAGCTTCAAATGACGAGGAATGGTCATATGGCTAACGCCGAGTTGCAGGCCAAGTTTTCTTACAGTTACCGTTGGGTTTTCCTCCCCTGTTGCTTTCAGCAACTCTTCATCTAACTCATTTGGTCGTCCTGTTCGTTGATAATAATCTTTCAGACTGAAGTCTCCATTTCTGAACTTCTCAAACCATCTCCTACACATCCATTCGCTCACAAGATCATTTCCATAAACTGTTTCAATGGTTTTTGCAGATTCACTAGCGTTAGATCCTTTATGGAACTCATACAGCATCACATGTCAATATGATCTTTCGTGGGCTCCATGTTTTTTTCAATTACTGTAATATCTTAGGGGTGGCGTTGTAACTCTATGAAAAAAAAACAGAGAAAATATTTATTAGCCTAATCCTACACTAGCCTAAGTCATTCTGTATCATTCTGTATCGTGATAAAACCTGTGCGAACCTGTCGCCGCGTGTATTTTGCAACATTTCTAAAACTATTTCACATTATCTTGAGGTTATTCTATTATCTATCGTCCGTTTTCTAATCGAGCAGAATTTGTTACGACCGATACATTCATTTAAAAAATATAGCCAAATATAACACGTAAAATGTAATATATACCGGGTGTCCGAGAATTATCTGTACAATGTTTGGCTGTTATTAAAAGTCAACCATGAAGTGTAAAATTCCAGTCTTGTCCCATTTTACAGAGAATCTCATTAAGTTTTTTCGGATACCACGTTTTGACAAGTTTTTAGAAATGTACGCGGGTGACAGACATTGATGATTTAAAAGCAAGAATCACAGCTGCTATTGAGCGAATTGATGTGGATATGCTGCCGTACATGGCAACATTTGGAGTATCGATTGGATGTTTTGCGAATCACTAATGGTACACATATCGAATGTTTGTAACAACGTTACTTTAATAAAAGAAACTTTTGAAAATACAGATTCTAAATAATCTTGTTTAAGAATTTTACGTGTGTTATCAGAATTTTATTAAAAGATGAAATTGTACAGATAATGTTCGGACACACTGGAATTTCTAAAAAACTTTTCAAAACTTGGTATCAGAAAAAACATAATGAGATTCTCTGTAAAATGGGACAAAACTAGAATTTCTACACTTCATGGTTGACTTTTAATAACAGACAAAAATTGTACAGATAATTCTCGGACACCCTGTACCTATATATATAAATATATATATATATATATACACACACCCTTTTCATTTACACACACACACACACACTCATATATATATATATATATATATATATATATATATAAAGGTGTGTGTATGTGTGTGTGTGTGTGTGTGTGTGTGTGTGTGTGTGTATTGTTAAAAATTTGTTCTAAGATCATGTGTGATAAAAAGATTCCAAATGAACTGCAGTTGTTGTCAACTGTACAAGGTAATTCCTCTGTCAGATAAACTTGGCTGTTATTGGTGGGGCTAAATCACACAATTAGAACATGACGTCACTTGGCAACCACACCTTCACTGCAATCCTAAACGAAGTTTTCTTTCGTATTATAGAGGAACCTTCATTAACATTCTGCCTCTTTCAGAATTTTTTGTCTTTCTTTTTTAATTCTAACATTTAATTCGTCTTTCTAAAATGTTATTTTGCATTCGTTCCGATCGTTCTCTTCTGTTGCTTCCTTTTAATAACGTTTATAGGCAGCATTTTGAAACTCTTCTTGATGCCATATCACAAAGAAGGATGACTGTCATTCCTTTTCACTCTTACAGAATATAGTCGAAATTTCAAGAAGAAATTAATTTTCTAACATCTAAGATTCAAACCAATCATTAAACTTACCTCGAAATTATAGACGAGCTCTGAGTATTTGATAAAGTTGGTAGGAAGGACCCAACCCCCGGGATGAAGCCTCATAACACCATCGGTAAACAAGAAGTGCCTTTCCTTTAGGAGTTCTCCTTCTTCTCCTTTAAACTCTTCAACGGTATGACCACTCACGAGTTTCTTCGCCATCTTGATTCTATGATTGGCCGATGCGAAAGTCATTATCAACCGAGAAAAATAGAATAAAAGGAATGTAAACTTCAAATTTTGTGGACTGTCATGTTCGGCTGTTGAGAAAAAGGTCGCTTTTCTATTGAAAAGATCCAGAAATTTCCAAATTTTGTCTAATGTTAAGGAAAGTGTGAAGTTGAAACTGAATCTCCAAAACGGATTGTTCACTTTGAAATTCGGCAAGAAAATTTTACGTCTGAACGTATATAAAGTTTCAACTTTATTTATTTATTTTTTTTTTAATATGTAAAAAATACTCATCAACAGTCTAATTATACTTCGTTAAAATCGTTGCTGTTTCGTGCGTTGCTCTCTCTTCACACGAAGGTCAAGCTGGTGGCCCCGCCTCTAGGTCTGGCATGGTCGAGGAGCGAGTTGCTTTCTTGCGCTCTCCACCGTACATAGCCAGGTACACCCAGCTCATCTGGTACCGTCCTGAGCCAGGCATCTAGTCTTCTCTTGAAGACTTCAACTTTGACCCCTGTAACGTTTCTGAGGTCCTTTGGAAGATGGTTAAAAAGTCTTGGTCCCCTGACAACCAAGATATTTTCCTTCAGTGTTGAGGTGGTCCCTTGTTGGGCCTTTAATTTGGGAACACTACACATTCTGCCTTTCCTATTTTCCAGTGTTGTTTGAATGGTAATTGGGTTTAGTTTTAGGTTTGGTACCAGTGTTTCGATCATTTTCCATATGTAGATTATGGTGTACCTCTCTTCTTCTTTCCAGGGAGTACAGATTTAGTTTACGTAGTCTTTCCCAGTAGTTGAGTTCTTTGCAGCTATCAATCTTGGCTGTGAAATGTCTCTACGTTTCTTCTAGTTTATTAGTTTCTTCCTTTTTATATGGGGACGTCAAAACTGAGCAGTATTCAAGTTTTGGTATAATCAGTGTTTTTTAGCAGGGGAATCATTACTGTCCTGTCGCTTCTTTTGAACGTTCTTAGTACCTGTCGCGCGACTCCTTTAGCTTTATTTATCGCTATCTGATTTGGTGTTTCGAATTTCGCATCATCGGTTATTATTACCCACAGATCGAACGCTTTCGTGCTTTTCTGAATTTCCTCTCTATCTGGAGCATAATATGCAGTCTGTTTAAGTTCCTCTTTCCTACCCTATCTCAAAAGTTGAAATTTCTCGGTTTTAATGTCATGTTGTTTTCTTCTGACCACTTGTATATTTTGTTCGTGTCCATCTGCAAGGCCTCCACTTCATTTACATCGCTGATTTTTCTGCTGATCTTTGTATCGTCTGCAAAGGATGTTACTCTACTGTTGCTGTCTACTCCGCTGGCGTGGGTCCAGTACCGTCCCTTGTGGTACTGAGCTGCGTACTTCCGATTCTGATAATGATATACCTTGAATTTTGACGACCTGTAGACGTTCTCTGAGGAAGTTGTAGATCCATTTTCCCACTTTACCTGTTATTCCAATATATTTAATTTTATGTGCTATTATACCATGATCACATTTGTCGAAAACTTTAGCAAAATCTGTTTATATGACATCGTAGATCTCATTGGCTTCCAGTGCATCTAGGATATTGTTGTAGTGTTCTATTAGTTGTGATAGGCATGATCTACCTGATCGGAATCCGTGCTGATTTTCGTTGAATCTTTCCAGTGTCTCCAAGAAATCATACATTTTCTCTCTGACTATTCTTTCAAATACTTTGGTTAGGTGGGACGTCAATAATACTGGTCTATAGTTCTTTGCTTGAGATCTGTTCCCCAGTGTCTAGGGATCTTCTCCATATCCAGTATAAAGGTGTAGCTATTTCATTTTTACAGTTTTTAATCAATAATGCCTCCCAATTGTCCGGACCTGCAGCTAAATGTGGTTTCATTTGTCCTATAGCTCTCGCCACATCTTCTGGGATAAAATCAAATATAAGCGAGAAATAAATTTTATAGCAGAAATTATATATATATATATATAATTATATATATATATATATATATATATATATATATATATATATATATATATATATATATATACAGGGTGGGCGGAAAGTAGCTCCCTATTTTGGATTGGTAAAAAAATACGTATATTATCCATTTATTTCAGAAGAAATAATATGAAAAGGTAGGCATACATGGTAGGTTTTCTCTAAAATTCAATGTGGGCTCCAACTCTTTCCACCAGCTTCTGGAGCCGCCCAGGAATGGCGTCCACTGACTTTAGCAGGAACTCCGGCGGGATGGAGGACATGACTTCCCGAATTCGGTCCTCCAGTTCTTCCAATGTCCTCAGTTTGGTGCGGTAGACTTCTTCCTTTACCCACCCCCAAAGAAAGAAGTCGCACGGTGTCAAGTCGGGGCTCCTGGCTGGCCATTGATGTGGACCACGACGACCCATCCAACGCCAGTTCAGCTCCTTCTTCAGCACAGTTCGCACTGAGTAGCGGGAGAGTCCACTTTCCCGAGCTGCCTGGCGAGTTGACTTTCGTGGACTCCGTGCGAACATTTCCTGAACTGCCTGCACCGTCTCCTGGGCCCTGGATGTCGAAGGGCGACCACATCTTCGAACATCTGCCACAGACCCCGTGGTCATGAGCTTCGAGTGGCAGTTCTTGATTGTTTTCGGGTCCACTTGGGCACGTGGTCCGTGAATGGCCCGCCACCATCTTTGAACTCGAACGACAGATTGCCAAACTTCGTACCGTGCCGCCAACTGGGCACGCTCCTGCAGTGTTAAACGCTCAGCCATGTTACCCTTCAATCTGAAATGAAAAAAAAAAATGAACGTTACAATTGTACCACTTTAGAGAACACTTTAGAGAAAAAAATTACCGTTACAATTGTACCACTTTAGAGAACACACCATAACAATATAACAATACAATCACAATTTATACATAATTTATATGTAATTTAAATTAGGGAGCTACTTTCCGCCCACCCTGTACACGTATATATATACACAGGGAGGGAGAAAACTCTATAAGAATTTTATTCATGCAAATATTTTGTTAAACTGTAATTTAATCTTCAAGAGTTCTCCATCCGGTATGATACTGTATATTTGTAGATTCTCTGTGAAACTCTTCATTGTTCTTTTGAACATATCGAGTGGGATCCTTTTCAGTTGTTCATCTTTTCTGCAGCTAAGGGCATTCACATTTGGATAGATGAACCCAGGTGTGTAGAATTTGTCACGCAAATAAGCTCAAAGCTAGAAATCACTTGGTGTTAAATCAGGTTATCTGGTTGGCCAGTCGATGGGACCTCGCCGCCCAAGCCATCGTCTTTCAACATTTGTATCCAGAATCTCACGGGCAGCTGCAGAGTAATGTGGCGGCACTCCATCATGTTGATAAAGCCAATTCCTGCCAACGCCAATAGTAAACTGTGGAAAAACTTTGTTTCTCAATACCTGACAATAGCGTTTACCATCCGTCGTATATCTCGATATGTCAAAGGAAACGAGTTCTGAATAACCAATTCGCGCCCAAACTGTTAGTGTAGCCGTTTTAACGGGTTTACCCAATTCTGTTTTGAAATTTTTTCTCGCCCAGTAGTGAACGTTGTGTTTGTTTCCTTCACGAGTTAAATCGAAGACGCATGCATCTGAAAATGTGATATGTCCAAGGAAATCTGTATCACTGTTAAACTTTTCTCATTCTTTCAGCAAATTGTAGCCGTCTATCACAATCATCGTCGTATATGAGCTCAGAATAAATGGGTTTGTAGTCGTGGTACTCCCATCTCACCAAAGTATTTGAAAGAACAGTCAGAGAGAAAATCTGACTTCTTGGAGACACTGGAAAAATTCAATGAGAACCAGCATGGATTCCAATCAGGAAGATCATACTTATCATAACTAATGGAGCACTATAACAATATCCTAGACGAACTTCAAAGCAATGAAAACTGCGATGTCATATGCATGGATTTTGCTAAAACGTATAACAAATGTGATCATGGTATAATAACACATAAAATGAAACATACGGGAACAAAGGCAAAGTGAGAAAATGGATCTAAAATGGATCTAAATTCAGCATGTCGTAAAATTCAAGGTCATCATCAGAATCGGAATTACGCAGCTCAGTATTAGCACACTCCTCTTCATTATCATTCTGACAGACACACAATGAAGTACACATCAACAGTATAGCAACATCCTTTGCAGACGATGCAAAGATCAGCAGAAAAATCAGTAATGCAAAGGAGGTAGAGGCCCTATAGAGGGACACGAACAGAATAGTCAGAAGACAACACATGAAATTTAACACAAAGAAATTTCAGTTTTTGAGATATCGAAGAAATGAGGAACTTAAGCAGAAGGACAGAAAATTCAGAGAAGCACGAAAGTAATAGATTTGGGGGGTTATAATGACCGCCGCTAGGAAATTTGAGACAGAAAACCAGCTAGCGATAAACAAAGCAAAAAGAGTCTCTGGACAGGTACTGAAAACCTTTAAAAGAAGGGACAAAAAAGTAATGATTCCACTGCTGAAAACACTGACCATACCAAAACTTGAATACTGCTGTCTTCACTTCCCCATATAAAAAGGAAGAAATTAATAAACTAGAAGAAATTAGGAGAAATTTCACAGCCAAGATTGATGGTTGCAAAGAAATCAACTACTGGGAAAGATTTAATAAAGTAAATCTGTATTCGATGGAAAGAAGAAGAGAGAGATACACCATGATTTACATATGGAAAATGATCGAAAACCTGGTACCAAACCTCAAACTAAACCCAATTACCATCCAAACAACACTGAAAAAAAGAAAAGGTAGAATGTGAGGTGTTCCCAAACTAAAGGCTCGATATGGGATTTTTTCAACACTGAAGGAAAATAGCTTGGTTATCAGGGGCCACGACTTTTTAACTAGCTTCCAAAGGACCTCAGGAACGTCTCAGTGGTCAAAGTTGAAATCTTCAAAGGAAGACTAGATGCCTGGCTCAGGATGGTACCAGATGAACGGGTGTGTCTGGCTATATGCGATGGAGCGCAAGATAGCACTAGTATAGGCGCAAAAAGGGAGAGTGCAAATGCAATGTTGCAAATGTTGACCAATACTGCACAGGGGGATGTAGCAAAAGGGGAAGGGTATGCAACAAGGGGTGTTGGAAAAGGGGAGGGAATATGCAACAAAGGGGGATGCTGCAAAGGGGGGTTCATGCAACAATGGGGAGGGGGTTATGAAACAAGGGGGTGGGTATCCCCCCCAAGTTGCATGAAGGGGAGAGCTTTGGGAGAGAAGTTGGGACGGCCTCACCCCCCCAAATGGGTATACCTAACCTAAGAATGCGAGAAAGGAGGAGGAGAGTCTTTGAGGGAGAATGTAGGACGATCTCACCCCCAAAGTGGTATCCTAACCTACGAGAGAGAGAGAGAGAGAGAGAGAGAGAGAGAGAGAGAGAGAGGTATTCGCCTGGCCGCAGCCAGACGCATTATGCGAGTCCAGGGAACCAGCATCTGTTATATAGAGAGTCAAGAGTTGCCAGATACCACTATTTATTTTATTTTTTTTATATATGGGAGTTGTCTAGGGTTGCCAAGTCAACAGATCTTGAATAAAGGACACTTGCACGCTACCGTATATTCCATTGCTTATCATGATAAAAATTTACTTGTGCAATATTTTTTACAATTTCTTTATTATATTCATAGATAAAATATGTCTAGAAAGTATAATATGTAAAGAAATTCGAAATATTTTTGTTTTTTGGTCTTTTTTCTAAAAAATCACTAAAAAAAAGGGTGCTACTGTAGTATGCGGTCTACCTACGATTCGGCGGTCTACATTTTAATTATAGCTTCTTATCTTCTTATTATTTTATTATTAGGTTAATTGTACGCCCTTGACGATTGGTTAGGTTAAGTCGTGATATTTTCGTTAAAACTAACGAAAATATCACGACTTAACCTAACCAATGATCAAGGGCGTACTGTAGTATGCGGTCTACCGTTAAGTATGCGGTAGTAGTATGTTTAACTTCTTTAATAATTCCTTAATTGTGTAAATTAAATTATAATTCCTTTCAATTCATTTTCAATTCCTTTTAAATATTTTGAACGGTAGACCGCATACTACAGTAGAAACTTAACGGTAGACCGCATACTACAGTAGAAACTTAACGGTAGACCGCATACTACAGTAGAAACTTAACGGTAGACCGCATAATACAGTAGAAACTTAACGGTAGACCGCATACTACAGTAGAAACTTAACGGTAGACCGCATACTACAGTACCACCAAAAAAAGTCTTTCGTGAATTTTTCTAAAAAAGGTGCTAACACATGCGTAATTAGTGAACGCTTTAATGCATAAGGTTATTAGAAAAAAAAATTAGACACGAACAAGCCTTAACTTTCAGTAGCGCGACACGTAAAATAATGTTTTCTAACTTTCTAAGAGAGGGAAACCTAGTATATAATTAAGTATTCTTACCTAAGTATTCATCTGAAGATATTCTTCAACTCATAAAAAATAGAATCACGTCAAAAACTCATGAAGCCGGTTTAAGATGGCAATTTGGCAAAGCACAAAAAATATGTTAGCGGGCGATGCCTTCCTCGTTCCTCTCCAGCAAGGATGACAATGGCAAAGGGAAATGGGGGCAGGTTTGCCAACTCTGATTTACTAGAAATCACATCTGAATGTTGAATTTCACTTCTTCCGATTAACGAATTAATTAAGTTTGAAAACATCCCCGTCTCAAATTTTTAGTGATGAATAAAATTTTGAGTCAATTACTGAATTAAAGGACATATGGCGTCCTTTCCGAGTTTATCAAAGGACAAGGACACATGAGCTGAAATAAAGAACTGTCCTTTGAAATAAAGGACACTTGGCAACCCTAGTCAGTTGTCAGATACCACAATTTTAATTATTTATTTATATATAGATTAGTGATGTAGCGGATGTCATTTTTTTCACATCCGCGGATGCGGATGCGGATGAGGATGTTTGATTTCAACATCCGCGGATGCGGATGAGGATGTTTGATTTCAACATCCGCGGATGCGGATGCGGATGCGGATGTCTACATTTTCGTTATTTTTTAGGATATATTCGAGATTTGTTGTGTTTAACGTATATAATAAGTTATTATATAGAGAGAGCTGTAGCTATAATGTAGTATAATTGATTAATTGTACAATAATTGCTGTACTTTTCTCTGAACATATAAAATAATATCAAGCATCTAACTAATATAGAAATCAATTAGTGAATTCGTCTGCAAATAAATTCGTTATATTTTGTTGAGTTTCAGCCACAATTAGAAACCATAATTGTGTTACCAGGATGCGGGACGTGAACCCAACTCAAATGCACCCCACCGACCTCTTTCCCCAACCTCCACCCTTATAGAAAGAGATCTTTAATTAGCTTGATAACTATTTATATTAAGTTTAAAGTTTTATTAGGCATATTTATAAATGAGTAATTAAAATAAAGTAAACTAAGATGTTCATCGTTTAATGTTCAAACTTAATTATAGGAAGGTTATGCTTAAGGAACATTAATTTTTCTGCCTTTTCTGCTGCCAGTCTGTTTCTCTTTTCATCATATATTAATCCAGCACTGCTAAATAATCTCTCGCTTGGTACGTTTGTTGGAGGACAGGCTAAATGTTTCCTTGCAAGTTTACTCAAGTATGGATAGATATTCTGCGTATTTTTCCACCAACTAATAGGATTGTCACATGCAGCCAGGCGTTTTTCTTGGTGATAGCTCTCGATCATTTTTACTACATCTTTTGACATCGCGTAGGTCTCGTCATTGCTGCTTGACTCAAGAAACTGAGAGACAGATTCTGTGATAGATTGCTTGTTGAAGGTGTTGGTTCTGTCACTGAAACTTTTATTCTTTTGGTGGGTGGCGAAGCGACAGATTCAAGAGATTGAAGCTCTTTCTTCAACTGCTTTGCCAAGTGATGATTTAACTCGTTCTAATGTACTAGGTGAAAATAACTTAGCTTTGTAACGTGGATCTAAGTAGGTTGCAAGAGAGTAACTTCATACAAGAACAGCCTCTCGTCTTGTCGCTTGCATCACTTTTGCGCACAATGAACTAGTTCCATTAATATAGTAGAATTTGATAATTTCCGCTTATTAATGACGTTTTATCTCAACGGTCCACATCCGCACGACATCCGCAGTCCAAAGTGCGGATGCGGACGCGGATGCGGATGCGAGAAAATGTGCGGATGTTCCGCGGATGCGGATGCGGATGTGACCTACATCACTAATATAGATGAGTTGCCAGATAGCATTATTTTAATTATTTATATATACATATAAGCACACCGGACAAAAAATTAGTCACCCCTCTCAGAATGTACCTAATAACGTGTGACGGCGCCTCTGGCCTTGATAACCGCACGAATCCGGCGAGGCAGAGACTCTACGAGGTTGTGCATGTACTGAACATCGATTTGCTGCCACTCGTTCATCAGCCGGTCCCGAAGTTCCGCCAGAGTCCGTGGGTGTCTATTCCTGCGCTTCACTTTCTGTTTCCAGCCTGAACAACACCTTCGACGCATTCAGGATTAAAGGCTTCATTGGACCTGCGATGTACTCGTCGCCTCCCATCATTGGAGAACAAACAAAAACGGGACTCATCGGACCAAATTACACGTTTCCAATCTGCCGCAGTCCAGTTTTTGTGCCTCTGAGCCCATTTATAACGTGCCAATTTGTGACTTGCTGTTAACAGCGGCCTCTTCCGTGGTACCCTGCTCCAGATGTCCATCACATGCAGTTCTCGTCGCAATGTCCGTTCGGAAATTGGTCGCTGGAGAACCTCATTGGTTTCTTGGAGCAATTGTTCTCTGGTTTGAAAACGATTTGCAGTTACTAGACGAGAAACATGGCGGCGGCCCCTATTGTCGAGAATTGTTTTCCGGCCACAGTTACGCCGTCGATTGTCAGTTGATTGCGAACTACACCACTCTTTGTAAGCTCGCTGGACAGTACGCGTTGACACACCAACAAATTGGGCTACTTCAGACATTTTGTGTCCGTGGGCTCTGCCAAACACGATGGCTCCTTTTTGCCACTGAGTAACGTCTGCCTCACGACCCATTTTGCAGACTATATCCAACACACACTTTGTTCTTCACCACCTCACGAAACAGATCTGATCCTGTGTGCTACGTCACCGCTACTTGTCACTTACCAATGCTACATCAGCGCCCTCTGTGTGACCTTGAACTTCCTACTATCGGTGCTATTAGGGGTGACTAAATTTTTGTCCGGTGTGCTTATATATATATATATATAATATATATATATTATAATATATATAATATATATAATATTATATATATATATATACCCAAATATATATATATATACCCTGATAATACCCAAATTAGAATACTGCTCGGTCCTAACTTCCCCATATAAAAAAGAAGACATTAGACAGCTGGAGGGGATCCAAAGAAGCTTCACAGCCAAGATCAATGGGTGCAAAGAACTAAATTACTGGGAAAGGTTACGAGAACTAGACCTATATTCACTGGAAAGGAGAAGAGAGAGATACACCATTATTTACACTTGGAAAATAATGGAGAAACTAGTCCCTAATCTTACTCTGAATCCCATAACTCCCCAAACACAGGGCCGGATTAAGACCTTTAGAGGCCCTAAGCACTTAAAAGATTTTGGTGCCCCATATATATGTAATTCAAAATATAAACAAAAATAAACCATAAAATAAAATTTTATTTTTTGAAATGAAACAAAACTTACAGTAAGATGGAAAATAATGTTTATTTTTGTATACTTCCACTTCATTTATATTTGAAAAGTTTTCTCCTACTTTTTTTAATTGCAAAGTCTTTGATCAGATCCTCAAAACTAATCTTACGTAACACATCTGCTTCTATACTTAGTAGAGATAAGGCATCCAGCCTGCCTTGTTGCATAGTTGTTCTGTTGGTATTTTTAATATACTTCAACTGAGAAAATGAACGCTCAGCTGAGCAATTTGTGACCATTAATGTTAAAAATATACGAAAGGCAATTTCTACATTTGGGAAGGCACACTCAATATTGTCTTCTACAATTATTTTATAAAGTTCAGCATGACTGAATCTTGTTTTTACATTTACTATAGCACACGAAAATATTTAATCTATATGTATTTTTATATGGCGCTCAAAGATTTGATATAAACAAAATAATAACGCAAAGCGTAAAGTGTGTGATTACAACGAAATATATTTATTATCTCAAAAGGGTTGTTGTTCACTACAAATTCAAACAATGAAAAAAAATAAATACTATATATGAATATATATAATTCAGTTTTCAACAGCTTATAGGCTATAAGCCGCGATTATAATAGTATAATAAATCCATGGTAAATCCGACAATGGAAAATTTCTGTGGTGCCCCCCTTCCCTTGATGCCCTAAGCACGGGCTTATTTTGCTTAATGGTTAATCCGGCCCTGCCCAAACAACGATGGAAAGTAGAAGCGGTAGACTGTGTCGTATTCCCAAATTGAAGGCGAGACAGGGAACATCCTTAACCCTGAAAGAAAATAGTTTTGTAGTGAGAGGACCAAAACTGTTTAATCAGTTGCCCAAAGACCTAAGAAACACGAAGGGAGTTGCAATGTAAATCTTCAAAAGAAGACTAGACGCCTGGCTCAGAACAATCCCCGATGAGCCGGGCGTACCTGGCTATGTGAGGTGGAGAGCGCAAGAATCCAACTCACTACTTCACCAGGCCAACTCGAGAGGAGGGGCGACAAGCTTGACCTTCGCGAAATGAGAAATCATCGCGCGGAACCTTTGTAAGGTTGTAAGGTAAGGTATATATAGGTGAGTTGCCAGATACGACTGTTCATTTTAATTTTTATTTCTGGAAAGGTTACCAGTTATTTAATTTATTTATTTATATATTAAATCAAGAGAGGGTTGTTCTCAATGCTTAGAGGGGTTACCAATGGCTTAGCAAAATAATTAAATAGCACACCATTATTAAAACTAACAATAAAATAAATACACAGGACTCTTTATATTGTACATTAATCCAATAACAGACATTGAATGAAAAAACAAATGACAAAATAAATATACAAGTAAAAATAATAATACACACTTTAAACGATATATATATATATATATATATATATATATATATATATATATATATTCTTAAATAATTGTACAGTAGTAATCTATATACACATTTATATTATTATTCTATATTTTTTTATAAACAAAGTTCCGCGAAATCAAAGTAAATGCAAAGAAGAGGAACCGAAAGTAGACAAGCAGGCAAACAAACAATGTCGAATTATTTATTGCAGAAGAAGCAAGAAGGCAAGCAAGCAGGCAAACAATCAATCTGAAAGTGAAACGTTTTACTTGTACAAAAGAATTTCAATCTTAATGTAACCTTGTCGATTATCCTTATAAAAATTTCTCTAATTTCTAATTAGTAATTTTTTAAGCGTTTCATAAATTTAGGATTATTTATAACTTCAGTTTACTACATTATTCCCCCCCTGGCACCTCCTTCATGCATTAAAAAAGTTCTGCTTTACTTTTGTCAAACCTCTTGTAACCCGAAAGTGTCTATTTATTTCTCAATTTCGTACAATTTTTTTTCGTTCCTCTTAACAATCATTCTTTACAGTATATTAAAATTGACAATAAACATTATAAATATTCTATGAGAATAATATTTATTTTTCGCCTTATTATTTTGAACAAGAAGGAACGGTGCAGAAACGCACAATAGAGGCAGCTGAATCGCCTAAGGCAATCGAAAGCCATAGAAGCAGTCACATCGGAACGCGGATGACCTACATTCTGACGAACCACTCGCATCTTCTCTCTTCTTTCATTCTCGTCTCAACATAAGAAATACACAATTTAAACAATGTAATATAAACATAAATATCTCTCTCCTTATATATATATATATATATATATATATATATATATATATTATACAGGCACCTTACACATTATACAATTTTTTGAAAATTAAAAGAAAAAAGCATAATTTATTTTGGGCCTTAATTTCGGATTCTTTTTTTTTTCTCTGAGGGTGGGCACTTTTGCGGGCGTTCTGCCTTGGCCCCTCTTTTCTGCATATATACATACATATACCATTCAACCTTTGAAATGTTCCGTGCGATGATTCCTCATTTCACGAAGGTCAGTTTTGTCGCCCCTCCTCTCGAGTTGGCCTGGTGAAGTAGTGAGTTGGCTTCTTTTACTCTCCACCTCACATAGACAGGTACACCTGACTCATCGGGGTTGTTCTGTGCCAGGCGTCTAATCTTCTTGTATATTCCATGGATTTTAGGTCCTCCCTTTTTCCGTACCGTAACAGTTGAAATTGCTGTGTTAAACTTCATATTGTTGTCTTCCGCCCACTTGTAGAATCCTTTCATGTCTGTTTTCAGAGATCCTATATCCTCTAGGTTTCTTATTTTTCGATTGATCTTTGTGTCATCGGCAAAGGATGTTACTGTGCTCTCTCTGGTAACGTCCTCATCTATGTCAGTTGCATGATTATGACGATATTCCTTGTAATGTAACGACTTGCCGCCGCTCACTAAGTAAATTATATATCCATTTCCTTACTTTTCCTGTTATCCCCGAACATTTCAGTTTATGTATTATGATTCCAGGGTCACACTTGTCGAACGCTTGGGTAACAGTAGTTGGACTGGGGACCGTGGTCATTTGATGTAGCGACCCATGGTTAGGATCCCATAACCAATGTAACTTTACCTAACCTAACCCATGTCCAAAATGGGGAAAGTTGAGAATCAAGCTGAGAGTAGTATGCGGGCAAATATATAATAATGCAAAATACATGAAAGCACCGTGACAGCGTGCGAGTGGGCAATACACTCATTCACCTTGAGATGTGAGCATTGAAAATAAAACTGCGGAGAGAATGAGCCAAATTGGATAAAGACACACCTTCATTATTCGTGAAGGTGACCAATCAGGACTTCATTGCCCAAAGCTTGGGCCCGTTATAGCGGTATTACGGCAGCTGATTGGTACACAAATTTAACATAGCCAGCCCAGTTACATTGACAACTAATCAGCAAACTTACGATCCGCCTATTAGTCTTTTGCGGGCCGTGCTGCTGAAACTCGCAGCAGTTATTTTCACCAGTGAATAAACAAACACATTCCTTCCGTCATGAGTCAGTCACAAATTTTCAGTTTACCGGCTTTATATGACGATGAAGACACTACCACGGTGTCTATAATTAACCTTTTTAACGCAACCGATCGGGACGGATTATTTCCAACGCAAACCGTTGATGATATTTGCAATGACGCTCCTTACGATCCGGCGCAAGGGATTGCCGTTGAACTGTAGGTGTATAAATTTATGCACCTGTATTTCTGTTTTATGTGACCTATATATTTATTCGCGAACTTGTTATTTATTTTAGTGTTCCTGAGGATGTCATTAGGAGAAAGCTCTCGAGCACTATTCTGTGTTTCGATTATTTCATCATATATATATATATATATACGTGAAGGGCTGTAGTAATTTATTTTCATCTCATTACATTTTATTGTAAAATGCTTCATTAAAATAGCAGGTAACTGCAATTTTGAATTATAGATTAGTTTGCAATAGTAATTAAATTAAATTAATATTATGGTAAAGTCTTGTTTTGATATTTCCATTCATCAAAAATCGTGAATTTTTAAAACTTATAACAATACTTCACATGACCAGTGTTCCTGAGGATGTCATTAGACGAAAGCGCTTGAGCACCATTTTGTGTTTCCTTTCCTTCGTGGTTTTATTCATCATAAATATTTTTCACGTGTTACCTTCGTGAAATAATTTTCATACTGTATATATATATATATATATATATATATATATATATGTATATATATATATATGGAAACTAATTTAAGATGGTTATAAAAACTGTACTCTTTTATAAAACATAATTTCTATCATTTAATAAATTGACGAAAATACATTGCGTCTTCTTACCCGAAACACACGAAAAAAAAGCTCTTACCTGAAACATATAAAAAGGAAAAAGCTTACATTATTTCGTTAATGATGTGGCAATCGCTCAATTGACTGCGCGGTAAAACTTCTACCTCCGTATTCAGGTCCACGACATGCGTTTCTTCAAAACTATCACGAAAAGATTGTATAACACGAGTCAAATCCTCACCGAACCATTAAGGAGAAAGGATAATTTTAGATTAATTTCATTAGTTCACACATTTTCTGAATCTCTTTTAATAAAAACACAATTGTTTTTCATGAAAACGTATGCAGAATATATATATATATATATATATATATATATATATATATATATATATATTAGAGTGGTTCACAAGCATAGGGAAAATTTAGCATCTGAGATTTCACTTTTGGGTCATTGTTGCTTTTGTTCCTACACTTAGTGTGAATAACTGTGTGAAGTATGGTTCGTCTACGGTGTCGTTAAGAGGTCGCTGAATCATGCATGACGTGTCTCACTAATGACTGACTATTATGACTAAATTTGGCTTCTTCTTTTGTAGGAATGTGTAGAAATGCCGCCGAAGCAATCAAAAACACGGTCTAGCAGTGAGGTGTGGTTACTAGGGAAGGCGGAGGAGAAGTCAACTAGGGCAGGACACCCTACCAAGCTTCAAGTCCTCCGGAAATTCATGTTCCACCATCTGGAGGAGAGGAAGACAGAATATAACAGTGCGGTGATGACCATTGAGGCTTTGATCCCGTTTTGGACAAAAGCAAACGTTCCAATGACGGATACCAGATACGCTGAGAAGAAGCTCCTGAAACTGTACGAGCAATACAAGGGGCTGAAGAAGAACTGCACAAAGAATTTCCCATCCTACAGAATGAAGGAGGACATATTTCGCGGAGACCTTGACGATGTGTTCGATCTTTCACGTCATGACGCCCTCGAGACCATGATAAATGAGGAGGACAATAACTTCCTTGTCGCTCAGCTCGATAATCCCACTTCCTCCAGCTTTGGCCCGATTGACAAGAAAATGGCTGACCAACAAACGAGGAAGAGGATTCGGTGTGAGGCGGAGATGAACCAAGAGGAGAAGGCCAAGCGCGAGGCGGATGCGAGATGGTCCCAGGTAGAACTGGAGGCTTCTAGTTCAAGCACATCTGAATCATCAGATTCAGATATTGTTGTTTTTAAGGAGTTAGCACGAAAACGTTCCAATCCTAAGCGATTGAAGTCTGTGATCACGCCTGACATTTCCTTAGCCTTGGATCGCCACGACATCAGTAACAGGAAAGGAATGGCAGTGGTCGCAGCAACTATTAAATCGCTGGGGCACAACTTGGACGAAGTGTCAATCTCACGCAGCACCATTCGTCGCGTGAGACAATGTACACGTGAAGCGGTGTGCCGCGAAGTTCAGGCCACTTTCAAGACTCATGAGTCCCTTCTCTTGCACTGGGATAGTAAGCTGCTTACAGATATCTCCCATGGGTTAGAGGTGGTGGACCGTGTGGCTGTGCTTGTAACCGGTAACGGGGAAGAGAAACTCCTTGGAGTTCCAATGGTAGCTGCTGCAACTGGAGCATCTCAGGCTCAGGCGTGCCTGAAGCTTGTGGACGACTGGTCCAACACGGGACTTCATGCTGGAGCTTTTACTTTCATTGAAAAGGAGTTGGGTATTGATCTGGTGTGGATCGCTTGCCGACACCACGTGGTAGAAGTCGTCCTTGCTGCGGCCTTCGGTGCTTGTTCGGAACATCCAGTGGACCTGAAATTGGCCTATTCAAGCGCTTCAAGCAGCACTGGGTTTTCATTGATCGCAGCAAGTTCGAGAGTGCACCCGACAGCCTATTCATTGAAACAGCAGAGCAGAGGAAGGAAATGGTCTACTATAACGAGGCTGTCAAGAAGAAGAGCCAGCGGGACGACTATGATGAACTGATGCTTCTCTGCCTCCTTTTCTTGGGATGGAAGCTTGACGGTCCTGTGAGAATTCGAAGCCCTGGAGCCATGCACCATGCGCGATGGATGGCTAAGGCCATTTACACGCTCAAGGTGTTCCTATTCAGAGATCAATTCACCTTGCTTCAGACCGAGAAACGGAACATCGAGGAACTAAGCCTGTTTATCACGCTCCTTTACGGCCGCTACTGGAACGAGGCCAGTGTTGCATACATGGCTCCATTGAATGACCTCACTTTCTTGCGCCAGCTGAAAGCTCACCCAGGAAAGACGAACGACGCGGCATTTACCGCGATGAAGCGCCATTTGTGGTTCATTTCTGAGCACTTAATCCCCTTGGCACTCTTTGATCCTCGAGTTCACGCGTCCACGAAGGAGAGGATTGCTCACAACATCGTAGCTGTTCCCGAAAAAAGAAAAGGACTCAAGCGCGTGGACGGAAAAACGTTCTCCTCGAGCAATCCCTTGGAATTCTATGCCACCAAACGTTCAGCAATCTTTTTCAACCTCGTCATGCAGCACGGAAGTGAACAGGCGCAATCATTCCTGTCCAAGACACCAAATGATTGGAACACAGATCCAGCTTACCAAGGAATGAAGGACGTGTAGAGAAGATGGCAGTGGTTAACGATTGCGCAGAAAGAGGAGTTGCGCTCATTAAGGCTTTCAACAGCACAATCACGAAGGATGAAGCGCGAAAGCAGTACTTTCTCCGCGCAGTCGCTCAGCACCGCAAGGAATTCAAAGAGCCGACTAAAACTGGTCTCAAGAAGACCTAAAGATCTTCAACTGTGTGCATTATTTGTTCCGCTGTTATAATTTCATAATATATTAATATATAATATATATATATATATATATATATATATATATATATATATATATATATATATATATATATACATGGTGGGCGGAAAGTAGCTCCCTATTTTGGATTGGTAAAAAATACGTATATTATCCATTTATTTCAGAAGAAATAATATGAAAAGGTAGGCATACATGGTAGGTTTTCTCTAAAATTCAATGTGGGCTCCAACTCTTTCCACCAGCTTCTGGAGCCGCCCAGGAATGGCGTCCACTGACTTTAGCAGGAACTCCGGCGGGATGGAGGACATGACTTCCCGAATTCGGTCCTCCAGTTCTTCCAATGTCCTCGGTTTGGTGCGGTAGACTTCTTCCTTTACCCACCCCCAAAGAAAGAAGTCGCACGGTGTCAAGTCGGGGCTCCTGGCTGGCCATTGATGTGGACCACGACGACCCATCCAACGCCCAGGGAAGTGGGCATCCAGCCACTCACGGACAACAAGAGCGAAGTGCGGAGGGGTGCCATCTTGCATAAATATCAGATCGTCGATGTTCTCCCATGTGCTGACAACCGGCCAGACCTCGTTTCGCAACATAGCAAGGTACCGCTCAGCATTCATGGTGTTGCGCAGAAGGAACGGGCCACAACCTGATCTGAGGTCACACCACACCACACCGTTACACTGAACCGATTCTGCCGTTTTTCAGCGGTAACCATGGGATCCTCTCCTGCCCAGTAGTGGCAATTGTGGCGGTTGACAAAGCCTCCGACGTGGAACACCGCCTCGTCGCTCCAGAGGATGTTGCGGAAGAGATGGGGCCAGTCTTCATGCCAAGCCAGCATGATTTCCCCGAACTCCATGCGAATGTCGCAGTCCTCGTCCGAGAGAGATTGGCAGTAATGCGGCTTCCACGCACGCCAGTTCAGCTCCTTCTTCAGCACAGTTCGCACTGAGTAGCGGGAGAGTCCACTTTCCCGAGCTGCCTGGCGAGTTGACTTTCGTGGACTCCGTGCGAACATTTCCTGAACTGCCTGCACCGTCTCCTGGGCCCTGGATGTCGAAGGGCGACCACATCTTCGAACATCTGCCACAGACCCCGTGGTCATGAGCTTCGAGTGGCAGTTCTTGATTGTTTTCGGGTCCACTTGGGCACGTGGTCCGTGAATGGCCCGCCACCATCTTTGAACTCGAACGACAGATTGCCAAACTTCGTACCGTGCCGCCAACTGGGGACGCTCCTGCAGTGTTAAACGCTCAGCCATGTTACCCTTCAATCTGAAATGAAAAAAAAAAAATGAACGTTACAATTGTACCACTTTAGAGAACACAAAGAGAACACTTTAGAGAAAAAAGAGATAACCGTTACAATTGTACCACTTTAGAGAACACACCATAACAATATAACAATACAATCACAATTTATACATAATTTATATGTAATTTAAATTAGGGAGCTACTTTCCGCCCACCCTAGTATATATATATATATATATATATATATATATAATATATATATATATATATATATATATATATATATATATATATATATAATATAGTCATAAATTGTCAAGTAATTATTTTCCTTGTTCAATAAATGTTCATCATAAATTGTCGTCATTATTCAAATTGTTTCATTTTGAGCGAATGCATAAAAAGGTCCTAGAGCAAAGATAATTGGCAAGTTTATTCTTGTGGGGCAATAGAATAAGGGCAGATGTGACCGAATTTAAAATTCCAAAAAACGCTGTTGTGGACCACCCTAATATATATATATATATATATATATATATATATATATATATATATATATATATATATATATATATATATATAATATATATATATATATATATATATATACAGGGTGTCCCAAAAAAACTATATACTCTTTATAGCATCATATATTTTATAATTTAAAAAACCAAACAATATATTGTTATAGCAATTGCCAATGAAAGGTAAATTAGTAATCTAAGTGATCAAAATGTTATAGCGAGTTGTTTGCATATAAAATTTAATTAACTACGCCAAGTGCTCAAAATGTTCTCCGGCGGCATGAATGCACTTTTGAATGCGTCGACTAACTGATTCGCAGACATGGACTAATGTGGATGCTGTGATGGTCCCGCACTTTTCCCTAATTGCATCCTTAAGGTGTTCGAGTGTTGCGGGTCTTGTACCATAAACTGCATCCTTCAGGTAGCCCCACAAGTAAAAATCAAGTGGAGTCAAGTCCGGTGAACGTGGAGGATACTCATCGCTTCCTCTTCGTCCTATCCAACGGTTAGGCAACGTTTCAGCGAGGTACCTTCTGACATCACAATGATAATGAGGGGGGGCTCCATCTTGTTGAAAGTAAAAGTCGTCGTCTCCAAACAACTTCCGAACTGCAGGTATAATTTCTGTCCGCAGCATGTCGAGATATGCGGCACCGGTAACTGTCCCATTAAAGAAAAATGGTCCAACCAACCCCCTGGATGATAAACCACACCATGCTGTTAATCCTGGTAAATTAACATGTTTATCCACATAAACATGTGGATTATCAAGTGACCAGTACCTGCAGTTGTGTCGATTTACTATGCCATTCAGCTTGAAGGTAGCTTCATCAGACCACACGATTTTGTTGTATTGAAAGTGCATTCATGCCGCCGGAGAACATTTTGAGCACTTGGCGTAGTTAATTAAATTTTATATGCAAACAACTCGCTATAACATTTTGATCACTTAGATTACTAATTTACCTTTCATTGGCAATTGCTATAACAATATATTGTTTGGTTTTTTAAATTATAAAATATATGATGCTATAAAGAGTATATAGTTTTTTTTGGGACACCCTGTATATATATATATATATATATATATATATTAGGGTGGTCCACAACAGCGTTTTTTGGAATTTTAAATTCGGTCACATCTGCCCTTATTCTATTGCCCCACAAGAATAAACTTGCCAATTATCTTTGCTCTAGGACCTTTTTATGCATTCGCTCAAAATGAAACAATTTGAATAATGACGACAATTTATGATGAACATTTATTGAACAAGGAAAATAATTACTTGACAATTTATGACTATATTATATATATATATATATATATATATATATATATATATATATACTAGGGTGGGCGGAAAGTAGCTCCCTAATTTAAATTACATATAAATTATGTATAAATTGTGATTGTATTGTTATATTGTTATGGTGTGTTCTCTAAAGTGGTACAATTGTAACGGTTATCTCTTTTTTCTCTAAAGTGTTCTCTTTGTGTTCTCTAAAGTGGTACAATTGTAACGTTCATTTTTTTTTTTCATTTCAGATTGAAGGGTAACATGGCTGAGCGTTTAACACTGCAGGAGCGTGCCCAGTTGGCGGCACGGTACGAAGTTTGGCAATCTGTCGTTCGAGTTCAAAGATGGTGGCGGGCCATTCACGGACCACGTGCCCAAGTGGACCCGAAAACAATCAAGAACTGCCACTCGAAGCTCATGACCACGGGGTCTGTGGCAGATGTTCGAAGATGTGGTCGCCCTTCGACATCCAGGGCCCAGGAGACGGTGCAGGCAGTTCAGGAAATGTTCGCACGGAGTCCACGAAAGTCAACTCGCCAGGCAGCTCGGGAAAGTGGACTCTCCCGCTACTCAGTGCGAACTGTGCTGAAGAAGGAGCTGAACTGGCGTGCGTGGAAGCCGCATTACTGCCAATCTCTCTCGGACGAGGACTGCGACATTCGCATGGAGTTCGGGGAAATCATGCTGGCTTGGCATGAAGACTGGCCCCATCTCTTCCGCAACATCCTCTGGAGCGACGAGGCGGTGTTCCACGTCGGAGGCTTTGTCAACCGCCACAATTGCCACTACTGGGCAGGAGAGGATCCATGGTTACCGCTGAAAAACGGCAGAATCGGTTCAGTGTAACGGTGTGGTGTGGTATGACCTCAGATCAGGTTGTGGGCCCGTTCCTTCTGCCTCAGGGCATTGGTTTCTGCTCGTATGTAGGAGAATTACGACTTCTGATTAATCGAGGCCTATGGTGTAGTGGTTAGCATATCTGACCGGCAATCGGAAGATCCCGGGTGGTTACCTCATTTTTCATTTGTTTGTTCTCCCTCCTCATCTTGTGCGGAACGTTCTACTATACAAGCGTCGTTCTTTACATTATATATATATATATATAAGTTATATATATATATATAAGTTATATATATAATATATATATATATATACTTTATATTAGGGTGTGCCCATTGTATACATGACAAAATTTTAAAATTGACTTACAGCTTAGCACACAATGTGAATTGGTTACATATCGACACAAAACTTTTGAGGAAAAATCTTGTTCAATTTAATGAATATTAAGTGGGTGCTCAACGACTTCAAAAGCTTAAGTCTAAACCTGTCATTCTCAGTCACTCGCGAACCTTACGTCGGTGCAGATAGGCAATGCTAATTTTTCTCACACGCTCACAAACACGCTTACGTGTATGTATACGTATTAGAGGCCTGCGCGGGTTGCCCGCGCAGGCCTCGTTTAGTGCCTAAACGAGGCACTAAACAGGTAACGCTGGTCTACAGCCAAAATGCTTCGGAAATAAAGGTAGTCAATCTTTACTAATTTTGGGTCACTGAATATGAAAATGATGCCTAAAATTGCCAATCGGCTCTATTTATAAAGATATCAGGCAACCCTGCACCCTACTAACTGAACTGCATCTGTCGCGTAATATGTAGATGCCTGTGACACATCGACGCATTGACTCTACTGCGCATGCGCGTAGTTATATCTTTTTTATTTTAACAAATTAATGTAAATATATACATATATATACAATAAAATGTAATTTTAAATTTATCTATTACATTATGTATTTGTAAATTATTTATTAAAAAATAGATTGGATCATTTTAACATATTGCTTCCCATAATGTTTTTGATATTAATATAAATGGAATACTAACCTAACTTAACCTTACCTAATTTAAAATTATTAAATTGCAATGTAATTACATTAATTTATTAAAATAAAAAAATATATAACTAGGTGCATGCGCAGTAGAGTCAAGGCGTCGATGTGTCACAGGCGTCTACATATTATGCCACAGCATCAGTTCATTCGCGGAAGTCATAGAGTGCACCCTTGTCAAACTCTTTTTAGTGTTTGCTTTAGAAACTGAATTTTTTTCAGCCTAATTGGAATAAAGATGCCTCGTAATTGCGTGAACAGTGTAGATAACTTCTGTTATGTTTGTGGAGAATTGACTTTTGCATCACAAAAGCGTGCTATAACCGCCGTGATTAGGAAAGCCTATCACCTTTATTTTGGCTGTAAGATTGGAGATCAGGACAAGAGCTGGGCCCCACACATATGCTGCAATACTTGTGCAACAAACCTTCGCCCGTGGTTGAATCGGAAAAGGAAATATATGCCTTTTGCAGTGCCAATGGTGTGGAGGGAACCAACAGATCATGTCAGCAATTGTTACTTCTGCATGGTGCCTCCAGTTAAGAAAGGTATTTGCAAGAAGAAAAAGTGGATTTTACAATATCCGAATATACCCTCTGCTCTACGCCTGGTAACTCATGGCGGACTACCCGTTCCTGAGCCCCCACATTCATTCTCCCTGGAGTCAGAGGACGAGGAGAATGAAGGAACCTGCGAAACTTGTGAGCCTTCAACTTCTCAAGACCCTGAATTTGTTTATAACTTGACATCTTCTAAACTGCACATGATAACTCAGAATGAATTAAACGACCTTATCAGATTTTTAAAACAGCCAAAGAGTAAGGCAGAGCTGTCAGGCTCCAGACTGCAGCAGTGGAATCTCCTCGCTGAAAATGTTAGAGTGTGTAAGTTTCGTGACCGTCAAAAAGATTTTGTCCCGTTCTTCATCATGGAAGTTGACCTTGTAGCTTGTAACGACATCGATGGTCTGATGGCAGCTCTCAACATTATTCACAATCCTGATGAGTGGAGACTGTTCATTGATTCATCGAAGTTGAGTCTAAAAGCTGTTTTGTTGCATGTTGGCAACGTATTGCCATCAATTCCAGTTGGTCATAGAGTCCACATGAAGGAAACATATGACAACATGAAATTGCAACTTTTGAACTGCATAAACTATGACAAACATCAGTGGCAGGTTTGTGGTGACTTGAAAGTTGTTGCTATCGTGCTTGGACTGCAGCCAGGCTACACTAAGTATTGCTGTTTTCTGTGAATAGGATAGTCGGGCTAGGACTTCTCATTACATCAAGAAGGATTGGCCACTCCGACACTCATTGGAACCTGGAACAAAAAATGTTCAGTATCCTCCACTTGTAGAATCGAGCAAGATTTTGTTACCACCCTTACACATCAAACTGGGCGTCATGAAAAATTTTGTTAAGGCTATGGATAAAACGGGGGCAGCTTTTAAGTACCTCGGTGGTAAATTCCCAAAGCTCAGTGAAGCAAAAATCAAGGATGGTGTATTTGTTGGTCCACAGATCCGCGAGCTTCTTAGAGATGAGGAGTTCGACCGTATCCTAGGTGGTGAGGAGAAGACAGCGTGGAATGCTTTCCGGTTAGTAGCAACCAATTTTCTTGGAAATACCAAAGCTAACAATTACAGGGAGCTGGTGGCAAACCTACTGTTGTCCTATCAAAAACTGGGCTGCAATGTCTTTAAAGATACATTTCCTCATTCGCACCTGGAATTTTTTCCGGCCAACTGCGGAACAGTCAGCGATGAACATGGTGAACGTTTCCACCAGGATATCTCAGCGATGGAGAAACGCTACCAGGGGAAATGGAGTCCACCATTGTTAACAGACTACTGCTGGACAATAACAAGAGATGCTCCAGAAGTTGAATACAAGAGACAAGCAAAGAAGCGACGGGTTGAATCAATATAAGTGACTGCATTATATAGGTATGTTACTAATACATGGTATACATATACGCAAAATGTATAACTAATTTTCTTGGAAACTGTAGCCAATCGACTGTTTTTATGGTCATATTCGTTTTCAGCACCCCAAAATCCATAATAGGAAACACATTTTTTCTCCGAAGCACAAACTTTTTCAAAATTTGTAGACCAGTATAATTGATAAGGCAGTTGTTTCTGCACTGGACAGAACATCAACAACAAGTAGAAGTGCATCGCATATTATCAGTGCCGTAGCACAAAGTCTTGGATATGACGTTGGTGACATGATAATTAGTCACAGGGCAATTCATCGGGCTAGAGCTAAATATCAGAAAACTAGTGCGCTGGAAATAAAAAAACTCCTTCGGCAATGCTCATGTCCCTTTTGTTTTACACTGGGATGGCAAAATGTTACCAGACCTCACAAGTCAAGATCAGGCAAATGTTGATTGCTTACCAATCGCGGTTTCTGGAAATGGTGTTGAAAAATTACTGAGTGTCCCAAAACTTCCTGATTTTACTGGAGAGACGGTCGCTAAAGCAGTAATTGAAACAATTGGAGAGTGGAATATCACACATAAAATTATTGGCTTAAGTTTCGATACTACTGCCAGCAACAATGCACAAAGGGCAGGTACATGCACTATAATAGAGCAATACCTTAAAAAGGATATACTTTTTCTGGCATGCAGACATCACATTCATGAGCTTGTTTTGTGCAAAGTATATGAGATACTTTTGAACGATAACTCAAAATCTCCAAACAGAGATTTTCAAGCATTTCCAGAAATTCTGGCCAAACGTCATTCAAAATGAGTATCGGCCTATTACCCATGCAGATGTTGGCGCAGAAGAAATTATTGCTCTTAAAGATGACATTATCATGTTCGCAAACGCAACCCTACACGAACAACAGCCTCGGGATGATTATCGAGAGCTTCTGGAGCTCTCAATCATATTTTTGGGCGGGATTCCAATCACAGGTATTTCTTTTAAGCGCCCAGGTCCTGTCCATCGAGCAAGATGGATGTCAAGAGCCATTTACTCTCTCAAAATGTGGTTGTTTAGAAATCAATTCGATCTACAGAAGGAAATACCGAATTTGAGATTAAAAGGAAATACAGCTTCAGAAAGGAAATGGGTAAACTTTTTAAATTTTAATATATTTCTTGTAAAAATATATTTAAAAGCATGGTTCCAAAGCTCTGTGGCCATAAAGGCTCCAGCAAATGATCTGAAGCTCTTCCAAGAGCTGAACTGTCTTAGAAATCAAAATCTATCAAATGCTCTTCCTACTGTCTTTGGACGCCACCTGTGGCACTTAAATGAGGTAAATGTTGCTCTTGCATTTTTTGATCCAGAGATCTACAGATCTACAGAAGCTAAGGCTAACAAAGACCCTAAGATCCACTCTAAGGCTAGCCCGAGAGAAAGGAAAGAGTAGGGGGTTAAGAGAAGAGAAGAGAATAAGGGGTTAAGTAAGGAGCAACACCCACCTATCATTCGTGGGTTAACATTCATTCAGAAAAAGAGGAAAAAAGTCTCACCATCATCATCCGCCGGCCACTGCCGACAAGTCAGAAAAATAGTCGGAGAATATAGGAGAGGGGTGAAAAAATGAAAAGAAGTAAAATAAGAACGCTTACAAACCATGCAAACACAGTCTTAACTCATTGTCATACCATGCAAACTACAAACACGCAAGGAAAGAGTCAGACATGCAAGTAAGGAGATAAGAAAAAAAAAAAAAAAAGTAGGTAAAGTTAAACAAAAAGTGGGTTAGTTTGCGCTACAAGCTACATCTACATTCGTGTTAGTCTAATTTTTTTTTTTTTTTTTTTTTGCTGGCATCACACGCTGGCATGTCACAAGCTGGCATTCATCGTCAACAGACTCATCCTCGAGCACCACCACCAGAGCTCCTGTTGTTAACTTTCTTTTTTAATTTTAAACACATTAACGCTGGTAGAATGAACGACTGACGCAGGAAGATTATTCCATTTATCAATTACTTTAAACGTAAAGAAGTTTTTAGCGATATTAGTAATGAAACGTCTGCCACGCAACTTAAATCCGTTATTGCGAGTATTACTATTATCGAAAGTGAACAATTTATCAAAATTTACGTTATCGACGTTATTGACGATTTTAAAAACTTCAATAAGCTCCCCCCTTAATCTTCTAGTTGCGAGTGAATACAAGTCTAACTCTTTAATCCTATCTTCATAAGGCTTATTGCGCAATGACGGAATAAGTTTCGTGGCACGACGCTGAACCCTTTCTAACCTATCAATATCCTCACGCAAGTACGGGCACCAAAACTGAACTACATATTCCAAATGAGGCCTGACTAGGGACTTGTAAAGGGGCAATATAATATCCTTCGATTTAAAATCGAAATTACGCGCTATGAAGCCTAACATCCTATTAGCTTTTGCGCAAGACTCCAGGCACTGGTTCCTAACCTTTAAATCTTTAGTTACGCGTACGCCTAAATCTACTTCCTCGTCAACGCTCGCTAACTCCCTATCATCCATCGTGTACGCGTAATTATTGTTGCGAGAACCTATATGCAAAACTTTACATTTATCTACGTTAAATTGCATCTGCCACTTATCCGTCCACTCCATAATCCTATTTACATCGTCTTGGATCCTATTCTATCGTCCTCATTAACAACCTTACCGCCTATTTAGTATCGTCCGCGAATTTTGAAACGTTACTAGTCAATCCTACATATATGTCGTTAATGTAAATTACGAATAACAATGGGCCTAACACTGAACCCTGTGGGACACCGCTACCTACATCTAACCACCCCGATTCACTACCATTAACTACGACCCTCTGTCTCCTAGCACGAAGCCATTCTTCTAACCAGTTAGCTACCTGACCGCGTATACCGTGCGCTTTAACCTTCGCAATTAGTCTCCTATGCGGAACTGTATCGAACGCCTTTTTAAAATCTAAATAAATAACGTCAGCTGCTCTATGCCTATCGTATTCGCGCACTATTTCGTTATAAAATTCTAACAAATTAGTTAAACAAGACCTATGGCGTCGAAACCCGTGCTGACTACTATTAATCAAACCCCTACTTTCTAAGTGATCGATAATACGATCCCTAACTACGGATTCCAAAAGTTTACCGACAATTGACGTTAAGCTAATGGGCCTATAATTGCTAGCTACCGCGCGGTCGCCTTTTTTAAAAATAGGCGTGACGTTAGCTAATTTGAAGTCTTCAGGAATAATCCCCGTTTCGAGTGACTGATTAAAAATCTTCGCTAAGGGGCCTACGATGACGTCTTTCAAATCTTTCAAATGTCTAGGATAAAAAGCGTCAGGGCCTGGAGCCTTGCTAACTTTTAGCCTATCGATATAATGCGCAATCTCAGCCTCGTAAACAGTTATTTCATCTAAAATAGTCTCGCTACTAAATGGAACGATATCGTCAACGTCGGGGACATTATTTACGTCCTCTACGGTAAAAACTGTCGCAAAAAAGTTATTGAAAATACCCGCCATCGCCTGAGCGTCAGAAGCCAAAGCGCCATTTACATCCACTAGAGGGCCTATGTTATCCTTTACGGGCTTACGATTATTTACGTATTCAAAAAACTTTTTTGGATTATGTTTACTATCCGCAGCTATAACTATCTCTAAATTACGCTTGGCATTCCTAACTGATCTTTTAACCTGACGTCTAAGCTCGATATATCTATTAAAGTTAGCTACCTGGCCATTGCGCTTGTTAAGTCTATACGCTCTATTACGCTCGTTTATGAACTCGCCTACTTCCCTAGTCCACCACTTCGGCCTACCACGATTTCTAACGCGCTTGGGCATACGAGGAATAAACTCCCTTTCAATATTCCTAAAACTTTCTTTAAACGCCACCCAACGCAAATTTGTATCATTTGATGTCAAAAGGATGATGGCCAAAAATGCAAATGAAGTTCCTTGCCATGAAGATTTGCCATGAAACTTTACCTGATTTTTGCACGCAAAGAACCAAATCATTTTTCACAATCACAGGAGTATTCGCAGAATTTCTTCATGAAGATCCTGAAAGGTGATCAGTTTCGGCACATTACAATGCCGCAAAAGAAATAATTAAAAATTTGAGAGTTGTAAATGATCTTGCAGAACGTGGTGTGGCTCTCATTACGAAGTTCAATGCAACACTAACAACAGATGAAAATCAAAAACAGTACCTTTTGCAGGTTGTAGAACACCATAGGAAACAAAACCCCAAAGCCAAGAAATATTACTAAAAAATGTATGTTAATAAGTGTTATTCAAAAAATATACTGTGGTTATTTTATGTGTAAAATATATTATGTGTGTAGTTTTTCTATAGGCCTACAAAGAGATTAAAAAAGATAGGCTTAAGCGAATGTTCAGAAGACTCCAAAAGTATATTTATGTTCAATTTTGAAAATAATTAAACTCAAGTTGAAATAAAGTTTAAAAGTATGGAATTTATTTAGTTATGGTACAACTTTTTTGAAGTGGAACTTTTCAGTGAATTGAGCACCTTGTTAATATTAACTAAATTCAAAAAAATTTTGCCTATATTAGTTTTTCATTCATTGCCACAAAATAAAGATATGTGGTATTAGAAAAAATAAAGTTTAATTTTAGGCACACCCTAATATATATATATATATATATATATATATATATAATATATATATATATATATGTGTGTGTGTGTGTAAAAATGAACAATGAATAACTCCTATGTTCATATATTTTTTATATTAATTCGTGTAATTCTTAGATCCATTCGTATGATTCTTATATCCATTTATATACTATACTTCGTATATTTATATAATTCGTATAGTTATATAATCTTGTATATTCTTATATATTTATATTCATATAATACTTACGTTCATATGTATGTAAGTTCATATATTCATTTTTACATAAGGACCAAAATCGCCTAATGCAAATTTGGATAAAATTTTTGATTGCTTTCTATTTTTATTAAATAATTGGTGAATCGTTTCTTTTAAATTATCTAATCATTTTTTTATTTAGCTTAATAATGAATCCTTATTAAATTTTTCAATGTTCATTTTTTGTATACATTCTCTCTTCGTTATAAAACATGAGGTCATGTCTTGCCTAAACGTTTAAATGTAAATCTTAAACCTTTAATTTTTGCTCATATGCATATTTTAGTGTAAAGATGCATAGTTCAATTTCCATTTTTAGTTAACTCGGCAGATCATGATAACATCAGATCTGAAATTATGCGGTTTAAGATAAAAATATGGCTTCATCCTCACGTATCTTGTTTATGTTTATACGTTGCCACAGCTAAAAAATTTACTTTATCTTCAAATATTGTGCAAAAATAATGCAGCCTATAGAGAATTAAAACGAACCAAGTCAACATTAAATAATAATGATGTCCACAAAATCTGGGTATATAAGCCCAGGTAAATTTTAAAATTATTATTCAGAATTAGACTTAGAGGCTGAGCACTACCCATACATTTTAGCAGTAAATTACAGTCTTGCTCTCTTTAGTGAACTTAGTCATTAAAATAGAGAAAAATAATTTCCAGGTACGTTACAAGAAGAATCGGGGAACCTTCAGAGAGCTCTACAGAATAATCCTCAGATCCACTATAAGAAGAGCTCGGAGAGTAGTATAGAAGAAACTACTGCGAGTAACAAATCCGTTGCTGCCACCAAACCAGAACCCCCCTCGATTTCGAACCAACAAAGGCCATAGACGGAGGGGTTAACAATTGGCGACCTCTGCATCCAGGATTCTTCCACTCTTCCAAACCCTGGAACTAGAACCAACATCCAGTTCATCAGCATGTCACGACTTCCATTTCGTCACATCCACCCCTGAATCGGTGTGGCACGACTCCAAGTTCTTCACGCCTAGTCTTCATCCAAGAACACGTAGCCAGTAAGACACGTCTTCAGGACACGTCTCCAAGGATTTCGCCGTAGGACTCTTGTTAAGCACAGATGTCTTTTTTTAGAGTAATCTCTAAACATTTGAGAAGTCACTATTATTAACAGTTAATAATTAGTATCAAGCCAGAATTAACAAAAAACACAGTGAACATTCCATGCACCAGTGATACATTTCTTTTTATTGAAACCGAGTTATTTTCACTATTATAGTTAGTATAGAATAATTTTATTTAATGTACCAATCATAATATTATTGTACCTTCACGTACATTCGAGTGAAATTTTGTTTAATTTTTTTTATTATTTTCTTTCAATCTTTTCAAATTTTTCACTAGTTGGGCAAATTGTTCTGCATTTATTTAATGTATATTTCTTAGATAGAGTAGTTAGGAAAACCACTCAAGTGATCATTCCATAGATTAAGATCGGACAAGCAGACCAAATTAGAACACATTAATAGTACCTTCACATATGAGCGATCCAGACGGTGCGCTTTCTGACATCGAAAATTTCCCTACATCCATTTTTCCACCTACCCCGCGCCCTTCAAACATATTTCCAAACACAAACTTCAGATCAAGAACAAGCCGATATGTCTCAAACCGTCGCCCCAGCATACATTAACTTAGGTAGACTGGTAAACCTTCCCCATACTGTCTTATTTTTTAAGTGGACCATAGATAATAACTTTGTTGAACTACGCGTAAGACCTTATATTGAGTCTTTAGAACATTTCTAATGCGAAAACATCACCGATAATGATATAAAGATTAGGGAAGCTAAAAGGTTTATCGACCCTAAAGAAGGGAATGCCCATGATACAGTCACCTACGTCCCATCCATTAGCGAAGCTACAACATTGGACAATTTTAAACAAAACTTATTAGAATTTTTTAAAGAAATAACACTTGCACAACCGTTAGCCACGTTAGAAGCTGTCTTCCAAGCTAAATGGAAGAAAGAGGAACATGAAGATTTAAATAATTTTATTACACGAACACATAAACTCGTAGGAGAAGCCCACCGAGCCGCAGAAAATGCGTGTGACATTACTTTCACTTCAAAACAAAGAAACTTAATAGTAGCAGCAACCATTTACCCAAACCTACCCGGAGCACCTAAAAAGAAATTTCAAGAGTTTCTAAATATTGACAAACCAGTAAGTGTAGCCATAAATAAAACATAAATAAAACACGGGAACATTACCCAGATTTAGCAAACCAGAACTACCGAAAAGGTAGAGAAAACCCTATACAGTACATTCAGCAGCACCAACCACAACACCACCAACAACAACCCTATAAATCGAGGCCGATGCAGGGAACACCACCTCAGAAACAAGGCCTCCAAACCCAGAATGCACGCCTTCCTCCTGTGTTTTAATTGCGATAGCTTTGGGCAAATGATAAGTCAATGCAATTATCCCCCTTATTGCTCCCACTGTCATAAACATGGTCATCGCCGTGTCAACCGACAAAAATGTGCTGACAAAGCCCCTGCAGGGTATAGGCCCAACTTCCAGAGAACGAATCACCAACGTTCCCAAAAGCCCCAATCCCCAGAAACCAGTAAATTCCCAGCCTCAACCGAACCACCAACCAAATAGATCACGACCACAGGGTCAATCAAACTATTACCCAATGTACAAACTCCAATACAATCAGCAAGGTCGGATAGTTTGGGACGTAGAAGTATCTGTTGAGGCATCATTTTCACCAGAGTACAGTTTTCAAGAAAACTCAGTGTATGGTGATCCCGTAGAATATGACCCAGGTCCTCCCATACAAGACAATTCAAGCCCTTTTTTAGATCCCACTTTGGAGGCAGCAGTTCAACCTCCTCCCTCCTACATAACAGTAATAAACCCAAATACACACACAAACTCCCCATCAGGATAATAGGTGCGAACTTCCTAGATTTAATAATAAATTGTAGCACAGGTAACCAAGATTTAATAATAAATTGTAACACAGGTAACCAAGATTTAACCGCTCCCTAGATACAGGAGCACACGCGACGTTAATTAAGAAACAATGTGTAGATGAGTTACTAGAGAGTACAGATTACAAATGTGAAATTAAAGCACCTTCCTGCCAACTCAGAGGAGTTACAGGCACACACATACGCGATATACCCCGCAAAATGTTGTATAGTGGACAGAGTCGCCAACTTTCGGACAGATATCCTACTAGGTATGAATTTTTTCAACCGGAATCAATGGGAAATTTTTCCAGCCGGAAAGTTAGTGAAGTCTCGAAATAGGACACAATCTCTCCTTGAGAATAATAGAGAGTTTAATGCTAACAGAATCAGATCAGTTCGGATTTCCGAAAGAAATAGGAAACCCAATCCACTTGATAGCAGTTCAAGTCAGTCGGTTGCATCCAGAGGGACAACCGCCCCAAAAATCAGCCCCTAGAGTAATCAGTTCCAGTTGTTGAATCCAGTAGGATCAACACAGTCAGTTTCCTGTCAGTCAGTTTCAGTTCAGCCAGTTTCAGTTAACTTAGCAGTTGAGATTCGAAATCCAATTGAAGAGACTTTTCAGCCAGCAAGGCAAATTTTAGTCGCCGAACCAGAGTCAGATTCACAATTTTTCATATGCCCACAGAGCATATAACAGTAGCACATTATGAGAAGATTTGTTTCCTAGCAAGAGTAGTAAACGGTCAAGGAAAACTATTAGAGTCAGATCGGACTCTGATTACAGAGAAAAGTAATTTCAAAAGATATGTTCTTATAGCCCAAGTCCTTAGTCAGAGTCAGAATTCAGCTATCCCTGTTGTTTGTTTAAACAAAGGAAAAACCCTTACTGAATTAACTTCAAATCAGAGAATAGGAACTGTTTCCACAGTAGAAATAATTTCAGATTTCCGCACCAGTACTATAAATCGTGTTTTCAGTCCCTTAGAGTTAAACCCTTCAGCATTAAAAGAAGAATATGAGAAATGTCTGGAGCACTCCCTTCAGGAGTTACCAGCCTTACAGGATCCCAAACTACTGGAATCACTTCTCGATTTCCTGATAAGAAATAGAGATGTGATTGCCCTAAAAGGAGATCCTCTGGGCCGAACTAATTTGGTCCCTTTCGGAATCAAGCTAGAACCCAATTCCAAACCCATCTTCATTCCTCCCTATAGGGTTCCACATTTCCAATTAGGAAGACATCACGGACATGTTGGAGCAGGATGTCATTCATCCTTCAGCTAGTCCCTGGTCCGCTCCTATGATTCTTCTCTCCAAAAAGGACGGAACATCTCGCCCTTGTATAGATTTTAGACGCCTAAACCACATTACCATTCCAGACCGTTTCCTTATTCCAAACATGCAGGAAACAATTCTGAAAGTAGGGAGAGCTAACTTTATTCATCCCTCGATTTAGCATCCGGTTATTGGCAAATGGAGGTCAGTCCCGCATCTCGGGCACTGACTGCTTTCTCCACTAACCGAGGCCATTACGAATTCCAGGTTTTACCTTTCACAGTCAGAAATGGGCCTGCTAATTTCTCTAGGTTGATGAATATAGTCCTTTCCGATCTATTTGGTGTTGAAGCTCTCGTCTATCTTGACAATATTATCGTTTATAGTTCGGATATAAAAACACATTTTCAACGTCTTCAGAATGTGCTATCATGCTTGAAAAAAGCACATCTTAAACTGAAACTTGCAAAGTGCAACTTTTTACAGAAATCCCTGGTATACCTAGGATTTCTACTATCATCCACAGGAATTAAACCTGATCCAGCCAAACTCGAAGCACTGGAAAGGTACCCTGTACCTAAAACCATCGACGACGCTCGTGCATTTATTGGATTTGTCGGATTCTATCGGAATTTTATCCCCTAATTTTCAAATATTGAAAACCCATTACTAATTTGTTCCAGAAAAATGCTAAATTTAACTGGGAATCTGATCACCAACATGCCTTTGAAACTTTAATTGGTAAACTAACCTGTCATCCCATCCCAATATCCGATTACACAAACCCTTTGTCATAGCCACAGATGCTTCCTCCTATGGACTAGGAGCCGTCCTATTACAGGACGTAGATGGTGTGGAATTACCCATTGCTTATGCCAGTCAACTTCTCTCTGCACCTCAACGGAATTATTCCACTACGGACCGAGAGGCCCTAGCGGTATATTGGGCTTTGAAAAAATTCCGAAATATCGTCTATGGCTACGATGTAACCATCAAACTGACCATAAGCCACTCACGTATCTCTTCAAGGACAAGCTACTTGAAGGAACGGTTGAGTAGATGGGCTCTGTTGATTCAGGACTTTGCGGCAAAAATCGTATACAAACCGGGAAAACTTCAAGTTATTCCAGACGGATTGTCGAGACTCAAGCCCGACCCAAGTGAATAAAATAGGAATTCTTCCTGTGTTCGACTACGATGTCTGCAATACTCCCAACAACAGGACCAACACACCCAAACCTTCGGCGCGCCTGGAACAAAAGGAACCATCGAAGGTAAAAGAACAGTACAACCTCAAAGATGGGCTCGTACATTTTAGGAACGAAGATGGAAACGACCTCGTGGAATACCAAAGGATCTCGTCGATATAGCCATTGGACTTTGTCACGACTCACCTTTGTATGGCCACATGGGGCCGGATCGCACCATCAAGAGTCTTTTGGAGCGATACCATTTTCCCGAAATGAACAGAAAGGTACATGAATACATCGCTGAATGTCCGTCTTGTTTAAAACATAAAGGCAACGTACCATCCACAGCTCCCATGCATAAATATCCAGTATGCCAAAGGCCCTGGCAAAGAACTGGAATGGACATACTGGGACCATTCCCCAAAACATCAAAGGGAAACCAGTACATCATTGTGTTTACGGACCACTTCTCGCGTTACAGCGAAGTAGTTGCCATTCCAAACCAGACCTCGGAAACTGTGGCAAGAGCCCTAGTGGAACGCGTCATCCAAAATCATACTACTCCTTCCATCCTAATTTCGGATAACGCCCTTAGTTTCACTTCCAAACTGTTCGAGTCACTCTGTAACATGTGTAAAATTAAAAACACACATTGTGGCATACCATCCGCAGGCAAACGGCTTAGTGGAAAGGCACAATCGAAAGATCTTAGAAGCCCTTCGCCACGTTGTCGATGCATCCTCCCGTACATGGGATGATTCCCTTCCCATGGTACAAACAGCCATCAACAATGGCTATAACGTGTCTATCGGGGACACCCCTCATTTCGTCCTATATCACTACGACAAGCGGCTACCTTTTGATTTGCCCGACCAAATCGACCCGGCAGTTCTAACATCTTCCGAGATGGCAGAAGCAAATCAGCAACTAGCTGAACGATCTTTCAAATTTTTTACATAATCCGCTATGCCCTAGACCAACGAAACCAACAGATGGAGCAAGAGCAACATAGGCGTCATCCCCGTCAACGGACTATAATCGTCGGTATGCGATGTTATCTGAAGAGCGTGAAACCGCCAGTGCTCATCGCAAATTATACCCAAAATGGGATGGCCCATATAGGATTATGAAAAACCTCGGAAAAATCGTTACGAAATCCTCGACCTCCGGGATCATTCCAAACTAAAGATCATTCACGCTGATAATTTGAAGATAGCTGCCGAACAACACCTTCCCAAAAAACAGCTGCCAGGCGTTCGAGCCGCCTATCCTTCGAAAGGTCAAGGTATTAACAAATCGAGCAGGGATAAAAAAACTGAAGTGGTCACCGCAACCAACCCATGACGAAGATTGGTACCTCGTAATACCACCAGTACTCGAGCCAATCTCTGAACAAGAGGAGGCCCAGAACCAAGAGTCCCATCGGACCCAGACCCTGGAGAAACCCTTCGAGAATCACTCAGTGGAACTCCAATCTCCTCCAACTCCACCATCTCCTCCAACTCCACCATCTCCTCAACTCCACCACCTCCTCCAACTCCACCATCTCCTCCAACTCCACCATCTCCTCTGTCACCACCCTCACCGATTGATGATCGACGCACGGACCCTACATACCGCCCGCAAATGCATCAACCACGTGAACTAGAACCTTCACATAAGAAACGAACCCGCTCAGAATCCGAGCTTAACGACCCCCATTGCCACCAAAACGAGGCCGACCCTTCGCCCACAAACACAAGTATCCACACGGCCACCCCAGCTCCGTATAATCTAAGCGTAGAAATGAATAAAATTGTCCCCCTTATAATTTTCCAAATTATTTACTCTTGTAGCCCTAGCATTAAAATTTCTACCGGAGTTGTTATAGAAAAGCTTGCAGAAGGTAAATTTTTGAAAGGACACGGACCTTTTATCAATTTGCAACCCCCTGCTAAATTAAGATCAATCTCCTTCAGATAAAACCCAATTAAAAACGTTTGAAAGTAAAGTTCAGGGTTTTTCCGGGAAAAGATCAGATTAGTCGCGTTCTGTTAGAAAATACCTTCGAAAATATTCAAACTACAGCACGCGCCCTATCAGAAATATTAGCATTACCATGGATACAAACTGGAACTCAAACTCGGAAAATTTAATCAAAGAAATAAAAGGGGACTGATAGATATAGGAAAAATATTCAAGGTTTATTCGGATTAGCAACCGAAGAAGATATTAAAAAATTGAACTCAAATTGAATCTCTTCGCGCGAAATCGCATATGATGGACACATGTTAGAACAAACTATTAGGTCACTACCGAAAAAATCGCTTCCTCCACGCCCTTTCGGACAGATTCACATACCTTGAATCCTGTTAGCTCAATACAAAGAACACAAAAGATATCTAGAATTAATAGAGATAATTAACCTACAAGTAACCCTAATCGATAAGTATTTACACAAATAATTACGATTCATTCCAAGGTTTTGCGTGCAACCCAGCTAGCCCATGGAAAAATCACTCTTTCCACTAATACCATGGGAAACACTTCAGTCCTTGATTCACACCCCAGACACAATTAAAATTATCACCCATATTCCCACTCAACACACTAATTACCCCAATTTCTAGAATACACCTGGACTGTACATGGACCACGCCCCTACACTACCTCATAATTGTATACCATTTTTCGATGTACTCACTTATGACGTATATAAATTTCACCCTTTCCCAACACCCTACCAAAACAATTCTAATGTCTATCGATTGTATTACCCACGTACCACCTTACCTTTTCCTCACCAAAGATCTGTCAGCTATTCTATGATGTCAGCGACGTCCGGCATTGCCGATTCCCGCAACAAATAAACAACTCGTTTGCCCTCCACTCAAACCAGTATTCTTCCAACTACTAGGTCTTGCTTTATCGACTTAATTCGTGACCGTCATGCCCCGGTATATTCGTTTAAAATTTAATTCCTCTAAAACCGTCCAACTCGAATTGGACCAGACATCTGGGTTTCTTTCGCGAACAGGACTGCCGCTACTCTAGTGTCCGTCAAATTATTCCCTCATCACAATACCTATGGTTATTCGGCTACCAATTGGTTTCCTTGCGTTCAAAAACCTTCCAAATATACAACCCTTACAAGGTTACCATTAATGACTCATACCCCTTCCCGTCGCAAATTAAATTTAAACCCGTCATAGAGATCTTAAATCTCTCCATGAAACCTGTAACCATCCTACCCGAGCTACATGCCCTGAATGGAATGATCAATTAAGTCGGTTTAAAATTTCAGATGATAACCAAAATAACCTCTTACAATACTACAACCTGTAACAATTTTTTCAACATCTGCCGTTAGTATCATTATTGTATGTGCTATTATCCTCGGTATATTTGTGGTGAAAAGATCGTTCTTGGAACGAAGGAAAACAAGAGACACCGAACAATGTGAAACTATTTATGCACGACCAAAAGTGCGTACCCAGACCACGTGAACTAGACTTAACCACCCCGACATATGTTGTGTATATAAATCTGTATTATTAAAACCAATAGTTATCATCCAGTTAGCATTGGTTAGGATTGTTTTGTATATTATTGTTTTGTATTAATTGTATTGTATTGTATTGTATTAATTGTATTGTATTGATATTATTCTAGAGGGAAGAGCCCTGTAAAAATGAACAATGAATAACTCCTATGTTCATATATTTTTATATTCATTCGTGTAATTCTTAGATCCATTCGTATGATTCTTATATTCATTTATATAATTCTTATATCCATTTATATACCATACTTCGTATATTTATATAATTCGTATATTTATATAATCCTGTATATTCTTATATATTTATGTTCATATAACACTTATGTTCTTATCTATGTACGTTCATATATTCATTTTTACATACGGACCAAAATTGCCTAATGCAAGTTTGGATAAAATTTTTGATTGCTTTCTATTTTTGCTAAATAATTGATGACTTGTTTCTTTTAAATTACTTAATCATTTTTTTATTTAGCTAAATAATGAATCCTGATTAAATTTTGCAATGTTCATTTTTTGTATACATTCTCTCTTCGTTATAAAAGATGAGGTCATGTCTTGCCTAAACGTTTAATTGTAAATCTTAAACCTTTAATTTTTGCTCATATGCATATTTTAGTGTAAAGATGCATAGTTCAATTTCCATTTTTAGTTAACTCGGCAGATCATGATAACATCATATCAGAAATTATGCGGTTTAAGATAAAAATATCGCTTCATCCTCAAGTATCTTGTTTATGTTTATACGCTGCCACAGCTAAAAAAATTACTTTATCTTCAAATATTGTGCAAAAATAATGCAGCCTATAGAGAATTAAAACGAACCAAGTCAACATTAAATAATAATGATGTCCACAAAATCTGGGTATATAAGCCCAGGTAAATTTTCAAATTATTATCCAGAATTAGACTTAGAGGCTGAGCACTACTTCTACAGTTTAGCAGTAATTACAGTAAGAAAAAGTTTTATCTCCTCCTTCGAGCCTTGTTCTCTTCAGAGAATTTAGTCATTAAAATAGAGAAAAGTAATTTCCCGGTACGTTACAAGAAGAATCGGGAAGCATTCAGAGAGCTTTACAGGATCCTCCGATCCACTATAAGAAGAACTCGGAGAGTAGTATAGAAGAAAGTACTGCGAGTAATAAATCCGTTGCTACCATTTAACCAGAACCTCCGTCGACTTTGAACCAACCAAGGCCATAGACGGAGGGGTTAACATATATATATATATATATATATATATAATATATATATATATATATAAGGGGTTCCATAAAACCTTAGCCCCCCCATTTGCAGCTTAGATGTTTACTTATATCGAAATAGTTTTAGTGATTATAAAAATATATAAAATTCTTTATTTATTGCAGGTATTAAAATTACTCTAGCTGATAAAGTGATAATATAATGGCTTCTCAATTAATTGGTGATTCGGAGAGGCAACGTGTGATAGATCGCATACGACCAATAACATTTCGGGAAGCTCGTGATGCTGGAGCAACCTTTATAACATGTTCATGGGTTGCCAAAAAGTTGCGAAGAAGTGAGGACTTCGTCAAAAGAAATTGGAATAAAACTTTGGATGAATTTGAAATGGATACAACCAGCCAAATCTGGGCGCCTAAATTTGCCACTCTCTCAGGAAACAAATGACATCATTGAAAGCGGTACGCGTAAGCGGAAAAACAGCTGTGCTAAACTTTCTAGAGTGATCGAAGTGTTGAGAGGAAAGATCGTTAGTGGTGAGATCATTCGACTGTACCGTCATAGGCAATGTTTAAATCCTTGGCATGAACTTCCAAAGCCAATAAAAACTCAACATCGATGACAGAATGTGGTTTGCCCATTATCTTGAAGATTGAGATGTGGATGATTTCATGCATTTAGCTGTCTCTAATGAATTTTTTGTTTACGTAACACGTCGGCCTAACTACCAAAATGATCGAGTGTGGGCCACAACATCAGATGAAATCGATGACAATGAACATTATCGCGAATTATTAAAAAGTCCAGACTGTGTTGATGTGTTTGTTTTGTTCACTGCAAAGAAGCTCATGTGGGTGCTGAAGCCAAATGGTCAGAGTTGGGATGGACAGTATTTTCGTGATATTATTCTATCCCAGCATGTCATTCCTTTTCTAAGAAACCCAAACAATGTTATGGATGTCGATCAGGTCACACTTCTGCACGATAAGGCCCCCTGCTTTAAGGCATTAGGCACTTAACAGTTGTTGCGGAACCATGAGATCGATTTCTTTGGAAATGAAGAATGGCCAGGAAATTCTCCTGACCTGAACGTCTGTCAACACATTGGATCAGTTATAAAGGATATGGTTGAATTTCTCTTGTTTCAAGCTGACCGAGATCCTCCTAAACCATTAACCCAAGCCGAACTAAATGACTTAGTCAGGGATTTGAATCTGCCTAAGGACTCTGCAGAACTTTTGGGGTCTAGATTGCAGGAGAACAATTTATTGGCATCCGACACATACTTAAGTCTTTGGAATAAGTCCTGAAATGTTTGCAAGTAAAGAAGGTAAATATATTTTGTTTCTTTCAGTTATTTTTTGTCTTTCATAAACAAGCAATATGCTTGTCCAAGAGCTAGGAGCTATTTAATTCTGCTTTAATTAGGTTTTACTCTATCACCTAAAGATTTCGTGCTACAAGGGGTGTTGTAATACCTCATCTGTCCCCAAATGTTAACCACCCATTGATGGGAGGGGAGAGAGTATTTTGCTGGGAACGGGACTGGTTATTATATATATTTACCCTACGTTATTATGTAAGCGTTACTGTAGTCTATAACAACAAAATTTATGGTTTAGCATGTGCAATCCAATGTTGGTCTCGATAAGACGGTTCACATTTGGGGATAAATGGGGGATTTATGACACACCCTGTAGTAAGAAAACCACACGTGATAGGGAAAAACTAACTATATTTTTGAGATCAGCGCACTCAAATTATATAGAATCATCAACTAGTTTGTAAAAATCGATCGACAAGTTTTCAAATGTGTACTGGTGATAATTTATTCCGGCAACTACGATATAGTTGCTATCACTGAAACTTGGTTAAATACCGTGACTCGTGACTTGTTGTGGGAACTTGATATACCGGGTTTTAAACTCTTTACTAGTGATAGGTTACATAGGTTTGGTAACGGCGTTTTGCTGTACATTCGTAATTCCCTTAGGGCTATCGAGGTTAAGTTAGATTTTCTGGCAGCAATTACTGCGATATGTGTTGAAGTTAGGGCGCGTAGTATTAGTTTTAATTTTGTTGTTGTTTATAGACCTCCCGTTCAACCCCTCGATACAGATACTAGATTTTACTCACTTCTTGGTAACTTTATTGACAATCGGAATAGTATAATTGTCGGGGACTTTAACTGCTCTAATGTTAATTATGAGACTTTTACTGGTAATGAGGAGGGTTTGAGATTGTTCGAGTTTATGGAAGATAACTTTTTACGACAGATGGTTACCGAACCAACGCGCGGTGATAATATTTTAGATTTGGTGATGACGAACGGCGAGAATATAGTCGAAGGTTTAGAAGTAGGCGAGAGTTTAGGATGTAGTGATCATCAAATTCTTAGGTTTAAGTTATTGATAGAAAACACTAAGGCTAGTAACGTAATAGAAGTCCCTGATTTTCGGAGGGCTAATTTTGATAGTTTTGCGGATAGGATGAGAGTAGTGGACTGGGATAACTTATTTATGGGTAACGACACAAATTCGCATTGGGTGGCGTTTAAAGAAAGTTTTATGAATATTGAAAGGGAGTTTATTCCTCGTAGGCCCACGCGCGCTAGAAATCATGGTAGGCCCAAGTGGTGGACTAGGGAAATAGGCGAGTTCATAAACGAGCGTAATAGAGCGTATAGACTTAATAAGTGCAATGGCACGGCAGCTAACTTTAATAGATATATCGAGCTTAGACATCAGGTTAAAAGATCAGTTAGGAATGCCAAGCGTAATTTAGAGATACTTATAGCTGCGGATAGTAAACATAATCCAAAAAAGTTTTTTCAATACGTTAATAATCGTAAGCCGGTAAAAGATAACATAGGCCCTATAGTGGATGTTAATGGCGCTTTTGCTTCTGACGCTCAGGGGATGGCGGGTATTTTCAATAACTTTTTTGAGACAGATTTTACCGTAGAAGAGGTAAATAATGTCCCCGACGTGGACGATATCGTTCCATTTAGTAGCGAGACTATTTTGGATGAAATAACTTTACGAGGCTGAGATTGCGCATTATATCGATAGGCTAAAAGTTAGCAGGGCTCCAGGCCCTGACGCATACAGTTCCGCATAGGAGACTAATTGCGAAGGTCAAAGCACACGGTATACGCGGTCAGGTAGCTAACTGGTTAGAAGAATGGCGTCGTGCTAGGAGGCAGAGGGTCGTAGATAATGGTAGTGAATCGGGGTGGTTAGATGTAGGTAGCGGTGTCCCACAGGGTTCAATGTTAGGCCCATTGCTATTCGTAATTTACATTAACGACATATATGTAGGATTGACTAGTAACGTGTCAAAATTCGCGGACGATACTAAAATAGGCGGTAAGGTTGTTAACGAGGACGATAGAAATAGGCTCCAAGACGATGTAAATAGGATTATGGAGTGGACAGATAAGTGGCAGATGCAATTTAACGTAGACAAATGTAAAGTTTTGCAAATGGGTTCTCGTAACAATAATTACATGTACACGATGGATGATAGGGAGTTGGCGAGCGTTGACGAGGAAGTAGATTTAGGCGTACGCGTATGTAAGGATTTAAAGTTAGGAACCAGTGCCTGGAGTCTTGCGCAAAAGCTAATCGGATGTTAGGCTTCATAGCGCGTAATTTCGAATTTAAATCGAAGGATATTATATTGCCCCTTTACAAGTCCCTAGTCAGGCCTCATTTAGAATATGCCGTTCAGTTTTGGTGTCGTTACTTGCGTGAGGATATTGATAGGTTAGAAAGGGTTCAGCGTCGTGCCACGAAACTAATTCCGTCATTGCGCAACAAGCCTTATGAAGATAGGATTAAAGAGTTAGACCTGTATTCACTCGAAACTAGGAGATTAAGGGGGAGCTTATTGAAGTTTTCAAAATCGTTAATAACATCGATGACGTAAATTTCGACAAATTGTTCACTTTCGATAATAGTAATACTCGTAATAACGGATTTAAGTTGCGTGGCAGACGTTTCATTACTAATATCGCTAAAAGCTTCTTTACATTTAAAGTAATTGATAAATGGAATAATCTTCCCGCGCCCGTCGTGAACTCTACCAGCGTTAATGTGTTTAAGAACCGTCTTGACAGACATTTTAAAAATATTAACGTTGTTTAAAAAAAAAAAAAAATTAGCAACAGGAGTTCTGGGGTGGTGGTCGAGGATGAGTCTGTTGACGATGAATGCCAGCTTGTGACATGCGAGCGTGTGATGCCAGCAATAAAATTATAAAAAAAAAAAAAAATTAGACTAACACGAACGTAGATGTAGCATAAACTAACCCACTTTTTGTTTAACTTTACCTACTTTTTTTATTTTTCTCTTATCCTCTCGTTACTTTGCATGTCTGTAACTCTCTTTTCTTGCATGTTTGTAGTTTGCATGGTATAACAGTGAATTAAGACTGTGTTTGCATGGTTTGTAAGCGTTCTTATTTTACTTCTTTTTATCTTTCACCCCTCTCCTATTCTCTCCGACTATTTTTCTGACTTGTCGGCAGTGGCCGGCAGATGATGATGGTGAGTCTCTTTTCTCTTTTTCTGAATGAATGTTAACCCACGAGTGATAGGTGTTCCTCCTTACTTAACCCCTTATTCTCTTCTCTTCTCTTAACCCCCTACTCTTTCCTTTCTCTTGGGCTAATGTTAGAGTGGATCTTAGGGCCTTTGTTAGCCTTAGCTTCTGTAGATCTGTAGAGAATACACACACTAATATTATTGGAGGCAATATTGATGCAATTATTCATTTTATATATACGATCTAAACATCATACTATAAAACGAGTGCGTACAATTGGAAAACGGTTTTTTTCTGTCTGCATACCATTTCGTCGTTTCGTTGAGTGTGACACGGGTTGACTAATTTTCAAAAAATTATAAATTCCTTACCACGTGTCATATGCATGAGAAATGAAAGGCAGTACATCCCGCAAGTATTACTAAAATATCCTTGTAGTCGGTAGGGACTCCATACAATTTCGGGAATATGCAGTTGCTCGAGAAATTTTACAATAACAGGGTCACTCCAGGGAGGAGTCCCGAGGGAATTAAAATAGTACATGCTGTCCCTATTTTTAAAATAGATTGCAAACCAATGAATCCCTTCAACACCAATAACATCTGTGTTCACAATAAGACCACCGCATTCTTTTGTAGTTGGCAATTTCAATGTTTCATTCTTCGCAAACACACCGATAAATTTGGAACGTGTGATTCGTTCACTATTCATTACTCTCTGAAGTGTATTCGCGTCCATTTTAAAAGTCAGTGGCAACGCTCCTAAATCTGTCAACTTCTATTAGGGCTTTTGACTCGAGGTATAGTAGTACACTAATAGACGCGTCTATCGGCTAGGAGAATTCCAATCTGACTAAGATGTTTCCACTGTGATGTGGACTTAAGTGTGTATTTACACTAGCAGATAAGTCAGATTTGATGTCAAAAGGATAAAGTTTAAATTGTTCGATGTATTCTTTCTGCGTTACCCCAATCCCGAGCTCACCACAAGCACCTGCAATATGGGCCAGATTACTATATGCTCTCGCGCAAAGCGGGAACACAGCGTCTGATGAACAATCCATATCCATATCCCCGCCCAACGCAAAGCCACCAACGTATAGTTATATTTTTAAGGCCGAAATTCTTGAATTTAAAGGCACTCTTTTTATATTTTCCATTCACCGAAGCGTGATCCTGCATTCCAATTAATATCCTTTTAGGTAGAACTCCCAGGGAGATGTTTTCTATCTGTTTCGATGCCAACACTGCTGGCACCTTGTATAATTTGATCTGTTCTCTATCAATTGAGGATTTTACTGTGGCATGTAGCAAATTTTTCTCAATTTCTATTTGTTTAGAACTTAATTTCACACGGCGTACGCGTAGGTATGTTTCCATAATATGAATCACAACGGGCTTTGCGCCCTCTTCTTGATCAGCACCCAGATTTAAACAGATTTCAGGATTCGTGCGGGTGAGCTTTATTTTCATATCCACCCCATTCACAAGCAACTTCTCCTGGAATGTGAAATCTGTATGCAGGCGTCCAAAACACTCATATATCTTCTTTTTAGAATTTTTAAATTTGTCCATTATACTACTTTCGTATTTAGCTTGATAATAGCCCTCGGCACTCAAAAAGGTATCTTTCGCTTCTTTGGAAAAGTTCAGCACATTTTCCAGATAGGCTCGTAGGTGATAGTATCCCATTCCTGCCGATATGTTAACCTAATTTAAATATAGATCACACTGGTTGAATATGAAGTGCAGAAAGTTTGTTTCAGGGAATACAGCATATTTGTCATCGCAGTCCGTTCCACCAGAATGGGTTATACGTAGTTTAGCATACATGTGCAAACAGCTTGTGTCAAAAAAGTAAGGACCTGAGCTGGGTATCACGAATTCTGTTGCAGCATTCGGGGAACTAATTGTATTTAAAGGGTTAATTGTAATAAAGTCACTGTGCTCAATAGAAAATTGAGTTGGAGTTATGTCAAAAAGGGACAGCTCCGATTTACAACATTGTGAACTACATGGATGGATGAAGCGTGCCATGACGAGTCAAAAGTCGGAGTCAATATTTTTAGCAAATATCTGTTGCATTGCCTGGGGCAGTCGATGATTCAATAGATTTTTAATAATTCATGGTATTTGTTTAACCTCTTTGTCATTCTGGAATATACACCGTTTCAGGCTCGTTTGGAAATATATTCGTTCTTATAGGCACCTTAAACATGTTCCGCGGATGAAGATCACCAAGCAAATATCCGTAACGCGTAACTGTAGCTTCTTTATAAACTTCCAAAAACTCCTTACTTTGATTCGGGAACATTTGATTGGCTAATACCCCAATTTGTGATACATCTTTAGTTGCGCGAATAAGAATAGATATTGTGTATTTAACGACACATCGCGCATGTATCTATTTCTGAAAAATAGATTCTGATTGATGAAGAACATGCTTATGTTAAGATGGTGTTCCTTATATGCTACAGTCTTGTTTTCCCTCCTCTTCTACAGAACCATGAATGACGATAAGGTACAGCATCATGTCCCCATCATCGATATTAATGACGTCCCGGATGACATTGTAGTTGTTGTCAGACTCCACCCTCGATAACGAACCCACACTAGCTATACCTGTTACACGCCAACATTTCAAAGCGGAGGCATCATGAAGAGCCTTCCACATCAGGTATAAAGCGTGCGAGGATTGCGCTGGTTGTTAGACCCCCAGTAATAGAGCCCCCAACCCTCTACGTCTTACGACACAAACCCACACTTGTACCTTCCTCAAATAAAAATGTACCCCCTTATTCCTGTTCAATTCCGGGTACATCCTCCACAGCAGCAGCAGCAGCTTCTCGTGCTGTAGAGGAAGGTACAACATTCGAGATGGTGCGCACCGCCACCCCCACCCCGGTCCTGACTAGAAATCGGTATATAATCAGGGTTGATCCTAGCTCCATGTATAGCAATGGTGTTGAACACGGACTACGGCGCGTAGTTGAACGTAGTTGAACGTGAAGTCAGGACTGTCGTGCTTACCTTTTATTATTTATTATAATTTATTATAATTCATTATTTCTTTATTTTCTTTTCTCTTTCGTCTATCATTATTCATTCTCTGTACACTCGTTTTCACAATACTTTATAAATACGTTATAAATGCGGGTAGCATCCCGAGTGGGAACCGTTAGAATTTCAAACAATGCGAGGTGATGGGGGTAATTTAATTATACTCTGATTTCCATTTTACTAATTTTATTATATGGCCGAAAACACTTAGATAAATGGGGTAATGCGAGGGGGATTTAATTATAATACTTAAGTCGGAGAGAGATACAAAAGAATAATCTTAAATTTACAATTACATCTTAACACACGAACACCAAGTTACTAAGCTCACGACTTCCCCACGACTACAGGGTATTTCTAGAAACCCAGCCTCCGCGGGCCGACTCCTTGTGTTGCCAATTCTTATTTTATAATTTCAATAAACAAAACCATTTCCAATTACATTTGTTAAACAACATTATGTCTATTAATTTTTTATAACCAAAACATTCTAATTAAATATAATTTTAATATAAACAAAACATTCTAATTTTTAATTAGACACTACAACACTCGCATCACCCCCTTGAAAATAAGTTTTACACTAGGAAAACTTATTATTAACGTTTAACAAATTTATTTATTTATTCAACAAAATTATTTATTTTGCAATTTTTTTCTTTTTTTTCTTTAAGATTAAAGTTAGATAAAGAAGAAATCATTAGAATGACAAATTCCACACATCAGATACTTTGTATCATTTTAAACAATCGAAAACAAACTTTATAATTTTCACATTTGCATAAAATAACATTTCACACTAATAATCAAATTTACAACCTGTAATGAATCTATAACGTGCCAAAAAAAATAACGGACAATTTTTTTAACATTGGTTACACAAATTTCAAGTTCAAAATCTATTCCAGCGATTCCTCATCAAAGATCGCTTTACATTCGAAACAATTATTTATATAGTTATACAGTTACTATCAGGGCAACAGAAAAATAAGAAAATATTTATATAAAATACTGACCAGAGTGCACATACTATTTCACGAAATACACAACAATTATGGGCAATAATCGCACCCTTTCACTTATAATTTCATTACATAATAATCAGTAGATTAATAGCTGGACGTTGTTTAGATCACAATCCGCACGCTGACAACGGACTTCTTCAATTTTAAATCGCAGCTCCTGTTCACTTCGCTAGAATGCAAGGGATTGCATCAACATGCAACAGGTCAGCACGCTTTAGGTTGGTTCCGTTCTCTCTCCAAATGGCGAAAAAAAAAAGAGATACGTACAATTCTAAAAGGATCAGGGGGGGGGGGATATACTGAAAGTGGAACTGCGCACTGGAATTGGACGAAATTTGCAATTCTAGAAGTCGACGAATCAACTCGCCTGTCTCATCTCAACTTTTGTCGGGGAACGCTGCTCTTTCTACGTCTAGCTGGAGGATTCTCTCACTGGCAATAATCAAACGATCACTTCGCCGTAGGCCGTTTCGCAACGAACTTACTCTATGTCTGTATGGACAGTAAAGCCTTAGACACTTGTTCAAGCTCTCGTGGCTTGCCTACCGAGTGCTAAAACACATATTTAGCGAAGCATCGAGCAGCGTGACCAGCTACTGCCCGAAAAATACCAGTAGACCATCGAAACTGTCCTGTGCCAAGTCTCTGCACATTCGGTTTCTGTTCTGTCTTCTGAAACTGTCCTGCGCCAAATCCCTGCGCATTCGGTTTCTCTTCTCCGGTCTCTTCTCTTCCGAAACTGTCCTGCGCCAAGTCCCTGCGCATTAAGTTTCGGTTTCTCTTCTCTGTCTCTTCTCTACTCATCTCTTCTCTCTCTCTCATTGGTGATCGATCACCTATCCGGTCGACTAAACTCAATGAATGGAATTTGGATCCAACCTCGTTGCCTCCAAATCGAGCCTCTTGAAATTTTGAAAAAAAGTTTATTCGAAACGTTGATACTGCTACTGATTATTGTTTCATATTTAATTTACCGAATTTTCTCGACAGTTCACTTCGAAACAATAACTATAATTTGCTCTGGCCAAATTCACGGAAAAAAACTATTACAAATTTTACAGAATTCACAAAATTTTAATCACAGCCTAGCTACCAATAAGGTCACATATGGCGGTTACATCGGAGAAGATAAAAAGTCATAAAACACACGAAACAAAATTGTACAGTATAAATATAAAAGCGCCCATTCATGGTAGCCATTATTAAATTTAACAAATATTATTATTCAAACAACCTTCTGAAATCACATCGATACATTCAAATATAAAAGACAAAAATGAACCCCAGAAACTTCATGTAATCGGTTCTCTGAAAATCACAAACCCTCTTACACTTTGGGGGAAGCACACATAGCGGCCACAAACTTTTGCCCATCTAAAAGGCTCCATCTCCGGGTGAACACTCGGGCCAATGTTTTAACTGCATTAGTAAACCCGACTGAAGTTTTAAACAATAATAATTTTCCAAAACAGTTATTAAATAAAAAAAAATTTAAATATTACTACCGAAAATTAATTAATATATTAATTCCAACTTGAAAAGCTAAATTTCATAGGAATCACACTCCCAATTCACAAATTACATCTGAGAGACAACTCTCTCCTTCAACACCAAACCCAGTATGGTTTCTAAATCACAAAAATCCTGTAATTTATCGTTTCCAAGTGAAACTACAAATTTACATAGTTATTCTAAATAAGAACAGATATTATGAACCCAAAAATACACGCAACCTACTATGTAAACAAAAAATTTAAAACAAATTACTGCATAATGAAGAGTGTTCGCTTCGTGTTGTAAACGAGCCTCTATAAAAATATTCCTAACCGAACAAACTGCATTACATCGGGAAACAATTTTTGTAACATTTTCTATGCAAACGCGCGAACGAAAAAAACATTTTTCATTTTCAATACCTAAAATAAAACATGAAACAAAAAAACACTCCCCAACACAATAAAATCTAATTTCAGAATAAAAAAAAATTTAAACAGCCTAACCATACAAAATATCACTGGGAATTGTCTTGAAAATGAAACGGAAAAAAAATAGAAAAACAAAAACAGCCTACCTATAAAAATAATGAGTAAATAAATATATATAATTATATATATAATTAATATATAAGTATAAGTTAATATATAAGTATATAAATAATGAGTATGTAAAAAAAATCAAAAACAGAAATTACAGTAATTTATCGAAAATTTTACGACACAATTTCTCTATTTCAATTAAACCAATTTAGCTTATTTTCAAGTCTTATACAATTCATATACGGCAACCTATAATCTTTCAGCGTCCGAATTGATCCAGTATGAATTAGTATCTTTAAGATTATTTTTCGACTGTCACTTAAAATTAACTTAACCTATCAAGCGAAGCGAATATTAAAATTATACACATTTGATGTTAATGTGTCGGCCTTGCCCTAAAAGCCTATAGTTAAACAATAAAATAAGTCTACATCCAGTCAAAGAATAATCTCAAAAACTACCTAATAAATTCTGAAAATTTTGTTACCCATTAAACCTCTTATAATGCTCTACAATATATATATATATATATATATATATATATATATATACAGTAGAGCATTATAAGAGGTTTAATGGGTAACAAAATTTTTCAGAATTTATTAGGTAGTTTTTGAGATTATTCTTTGACTGGATGTAGGCTTATTTTATTGTTTAAGTATAAGCTTTTAGGGCAAGGCCGACACATTAACATCAAACGTGTATAATTTTAATATTCGCTTCGCTTGATAGGTTAAGTTAATTTTAAGTGACAGTCGAAAAATAATCTTAAAGATACTAATTCATACTGGATCAATTCGGACGCTGTAAGATTATAGGTTGCCGTATATGAATTGTGTAAGACTTGAAAATAAGCTAAATTGGTTTAATTGAAATAGAGAAATTGTGTCGTAAAATTTTCGATAAATTACTGTAATTTCTGTTTGTTTTGATATATATATATATATATATATATATATATATATATATATCATTACCTAGAAATGCGTTTCCAATTTACGCACAACCTTTTTAAAATCTTACCGTACCGTATAAAAATGCATGCCACAATCTATTTAAACACTAAAATAATGTAATTCGTATAAATTAAGTGTAAAAATTTATTTAATAATCATTATCATTATTATTTTTATCACAATTATTACTAATTCAGAAAATGTGAACAACAAAAAAAACTGTAAACACAAAAAGGCAGGCAGTAGAGAGCTAATAAAAGCAGAAGGCAAGAGAAAAAAAAGAAATGAGTCACCGAGCAACACGATCAATTTTGAACGAAACAACGAAATCTAAAGAATTCAACGCGAAGAAATATGAAACAAACGACTCTCGAATTTAATTTCAGACAAAAATTGAGTCGCAAGAGTCCGACTCCATGAAAGTGCAAATGCGAGTCGAAACGGTTTTAAAATAGTCGAGCTCCAACGAAAAGAGAAAAAAAAATTTTTTGAACGCACGCGAAAATTTTGAAGGGACGCGACGCTGAGAATAATTTGGAAAATAATGGGCGCCATTTTAAATTACATTTACAATGAATTTTTAAGGAATGGAAATCGAAATTTTGTTTGCAAACGGGTTAACACAATGTATTTTACTATTTAAATAATCGAAATAGAATAGCTATCAATTTTATAACTACTATAAAACGATTAGCAATGTAATATAGCCGAAACATAAGGCGCGTACAGAAGACGTGGGAAGCCCGTATTTGAATAGGGCCACCGCTTGCCACCAAAAATGTCGTGATTACCTTTTATTATTTATTATAATTTATTATAATTCATTATTTCTTTATTTTCTTTCCTCTTTCGTCTCTGTACACTCGTTTTCACAATACTATATAAATACGTTATAAATGCGGGTAGCGTGCCGAGTGGGAACCGTTAGAATTTCAAACAATGGGAGGTGAAGGGGGGAATTTAATTATACTCTGATTTCCATTTTACTAATTTTATTATATGGCCACAAACACTTAGATAAACGGTGTAATGCGAGGGGGGTTTAATTATAATACTTAAGTCGGAGAGAGATACAAAAGAATAATCTTAAATTTACAATTACATCTTAACACACGAACACCAAGTTACTAAGCTCACGGCTGCCCCATAACTACAGGGTATTTCTAGAAACCCAGCCTCCGTGGGCCGACTCCTTGTGTTGCCAATTCGTATTTTATAATTTCAGTAAACAAACCATTTCTCAATTACTACAGACATTACTACAGGACGAGGCTGTCCTTTGGGTTCGGTTCAGACGACGGGGATGTAGATGATTTTTCGGTAACAATACTATTCAGACGCTTGGCAGTTGTAGATATATATTAGTAATATATATTAGTAATATATTAGTAATATATATTAGTAATATATATATTAGGCCGTATAATGCAGGCCTGTCAAAGTAGTACAACCTTCAATATGGACAACTTCAGGGTTGATATTGACCGTATCTTCGGTGTTGTGGGTCATAGTGCCACACCTTATACTCTTAACTTCAATTCTCAGGCTATTTATAGACGGCATATAAACGCCGATCGTGGTTGCTGCTTTATAGCACTAGTCTTGGCCCGTATGTTTACTGTACTGAATACATGGACACAAAAAATTTGGTTTCCTACGGTTGTGCAGCGTGCTCATAAATTGGCAGCAGATTGCAAGATCGAGTTTGACTCTACTATGGGTCCTGAAGAGCTGAGAAGGGTAGCGCAGGAAGTGAATGTTCGTATATTTGTATTTGGAATGGATGAACGTAGTAGGACTGTGTATGTTTTTGAAAGTAGTGTGAGATATCGTACAAGACCCCTACTTATTTTAGGATTGTCAGGTTCAACGTATCTCCCCAGCCGCAATATAAGGGCTCTTTACGCGAGTTATGATAAAAGTCGAAAATATGGAAGGTATCATAATTTGTGTAAGGGGAGTCTCGTGTTTCTGGATGATATAGTGAAACATTGTAAGGATTGCCACATGGTATGTGCGCAGTGTAAAAGCTCCAAATGTGAAAGCCGTATGGTTGAAGCTGAGAAGAGGGACTGTGATGTATGCAGACGCACATTTTTCAATAATAACTATTTTGAGCTCCATAAGTCAATTGGCAGGGGCAGGAAAATGAGAATCTGTGAATATGGTATGTTTCATATGATGGATAATGGGGAGAATTTCAAGCACAAATGTAATGAAATTCACTGTTCTATATGCCATGAGAAATATAAGGCGGTTGGAGTAAAGCATGTGTGTTATATGAAAGACGCTAAGCCTAAAAATAGACCTTGAATAACTGTCTACTACGATATAGAAACATATACGATTGCTGAAACCAAAGAGGTTATCCCACATCTACTTGTAAGCCAGACTATCTGTGATGAGTGCATGGAGGTCGGGTGTGATGAGTGTCATAAATGTGGTAAACGAACAAACGTTTTTAAAACGATTGCACACGACAGTCCCGTGAAACTCTTTGTGTCCTATATTGTCAAGTTAGCGGACAAGTTCAAAATAATGACTGTGTATATTCTTGCCCATAACGGGGCAAAATTTGATACATAGTTCCTTTATAAGGAGCTGCTTGAGCACGAGTCATCTGAGATATTTACAGGTGATCCCTTGAAAAGAGGAAACAAACTTATACAGATGCGAATAAGAGGTAATGTTCAGTTTAAAGACACTTTATTATTCACACCTTTTAAATTAGTAAAGCTACCCAAGGGAATGGGCGTAGCCGCCGAAGTTTCAAAAGGATATTTTCCTTACACATTCCTCACTAGCGAAACTTTAAATTAAGTAGGACTACCTCCAACCAAACATTACTTTAACTATGAATGTATGAGTACAGATGAACGTGAAGATTTTGACCACTACTACAACAGTTTGAATGAATCTAATCCCTACAATATAGCTGATGAATGTGAGCGTTATTGCGTGAATGATGTGCGGGTGCTTAGAATATGTTTTCAAGCCTTTAGAAGGATGTACAATGTACATAGACCGTTTCAAATGCGATCCGTTGCAATTCGCAACCACGATCGCATCATTTGCTTTACGGTGTTCAAGAACAATTTCATGGCTGAAGACACCTTAGCAGTCATTCACAGAAACAATCCCTGCAGTTATGGGCACATACAGCAGCATACAGGTGTATACATAAAGCATGCCCGGAACACGGAGGAAGTACCCATTGAAGTTAATGGTCATGTTTTTTGGGTCGATGGTTTAAGCGAAAACCGTGCCACTGGTGAGAAGACTGTGTACTCCTTTAAAGGTTGCTGGTGGCACGGATGCCCACGTCCTGAGTGTGGAATCGTAGGAGATTTCTACGGTAGATCTCCTGCAGACAGTCTTGCATGAACCCGCACCCGCGATCAGCTTATAGGCACCCAGTTCACTCACAACGTCTTGTGGGAGCATGAGTATGATGCACGGATGGGAACAGATGTACAGTACCTTGAAGAAATAAACACGATCAAGCGTTCAATGGTGCTGGATCCTCTCAAATGCGGTGATAGCTTGTTCGAAGTGCGTACAAATCCCTTCAAGCTATACTTTCCGCCTACGGAGGGTGTGAAACTCCATTACTACGACTTCTGTTCTTTATATCCCTACGTGATGAAGAACAATCCGTACCCCGTAGGTGCACCTGAAAAACTGGTGGGACCTGACCTGCCCACCATCGAGGTATTCTCAACAAATTTGAACAAGTACTATTTCGGTCTTTCTTTCGTAGATATGCTCCCCCCTCGCGATTTATGGATGCCGATCTTACCCGTCGTTATAGACCACAACCTCATGTTTCCTCTGTGCGTTGTGCGTGGAGTGCGCAGAAGAGAACAATGGGACTTGTAATCACACAACCAACCAGCGCAAGATCAGAGGCGCATTTACAAGCCGTGAGCTGTCCCTAGCTGTTCGCCATGGCTACAGAATATTGAAGATATATGAGTTGTGGAGGTTTCAGAAGCTACCCAACCTTTTCATGCCATATATAAACACTTTTTTGAAGAACACGGTAGAGGCATCAGGGTATCCGCGAGGGTTTTGATACCGAAGATGAAAAATCGGCTTATATTCAGCGTTACCGTGACCATAAAGAGATAGAGCTTGACCGTTCCCAAATTGTAAAGAACCCAGGCAAGGGCTTTATTGCAAAGTTGTGTCTAAACAGTCTTTGGCGAAAATTTGCACAGAATACAGGCAAGGGGAACGTTCATTTGGCCCAAAGTTATAGCGAAGTCTGGGATTATGCCAACGCTCCCGACAAAGAGGTCATAGAGGTCGTGAATGTAGGTAATACGTACATAATAAAGTACAACATTACCGAATTGACCACAGACACATCTCGTGTTACAAACATACCTGTAGCCAGCTTCACAACGACCTACGCACGCATCAAACTTTGGGGTCTATTGCATTCTCTTGGTCGGAGGGTTCTGTACGCCGACACAGATAGTGTGATATTCACAGCGAGGGAGAGTAAATACATGCCACCTATTGGCGAATTCCTCGGAGAGTTAACTGATGAGATGAAGGATGAGTATGGAGACATCGCATACGCTGACTCTTTTTTCTCAACAGGTCAAAAAACTTATGGGGTACGGGTGAGGGTGGGGGAAGATATGAAATATATCGTGAAGGCTAAGGGTATCACGCTTAACCAGGCGAACCGACGGGTCGTTAACTTTGACTCGTTGAAGGATCTAGTGTGCTTGGAAGATGAGGGCGACCAGCCACCCCAACTGACTCTAGGGACCCACAATTTTCGGGTGTAGAAGCTGGGTGGCGTGAAGGAACTTAGGGGTAGGAAGGTATGCTTTAACAACTAAAGGAAACGTTACCAGGTGCCTGGTACCTATGATACCCGTACCCTTTGGATACCTTGATTGTTATACATATATATAATCCTTGATTGTTATATATATATATATATATATATATGTCTATTTACTTGTTAACGATATGTTTATTTTATTTATTACACATATTTTTAAATATATACCTTGAATAATTCGGTATGGTTATTAAATAAATCGTGTTTCAATTAGCGTTTCACTTTCTACTTTGTGTGTATGTGTGTGTATGTGTGTGTGTGTGTGTGTATGTGTGTGTGTATAGAGGAGAAAGTTCTGAGCTCCACCCTCTGTATGATCGATCAATGATCACGTGACTCCTACTACTACCTGGCCATATCTCTACCCTGCGTGCTCAGTTGACCGCTGCAAGCCCTGAATCTCAGACGTGTATTTGACGAAATCCCACGTAGACGAAAAATAGTAATAGCTACCTTTAATACTGCGTGCTCGACGTTTATGAAGTAGTATTCGGCAAAGTGTGAAGAGTCCCTATTCCACCCTCCTTTGATACTTTTAAGGATAAATTGAACCGTGCGAAGCTTGAGGAACAATAGGTACAAATACTCTACGGCTATTCTGGCGAGAGCATTGCAGGATGTATTGAATTATGTTGTATGACTAAACTTTATAAAAACCTACATATACCGAGAAGTGGAAGAAACAACACGTGCAGAAGAGAAGCAACGGTTATGGTTAGTGAATCTTGTTGATGAGTGGGGTGACAAGAGGTATTATGTCATGTTGCATCATACAGAGTACTCGTACCCTGCGGCTGAGAATATAAATCTTGTCATCGGTTGTGGCTAAAGGCCTGCGTGAAGTTTTGATAGAATTTAGAGAGGAGTATTGTCTGCTAAGCAAAAAGGAAAAATATGGGCATATGTTTCTCTCAAAAAGTGCGCCGGGTGTGATGAAAAATGTGTTTAGTTCGTGAAAATCCCCCTGAACAAAAATGTCTGATGCGCATTCTGGGGAGTTGGAGTGATAAAACATAAAAACCGGTTTTGTTTCATGTATTGCAGATGGAAAATTTCTCAAAACACCTACCCAGTGTAATGGGATACAAGTATTCACATGAACCTTTCACGTTCGAACAACGCCGTACACGATTCATCAGCTTATGGTGTGACTCACTCCTCCACACCTCCCGTCGAGCCGATCCGCCCACCTGTGGCTCATATTCATCTCAGAGCTTGAACCGACTGGACGTGCACTCCTCACAATAGAATAAGATGGAGCTTCCTTTGAGCAGCATTCTCAATGCCGTGTACGATGTGTCCGTGACGGTCATTGCTTGTGTTCAGGCGTAAAGCCGGTGCCATTAACTATGTACTGGAAACGACTTGGAGACAAAAAACTCTGTTAAACGGAATGTTGTTTATTTAAGTGTTGATGAGATGAATAGAGTCTTCGTGGTAGTTGAGAAGTGGAGCGAGGACCGTTATAAAATACCTGCAGGTGTAGGCACAAGAAGAGAACAGATTAGTGATGCCCCCTCATATGCCATTGTTTGTACGTTGTGTATAAATAACGATCAGCCATGCATTGATATACGATTGATGTAGAAGAATGCCTCTGATAATAACGTTCTTGTCCCAACGCGAAACCGTTTCCTCCTCGACAGAATGTTTGAAATCGTCGATTTCCGCAATCTGAAGCCTGTATTAGACGCGCGTGTTACGGATATGCTTTATGTTGATACGGTTCTTGAATACGCATACACCGCTTTGCTCGACGGGTTTACCGAGTGTAGGACTGAACAAGGCAAGAATGGGCTGGAGATGGATGCTTTTTTTAAAAGGTCTAGACTATTCGAAAAATCATGAACTTTGGTACAAAGGACTTGAGCGGTACAGGGCTGAGCTCACCTACACCGTTCACCCTGAAGAACTATTTCTTTATATAATGAGCAGCTGTCGCTAAGACTTAGAAGATTAATTCAACTGCCACTATGAATTGTGAAGATGCGTTCACGATTGAAAAGCTCGGATCGGTAAGAATAAACTATCTATTGGAAAGGAGTGTTTATAAACTTGTATTTAATAATAATGATGTGGATAACGATGACCTCTTTGTAAGTGCTTTTGAATGTATTCTGTCCGTGTTTAAAGATAATTTGCCAATCGAATGTAAAGTGGGCACAAAAATAGTATTGAACGAAATGAAGGCCCTTTACATCAAGTATAGATATCCCTATAACTTGACGATGAAATAATGTTAAATCGTATTTATGCATCGTGCAAAGCAATAATGATGTAACTGTAGACTCGATTACGCGATTGTTTTAGTTAAGCGTAGTAGAACATAAAGTGTATGTATTTTGAGGGTTTTGCAGTATATTTATTTTCTATATATTTAATTATTTAATATAAATGTGTATATATAGATTTCTCCTTTACTATTACTTTGATGATTATATTCCATCGTTTAAAACTGTGTATTTCTTATATTATTATTATTTTTATTACATATATATTCTTCGTTCAACTTGTGTATTTCTTATGCTATTATTATTTTTTGATTGTATATATATTCTTCCTTCGTATTTCTTATACTCTTATTTTTTATTGCATATATTCCTCGTTTATACTATGTATAGAATGAACTAATTTGATTGTTTTTATTTTCTATATATTTCATGAAATTATTTCCAATAATTCATCTAAATAAACAGAATGATGTAATGGTATTTTATTTAATTCTCTTGGTTGTATATATAAACGATATTCATTAAATATATTATATATATATATATATATATATATATATACCAAATGGCTGATTACGCCTTCTAAGCTGACTGGCTGCTTAAGACTTCTCAGCCAACTTTCAAGAATATATGCTTTAATCAAATAAATAGTGCAATCTGGCAACTCAAAATAATAATGTGCACCTGAACAAGCGATTTACGCCTTCTAAGCCAGATTAAGCCTTCTAAGCCAACTGTCGGATTAAGCCAACTGGCCTATTAGGACCTTCTAAGCCAAGTACAAAGACCAAGAGCTTTATTATGCGTCTGGCGGAGCCAGGCGAAGGATGGTCTCTCTCTCTCTCTCCTTCTTAGGTTAAGGCTTACCTTCTTAGGTTAGGATACGGTACCCCTTTTGGGGGTGATGGGGTGGGGTTGAAACAAGGGGAGGGGAGTCTCGCAACAAGGGGAAGGGGTCTTGCAACAAAGGGGGAGGGTTTTTTGCAGCAAGGGGGGTCCTGTAACATTGATCAACATTGCAATTGCACTCTCCCTCTTTGCGCCCATACTACTGATAGAAACTCTTCTCCACGAAGCCAGACCTAGAAGTGTGGCAACCAGCTTAACAAGGTTACGAGATATATATCGGATCACTTTAACATATTACTTCCCAGGAACCTCTCTTTAACATATTGCTTCCCAGTGCTAATCACTTTAACATTTTACTTCCCAATATTTAGGATAAGGAGTACGATAAAAAATGTTCGCTTTAATAAAGTAAAGGCATAAAAAGTAAATCATAACATGTTAAAATATTAGATTGAGAGTAAATTTATTAGAATTGTGCGCTATGTGGTCACACAAAGTAAAAAATGGATTTCGGAAGAATCGGTCACGCCACATCATTTGCCACAAGTACGAGTTGAGTAGCTCCTTTTTGCATCCTTTCATTTTCTTTATATATTTAATGTAGGTTAACTGAATGCCCGGTTAGGTCAACTGTACGCCCTTTACAATTGGTTAGATTAAGTTGTGATATATTCGTTAAAACTAACGAAAATATCACGACTTAACCTAACCAATCATCAAGGGCGTACAGTTGACCTAACCAGGCATTCAGTTGACCTAACCGGGCATTCAGTTAACCTACATTAAATATATAAATAATGCACGGTTAGGGCATTTATAGCTTTGTTTACGGTCGGTAGGTTATCTCCGAGATTACCAACCTCTTTCTAACTAACCAACCTTTCTCTTTTTAACATATTGCTTCCCAGTGTTAATCACTTTAACATATTGCTTCCCAGGAGGGATCACTTTAACATATTGCTTCCCGAATGCTTTGGGAAGCAATATGTTAAAGTGATCCTATATATCTATTAGTGGTGGACCGGTTATCCGCATCCGCATATGCGGATATCCACATCATTTTTAACATCCGCATTCGCACTTCTGACTGCGGATGTTATGCGGATATTACCTCTAATAAATTAAGCAATTTACAATTAAATTAGCTTATAAAGTAGCTTATAAGGCCCAGTCATGCACATTACATGTAAAGCATTAATTATTAATGAACAAACAAATATATAAACTTCAAAATATAAATACCTGGTAACACAGAAAATTGAATGAAACTTGTTTCATTGAATTTTCTGTGGCTGAAACTCTTGAGAAAGTTATTATTTTTATCACAATGAAAACATTAATATTAATTTTAATTCTTATGCATTGCCTGCCATAATAGTAATATCACGAAATTTGAAAACTTATGTCATATATTCATAATTTATATTATATTGATAGATTAAATATCCGCATCCGCGGATATTGAAATTAAAAATCCGCATCCGCAGATGTTGAAAAACTGACATCAGGTCCACCACTGATATCTATATACCTGTACCTTTTTTCCACAAAAAGCACTGTGTGTGTGTATATATATATATTATATATATGTATGTATATATATGTTACAGTAAATGTTCGTAATCAGGAAATACACGTATTTCCTAACACATACAGTAAATACGTGTATTTCCTGATTCACCCAGGAAATTCATGTATTTACTAAAAATGCTAGGGTATACGTGTATTTCCTAAAGTTAAGGACCAAGTATTTCATGAATTTACTGATGCGAAAACTCGATTAAACTCGATATAAAACTCGATTAAAATGATTAAAACATGGATATGGACATTTATAAAATTCACATTTTATATGTGCATTTTAAATCCCCCCAAGTAAAATATGCTAAGGTATACGTGTATTTCCTAAAACAGAAGGGTGTGCAGTGATGTGCGGTGATGTCATATTAAAATCACGTGAAGAACCAACCAAATGTTACCGTGATACTGCGGTCACGTGACCAAGCCAACGCTGTCAGTGAACTGTGTTTGCAGCGAATTGTGTTTACAGATATTGCGTCAATATGTCTACCGAAAGCATTGAAAAGTTTTTCAAACAGGAATTATTTAATAAACACAAGGAATGTAAAACAGTGTTGATCCCGAAAGCTGAGTACTACACTCCTGGATAATGTGAAATCAGCAGCTGCAAAGTCCACTACTAAGAGCAGGAATGGCTATTATCTGCAAGCAAAGTAAGTTATTTCGATGTATTATTATTAATTTAAAGTGTTATTAAATTAAGGACGTTTGTTTAAAAAAGTTATTTCGAAATATTTAAACTATTCGATATATTTAAACTATTGTTTATCATTATATTAATATCATTATATCAAATATTTAATGTTATTTTCAGGTATGATGTTCTCCTGTGCGGTGATGTTGAGAAACTTATTAGAAAACGGAAGAACCTCACAGATCCACCTATCTACTATGCCACCATTGAAGATACATTTGATATTATTAAGCGAGCCCACATATCTACTGGACATGGGGGACGTGATAAGATGACGAAAGAGTTGCAGAAAAAATATGCCAACATTACTATAAAAGCCTTGGAACTGTACAAATCCCTTTGTGAAGAATGGCAGAAGAAAAGGAAGAAACCCATGACGAAAGGAGTAGTTGTCCGGCCGATCCTAAGTAAGGAGTTCTCATCCAGAGGTCAGGTAGATTTAATTGACATGCAAGCTATGTCAACGTCTAATCACAAGTGGATTATGGTTTATCAAGACCATCTGACAAAATTTTGTGTTTTGAGAGCATTAATGACTAAACGAGCAGCTGAAGTGGCATTTCACCTAATAGATATCTTTCTTCTCCTTGGTGCCCCAGCTATTCTCCAGAGTGATAATGGATCTGAATTCACATCACATGCCATCAGTGAATTGAAACAGATGTGGCCAGATCTATTATTGGTCCATGGCAAACCTCGACATCCCCAGAGCCAAGGATCTGTTGAAAGGGCCAATGGAGATATCAAAGACATGTTGGTCGCTTGGATGGCCGACAACAACTCACAAGATTGGTGTGTTGGCATCAAATTCGTGCAGTTCCAGAAAAACACTGCTTATCATGCCGGAATAAAGTGTTCGCCATACTCTGCTATGTTTGGGTGTGATGCTCGAGTGGGCCTGACTTCTTCATCACTGCCAAGAGAAGTCATTGAACGATTAGAAGATGAAGATGATCTCCATGCTCTTGTGACTTTGCCTGATCACCCGATCCATCCACTCATTGATTGTCAATCAGTTCAACCCAGCCATCCACTTCCTGATGACAACCAACCCGACCGACCCAGCCAGCCACTCCCTGAAAACACCTTACCAGATCAACCCAGCCAGCCACTTCCTGATGATAACCAACCCGACCGACCCAGCCAGCCACTCCCTGAAAACACCTTACCAGATCAACCCAGCCAGCCACTCCCTGATGACAACCAACCCGACCGACCCAGCCAGCCACTCCCTGAAAACACCTTACCAGATCAACCCAGCCAGTTACTCCCTGATGACAACCAACCCGATCAACCCAGCAAACTACTCTCTGATGAGGACAACCCTGCTGACCGAAATTATGCTATGCCATCTGTTACACCGCAAGATGTAGAAAACCACAAGAAGCGGCGTGCTACTGCATCTGCTGGTCAATTAGGGCAAGCTGAGAGAATGGTGAAGCGAAGTCGCTTAGACTGCAAAACTGCGGAGCCTGAAGATAATGTTGCTATTCCTATTCCAGCTGTAGACCGTGGTAGAGGAGACCCAAGAAATATACTTGGTGTTGTCATCTACAGAGATCTAGAAACAGATTAGTATAGAATAGCAGTTAAAGCGGGGATTTTGAAAGGTTTATATTCTAGAAATCAATTTGATTTATGCCCTCATCGCTAATTAACACTTGATGATGTTTGTCAAGACAAGCAAGTATCATTGCGGTCGGCAGTTATTGCCCAGTCTACATGTGGTGGACAAGGATTCACTAAATGTAACCGCAGTGGCTCAAAGAAATGTAAGACAAATAGCTGCAAGTGTTTAAAAGCCAAACTTTTGTGCAATTCTATATGTCATGGCAGCATAAACTGTACCAACAAATGAACAATTAGTCAGTGAATGTCCATATTCATGTTTTAATCATTTTTATCGAGTTTTATATGTTTATCCATGTTTTAATCATTTTTACTATGTTTTAGTAATCATAGTTTTACCATGTTTTAATCATTTAATTGAGAATACATACTGAGTTGAGAATAAATAACACTGGTATGCATATTAATTTTTTTTGTCTGCTGTGAGGGTTTTTTCAACTCATATTATATAATTCGACCATGCTGAATTCTAAAATGACATTGGTTTCCTCAATCAGGTCAGGTTTTTTCTCTATTGGCCATTTATTATAAGTCCAATTTCATCCCCAAATTTATTGATTTTTTTAGCTTAAACACTGTAGATACGAGTAATATTATAAGAACACTCGTGAAAAATGAAAACATTGTGTGAATAAATACTTTTATTCATACAATGAATATGGAAAAAAGTTTATTGAGGAAGGAATGAAGTTTTTTTGGCTTTCCGTCTGTGTTTTTCTTCGGGCACGTCTCGCTTCAAACACCAGCAATAGTCCGCCAGCATATTGATATCCCAGTTTCCCTGGTACCCTCTTCCATTATTTTGATATCTTGATGAAATCGTTTACCCTGTTCCTCACTATAATCCCCGCAATTTTCAGGAAAATAGTCCAAGTGGGACCACAAAAAGTGCATTTTTATGGACATGCGCGACCCATGAGCTTTGAAAGCTTCCATCAAGTTTTCGACAACGGACTCGTATTCTGGACTTCTACGCTTGCCAAGAAAATCAGTGACAACTGATTTGAATGCCTGCCAGGCATTCTTCTCAGTTGGAGTCATTGCGTTTTCGAACTGAGTATCCTTGATCAAAGTTCGAATTTGAGGACCATCAAAAACCCCAGCATTTAGTTTAGCATCAGATATATGAGGAAATTTACTCTCGAGATATCGGAATGCTGAACCCTCCTTATTCATTGATTTGATGAAACTTTTCATCAAGCCCAGCTTAATATGAAGTGGTGGGAGCAAAATTTTTGGTGGTGGTACAAGGGGCACTGAAACGACATTATGCGACCCAGGTTCAAAATTCTCTCTGGATGCCCATTCACGCTGTGCATAGTGCTTCTCATCCGCTCGGCTATCCCATTTGCAGAGGAAACATGGGTATTTCGTGTATCCCCCTTGCATTCCCAATACAAATACCACAATCTGAAAAAAAATGAAAATATTTAAATAATTTAGAGAATTTGTTCTATCAGAAAAAAAAATCTATGCATTGGACTGTATCACTTCTGTGGGGAAGTTAAGTGTTCTTATACGCTCTCAAATAACCTTTGGAAAAACAACATAGTCAATAGCAATAGTTTACTTATGATATTAGTATTACCTTCAAATCTCCACAGATCCTCCAGTTATGTTGGTCGTATACGAGAGCATCCAGTAAAATTTTCATGTTATCGTAGCTCTCAGTAAGTTGTACGGAATGTGCTACAGGGACTGATGCAACCCTATTCCCAATGTTGAGAAGTACTGCTTTCAAACTTCGTTTAGACGAGTCTATAAATAGCCTCCATTCTGATGCGTTATATGGCAGGCCAAGGATTCGATTAGCCCCTCAACATTGCAGCAGTACACTAAGGAAGAGGTATTTTCGTGCACTGCAAAAAACTTGCGGAATTCTTCCTCTCGTTTCCTATACCAGGAGAATGTTGTTCCCGGAGCCAGCAAGTTGTCCTCTCGAAGTCGTGAGCCAAGATCTCGGCAGCTAATTTGGAAAGTCCTAAATCCCTGGTAAGATCATTAAGTTTGGCCTGGTTGAGAGGCCTCGGCTCATTTGAAGCGGTATTTTGAGGTATATACGACTGGGACTGGTCATTGGCATTGGTCATTGATTCATCATCAGAATCATCGAAGTCCAGGGTTTGAGGTGGGTCGGGTATTGGAATTCCAGGACCATGGGGTACAGGTCTCATAGCAGAAGGAATGTCAGGGTATACAACAATGTGTTTATTCTTCTTGTTAACTCCTGAAAATAGAAACACAGAAACATGGATATAAAACTTGCATATGAAATAGAAGAAGCATTCAGACAGTGGCGGCTCGTGAGGGAAGGCTGCGGTCTGTAAGATATGAAATAGGTCGATGGAGTCTGTATATTTTCTTTCTTTTTCATTCATATTGTCCCTTCGGGGACAATATGAATGAAAAAGAAAGAAAATATACAATCATTGTATATGTAAATGTAACTTGTATAACAATATGTATGTGTAAATGTATTTCCTATAACAATATGTATATGTAAATGTATGATTACACTGCCCAACACCAATTTTGCTGATTTAATTCTAACACCTGTTTTTAGGTAACTTCGGTGTGCTGATTTCAAAAATCACCTTAGTTTTTGCCTATCACGTCAGGTTTTCGAGCAATCAAATACAGAGATATCGCATTTTGGCAGGGTTATGCCCAATTTTTTTTCTTTTCAAAAAATAAGTTTTTACATACTCAGAATCAGCATGGAAAAGTAAACAATTGTGCAGGGAGTGAACTTTAATATACAATGGTAATATTGACACATAAAGTGATTAAAAGTGTTTAAATAAGCAAAAAATGAATCCATGATCATGACGTCACGCTCACACCTGGGGAAATCACAGATACCCAAGATTTTAATATGTTGTACATGACCTTTAGATTTAATGCACAGATTTGCGTATTCCACATAAAATTTTAACAGCAAAACACTGTTAACAGGTCTCAAAAATCATCAATTTTGATAAGTGCCCTTCATGGATCACCCAAAATAGGCATATTGCATTGCATATTGCACGAAAACCTGATGTGATGGACAAAATCTCAGGTGATTTTTGAAATCAGCACATCAATATTATCCGAAACAGGTCTTAGAATTAAATCACCAGCAAAAAATTTGTTTTTTTGTTGGCAGTGTTACCATTATGGTGAATATTATGCTATATATGGGAATATTACATTATGGTGAATATTATGTCAAGTTTCATACGAGGATTTCAAAATATTTAAGAAAAATAAATTTATAAGCCCACCTTGGAGGTTTGTCATGCAGAAATAGCAATCTGTCACGTGATCCTTTCCTTCTCTCCAAATCATGGGAATTCCAAAAGGCAAAGATTTCGCTCTGCCTTTGCTCCATCTTCTCAAATTTTCAATGCACGTCTTGCAGCACATATGAGGGGCGAAATTTTTGTCCTGGTCCCCTAGCTTAATTCCAAAGTATGCTCTATACATTGTCTTCACAAATTTAGTGATTTGGGACTGGTTATTTGGCATGGTAACCGTCCCACATATGTAGCAGAATCTATTGGGATCATTTTTACACGCTCTATTCATTATGAAATATTTTATCTATATGCCTGAAAAATAAAAAAAGATATTATACAAGTGAAACAAGTGATGATAGATGTTACTGTTCCAATTCCGCTTTGACAAAATCACGAAAAATTCTATTTTACTTATGAGGCCATAGCCGGATAACCTGACTGATTGAGAAAAACGGATTGCAGATTCGAAATCAGCAGGAAAAACTCTATAAGAATCATGTACAAAACCCTTGACAGCAAAATTGATGCATACCAGTGTAATGAGTTTTCGCATCAGTAAATTCATGAAATACTTGGTCCTTAACTTTAGGAAATACACGTATACCTAGCATTTTTAGTAAATACATGAATTTCCTGGGTGAATCAGGAAATACACGTATTTACTGTCTGTTAGGAAATACATGTAACATATATATATATATATATAATATATATATATATATATATATATATATATATAGGATCATGTCAAGAATAGCGAACCCAATTTTACCATATCAAGAATAGCGAACCCAAAAATTCCCTTGTCAAGAATAGCGAACCCAAAAGTTCCCATGTCAAGAATAGCAAACCCAATATAAATATCATGTAAAGGAAAAAGTTAAACATATGTAATCTTCACTTTATTGATGAAAGAATAAATAAAACAATTTACTGAAATGAAAATGAACCGTATACTAATTTATTAAAAAGGAAATTGAGTGGCAATTGCGTTACAGAAATTAATTAACCTGTTTACTTTATTTCTTTCCATCGCGGGTAGCAAAAATTAACCAAACTATCACGACTTAACCTAACCAATCGTCAAGGGCGTACAATTAACCTAAAAAATAAATAAAAAACAATAATTTTTTTTTTATTTATTTATTTTTATATATTAAGAGAAGAGATTCTTTATACTGTACGGCATTGACGATTGGTTAGGTTAAGTCGTGCTAGTTTGGTTAAATAAAAAAAGACTAATATAAAAGCATTTAATACGTCCTTAACTAATTACTTAAAATTGGGAAACATAAACCTACCATCTGAAGTTATGAAAACGTCCTTGAGAACTTCCCATGTCAAGAATAGCGAACCCAATTTTACCATTTCAAGAATAGCGAACCCAAAAATTCCCTTGTCAAGAATAGCGAACCCTGCAGGTGTTGGGTTCGCTATTCTTGACATGATCCTATATATATATATAGATAGATATATATATATATAAATTAGTTCTCGGATAATTAAATTACTTTCATCAAAAACAAAGACGGATAAGTTTTTTGGAGTACCCTTTTGGGTTTATTAATGTTTGGAACTTTGAATACACTCGAACCCTCTTAATCAGTACTAAAATTTTAAATTTATAATACAAATTACAAATGAAAAATTCCTTCATTTTACTTGGAATTTAATTCACACTTAATTGCTACTTCAATATATTATAAAATTATAAAATAGACACTTACCTGAATGCAGCCAACACTGCGGAATATCTCGAACTCTTTGCTGGCAGAATCCATCTCTATTCCGGCAGAATTTGAATATGATAATACTATCTGGCAACTCTATTTAAATTTTACTTAAATTATTGTGCGTTATCCCTATATTAAGATATCATGAATCAGATGCTTGAGATTAACTGATAAGCACGATATATATATAAATTTCTAATTCACGTCAACGATTTTAATCTTTGTACCACATTTTATCATATTCGCATTAGGGTGAAAAAAAAAATATGTCCCCATTTTTATTTGCCGGTTATTTTATAATGGACAATATTTTATTATTGGGGTTTCTTCTTCAGAAAGGTAACAGCTTGCGATTTTTATTCCGCATATACCGGTACCTCTATGTACATACCTATATATTTCTAATCTTCAATTACTTAATAACTACGGTAATAAATATTGTACATATATTAAAACCGTTCTTTCTTCATTTCATACTTAAAGCAATAACTTTTCCAATTCTATGAAATAAGAAAGAGACTATTGCTGTGACGTAACTAATTTCTCATTTAGCGTTACTTTTTGGAATAACTGTGAAGAGTTGAATTTTCCAACCTAGTAATTGTAACTGTAACTAGGGATCACCTGAAGATCTGTCACCCCAGTCGTTTTTAGTTAGCTTTATAAGGCTAACTAACAAAAATATCACGACTTAACCTAACCATTCGTCAAGGGCGTACAGTTGATTAACGATTGGTTAGGTTAAGTCGTGATATTTTCGTTAGTTAGCCTTATAAAGCTAACTCTAAAAGACTGGGGTGACGGATCTTCAGGTGATCCGAAATTAGTTACAAAAAATCATGAATATTTGTAACTTCTACAGTTACCATATTCTATGAAGGCAAAAGTTAGTAACTACATTTATCACAGGCTTTGCACGATGTATAACTGCGCTCATAATTCTTAGAACACTCTTGAGAACAGACAGCGACACCTGGCATTTATTTCTTTTGTGTACTACAAACGGTTGTAACATTTTACGAATGAATCTCGGGTTTAGCGCTGATTGGTCGACTTATTGCCAAATGTCTTTAGAACATAATTATTTCCATTCATCACTCTGGTTTACATATTACTAAAGAAACATAAATGAATAATTAAATATAAATTAAAAAAGGGGATATATATCAGCAATGAAGTAAATAAAAAATGGTCTTGTAAAAACTAAAAAAAGACCTTCGAACGTGATGACAGTGTTCATGTTATTGGCAAGCCTGTCATCCTGAACGAACAGAGCCGTTGATAGGCTTTATTGCTCCCTGAGCAAATTCCAAATTGATTCATTTATTTAGTTATCTATTTACATTTAATATTGAACATAGAATCAGATATTATTTTGTTATAACAAAAACAGAGCAAAAACCCGATATATATATAAATACATATATAGGCGATTTATGACTGAAAAAAACAATGTTTTGATGTATATTAAATTTTAATGACATTATAACATTACCAGATTGATGGGTATCTGTAGGTTTCATACGTCACTGTTATATCCGGAGCAAATGCTACTTCTAGATCAGCAACACTAATTGTTTTGTATTAATATTATTATTATTATTATTATTTGGTGCTTCCCTCCCAACTCGTAGAGGTAATTCTAAAAATGAGAATACCCTGAAAGACATTATAAATAAAGTGTCGACCCTTCGGGATAATGAGAATAATATTACCTTTTACGTTACTAACTTCCATAGAATACCGGTAATCTCTATGGGTGACGTAAACGTCTCGGTGCTCCTCAAACAGTATAATGAGGTACAAAAGTCGATAGTTGAACTGAAACACCAACACGTGGTGTCAAATCAGAAAAACGCGATTTCGATAGAACAGTTCCGGTCAGAGTTAGATGCGTTGAAAGAGACGCTCCTCCCAAAGCCCAGTTACTCGGAAGTAGTTCAGCAAGCCAGATCTCCAAGAAGCGCGTCGGGCAGCGAGGGAAACGAAATCCCCGCCTCCAACTCCCCCCTGAAGGTGGGGTGGAAACGCAGCATGCAGGGGTAGCGGTCAACCCCCCTCCCGTTCAGGAAAGGACCCCTGCTCCCGATCTCACAATGAGGAACAGGGACGGTCCAATGCCGAGAGTCGAGGCATCATTGCCCTCTTCCCTGCCTCCCACTGCAGAGGAGAGGTGTTCGATTACGCCTCGCTCGGTGCGCAGTTCCCCCCCCTCCCACCGAAGAAGGAGAGGCACGCGCGGCCGTCAGGGTATAAACACCGCTAACAGACCCTCACCAAGCCACAGAGTAAGGGAGGGGCCTCCTATCCCCCAAAGGTTGTGCCACCCATCCCCCAGGCAGGCGAACCCTGCCTCAGGGAGATCGAGGGAGCAGGACGGGTGGGTAACTGTTAATAGGCGCCCGTCCCAAAGGTTCCTCAACCGGTCTCCGCGGCGAGGCCACCGATGGAGAATCTCACCCTATTTGTGTCGCGAATTCAGCTCTCGAACGAGGCAAGCGATATTCGACACATGATAGAAGAAATCATTGGTGAACACAGTGTAGTGACAGTTAATAAACTAAACACGAAATCTCCCTATTATAACTCTTTTAAAGTAATAATTAAAGGTGTAAATGCACATTTCAACCCGTATAATATGAGTCAATGGCCAGACGGTATTATTGTTAAGGAGTTTATTCACTTTTCCAGGAGATTTGATAACAGGCGAAATAATAATAATAATAATAATAATAATAATAGGCGCCCTAACGGTAATGCCTGAAAGTTGTACGGTGCATAATAATAATAATCTTACTAATAATAATAATAATAATCTTACTAATAATAATAATAATCTTACTAATAAAAAATTCTCTATCAGTCATGGCGGATAACTTGTTGAAAATAGTCTCATATAATGTAAGGTCAGTGAGGAATTCAACTGTAGATGTTCATAAAATCTGCGACAGTGCAGATTTGATACTCCTGCAGGAGAACTGGCTACCTAAGCAAGAGCTAAAATTCCTCTCTACCATCCATGATGACTTTATGTACCATGCGTCATCAGCAGTAGACTTGTCAGGTGAATTAATGTACGGTAGGCCTTTTAATAAGGAAAAATTTGTCAAAACATAAAATTTTTAACAAGCGATAATGTAAGGTTGTTAGGCATTGAATTACAAGTGAACAATGATTGCATATTAATTGTAAACTGCTATTTACCATACAACAACGGCAGTAATCTAGATGAAAACATTGATTTGCTGTACAAAATTAAGTCATTATCAGATAACCTCAAATATTCTCACTGTATAATAATGGGGGACTTTAACGCACATGTGAACTCGGAATTCTTTGTAGAATTGGGTAACATGTGCGAGTCGGCCAATTTAAGTATAAGTGATGTAGATGTATTAGGGGTAGCCAGTGGTAATTTTACATACGTTAGCGATATGAGTGGTACCACCAGGTGGATTGATCATTGTCTCACTAGTAATAATCTAAAGGATCGAATTGTTAGAGTTCATATTTTGCATGATTTCCTTCTTTCTGATCATAGACCATTAGAAATATTAATTAACGTTACCAATTTATGCGCAACACGACTTAACAAGAACTCAATAGGTAAGAATAATCGCGTCGATTGGTCCAATGTTAATATGCAGCAGAGAATAGAATACAAAGACAGAACATGTCACCTCTTTAATAATTTAGAAATTTTGCACCTTGCCTGTAATAATCCTTGCTCAAATGATTCTCACTGTAAACTCATAGATAGGTATTATAGTAAGATAATATCCCTGTTAAGAGAAGCAGGAAGCCCCCTGATTAAATCTTACAACTATCATACTAAGGTTATTCCTGGATGGAATGATTTTATTGCCCCCCTGAAGAGGGAATCGAAAGACGCCTATGATTTGTGGTGCTTTCATGGTAGACCCAGATTAGGACCAGTATACATGAATATGTGTAGAAGTCGGGGTCAGTATAAGGCGGCCATAAGGCGATGTAAACAGGAAGAAGAGTCTATTCGAGCATCAAAAGCCTGTGAAGCTCGCATAAATAACGATAATAACAAATTTTGGAAATTTGTTAAGAATCAAACGGGTGTCAAAAATGTCCTCCCTCCGACAATCGATGGGGTGTCGGGGAGGATGAAATTGCAAAGCTGTGGAAAAACCACTACTCTAACATTCTTAACAGTGTGAGTAGGGATAATCTTAAGATAGATTGCAGCGAAACGATTGTGGGAGGGACAAGGGAAAATACTTTGATATCATTTTCTGAAGTAAAGAGGTTAATTAAAGAGTTAAAGACTGGTTCTGCGTCAGGGGTAGATGACTTATCGAATGAGCACTTAAAATATGCTCCTATCAGCCATGCTTGCTCATAGCTATATCCCTGCAGAGTTCATGAGGGTATATATCTTGCCCCTGGTCAAAAATAAGTACGGAGACATTCTGTCCAGCAATAATTACAGGCCTATTGCTGTCGCTTCCTGCTTCTCGAAACTACTAGAAAAACTCTTGTTACTCCGATTAAATGATTTCCTATGGACATCTCCTAATCAGTTTGGCTTTAAAAGGTCCCACTCAACTGACCTGTGTATCTATGTACTTAAAGAAACAATATCTAAATACATTGACAGTAATTCAACCATTTATAGCTGTTTCCTTGATATAAGTAAGGCATATGATAGGGTGAACCACAATATTTTATTTGCAAAACTAGAAGACAGGAAGGTTCCCATGTACATATTAAATTTATTGAAATTTTGGTATTCCCACCAATCTTTCACTGTTAGGTGGGGCAATGTACTATCCGAGTGTTTTGGCTCCTCTTGCGGGGTGAGACAAGGCTCCTTGCTCTCCCCTATGCTGTTTAATGTGTATATTGACGGATTAATTGCTTCACTTAATGAGGCAACAGTGGATGTTGTATAGATAACACAAGGATAAATAACTTAGTTTATGCCGATGATATGGTGTTAATAAGTCCCTCTGTTAAAGGTCTGGATCGGCTACTAAACGTCTGCGAAGTGTATTCGCAGAAACATGATATTCTTTTTAATGTTACAAAAACTAAGGTTATGCAATTTCATCCTAAAAGCTGTAATCAGCCAGCTGATATAAGGTTTAAAATGAATGGTGAAGTAATTGAGGAAGTACAAGAGTTTAAGTATTTGGGTCAAACTATTACCAGCTCCTTGAGTGATGACTCGGATATAAGAAAACAATCTCGAAGCCTGTGTGCTAAAGCGAATATGACCATAAGGAACTTTCGTTTCTGTACAAGTGAAGCTAAAGACACACTCTTTCGTACTTTCTGCAGTAATATATACGGTCAGCAACTCTGGGTGAATTATAAAAAAGGTTCTGGCAGAACCCTAAATTTGCTGTACAACTGGTCTTTTAGACTCTTACATAAATTACCCCCGAGATGCTCAGCTTCGCAAATGTTTGCTACCCGCAATGTCCCGACCTTCCCGGAGGTAACAAGACGTGCTCAACACAGTCTAATGCAAAGAATTAAAAAATCAACCAACCCGATTATCCAAGCTATCCATGAGTCCTGCCATTTATCCTCTAAGCTATGGACTTCTTGGTACGAAAACGTCTGTCTGTAGCTCCACTTAACTTTGACAGTGCAGTATTATTTCTAATCAATTGTATGTATTTCTATCCTTAGTATATGAACTGTCATTGTATTAATAATATTTGTCATATGGACTATAGTCTGCCAATAAACCTTTTCATTTTCATTTTCAATTGTTTTGTATTAATAACTTCCATGTTACGATTTAAGTGTTGAACCACTGCAGCTGTGACTCTTGATGGTCTCTCACCTCAAAGGAGAGAATTAAAGAAAATAAACCTATTACAGTGATTTATATCAATAAACATAGAGCCGTTTAAAAGATGATATTTGACAATTTTGCGAAGGTGTTACACACTCATAATTCCCATGAAGTTAAGTTTGTTTATGGTGAAAAATGCATTCATTTTTTGGCCACTTTATCCTCGCTAGCTATCGTTGCCGCCTTCGATGGGGAAACTGGAAAACCCGGAGAACCTGCATCCTTCACAAGGAGCAAGGATACCTCGTAATGATGAAGGGATAAAGCATATAGAAGGAATGTTAGGAGCATAGAGAGCTGTGGTAAAATACTTAAATGTACAATTAACAGTCCAAGTAAAGGTCAGTCTTGCCAGAACGATGATGTGAAGACCATATTAAAGATGCTGACTTTCACTTCTCATTTTGCCTCTGAAATAAGGAAACTAATAAAAAATCGTTGGATAAGCACTTGGGCTTAAGGTTGGGCAATTTATTAGTGCCTGGTGTCCGTTTTAACGGACGCTGAAAAATGTGCGTTACTTTCTGTGTGCATTTATTTTTTAGATTATTTCATTATAATAACACGATAATTATTGTTTTGAGATTACATTTAACAAAAAAACACAACCATCATCTGGCAACATTTCTTTCACTAGCGTCATAACATCAAGATGGCTGCCGCGAATCGGAGTATTTTCACGAAGTTAGTAAAAATGAATATTTTGTTAGTTCTATAATGTAGGTTCAGTAGATAGTTATATACTAACACTAAGTTCATAAGTTGCTCTAGATTATGAAACCACATAATATCGAATATGTCTGTTATATTTTCTAAATAGCTTGTTCAAAAATCAGTGTCAGTTATAACGGACACTCGGCAGTAGAGTGCTGTTATGTTTCACCTTCAAGTGTCCATTTTCAATGAACTCTACAAGGAACGTTTTCTGTGTTAAATTTGGGGAAACTAGATTGATATTTTGTTTATTAGTTAATTACTATTTTGTTTATTAGTTAATCACTATTTTGTTTATTATTTATTTATTAGTTATTTGCAAAGCTGGGCACAAACCGTTAATCCGTTAATCGTTAATTAACGAAGTTAACTTTTTCGTTAACGATTTAACTTTTAAGTTAACTTTGAAAATCATTATCGGACTAATTAACTTCCGTTACATTTAACTTCCGTTAACTCAAGTCCGTTAACCCAAAAAATTCATAAATAAACAAGATCCAGGGGGAGAACAAGCCTACCTTGGGACTCTGCTGCCAACAGTTGCTGCGACAATCTTCAGGCTTAAGGACTTGAAATCCAAGGGCCTCGTCTACTGCAGCGCCTTGGTCGACGCACTTTTGGCAGGCATCGACAAAAGGTTTGGGCCCCTCCTGGAGGATGACGAATGCCAGCTGGCTGCTGCCTTCCATCCCAGGTTTCGCCTCATCTGGTTGGACAAGTATGACAACACCAAGGTCGCCAGGGTGAGGAAAAGCATGGAGCGTATAGTCGAGGAGGCCATGAAGCAGCAGTCCAACGAAGTGGGCAGCAACAGTGGAGGCAGCAACAACGAGGAGGAGGAGGAGGATGACTTCTTCAGTGCTGTCATCCAGACAAAAGAGAGCAGCAGAAGCCACAGGTCACTCAAGGGCAAGGCCCAGAACTTGGTCAAGACCTGGCTGGAGACCAACTCCAAGGACTTGCTGACAGATGCTGCCTTCTTGGGTGAGCAAGTGTTGGTGGACTTGTTCATCAAGTTCAACACAGCCATCCCCTCCAGTGCTGCAGTGGAGCGTTTGTTCTCTATGGGCAAGGACATCCTGAGGGCCAAGAGATCATCCCTGTCTGATGAAAACTTTGATATGCTAATTTTCATGAAGGGCAACATGCATCTCATGGACAAAATGGAGAACGAGAAGAAGAGGGAAAATTAAATTATATATATATTGTGTTTTTCATTTTTTTTATAATAAAAGTTAACGTTAACGGTTTATCGGTAACTTCCGTTACATGTTTAACGAATTAACGGATTAACGGTTAACGAAGTTAACTTTTTGGTTAACGGATTAGCGGTTAACGAAGTTAACTTTTTGGTTAACGGTGCTCACCACTGGTTATTTGTTAATTTACCTTTTGTGACATTTGCATTTTTTTTCTTTCAGACTGACAACTGCTGAAGCTTTGCTTTGGCTATTCTAGAGGAACTGGATACAGGTGGTAATGTTTACATGGGACTTCCCAATACTGATAAATTGTCAGATGTAACAGTGACCATTCAGATGATGAAGCCGCTGGCAGTTCAATCCGTTTGAAGAAAGGAGTCTTGAAAGCCAATGCGGAAATTTTTCATACTCGATATTCAAATGATCAAAATGTATTAGATACATACGATGAAAGCACATCTGATTTAGTAAAAGAGAACCCTCAAAAGAAGATAATGCTTAGAAAATGGAGGAAAATTAAACCTGCAATATCCTTCACAACTGATTGTCAACCGAAAGAAATATCTGAACAATCAAAAACTTGTTCTTCGCCCGTCGAATTTCTTCAGCTTTTTTTTTACAAAGATTTGATGAAATTACTAATTGAACAAAGCAATAGTTACGCTGCTCAAAATAATCGTAATCTAAATTTATCAGAGTCTGAATTATTTATATTTATTGCAGGTTTATTGCTTTCTGCGCACTGCCCTCTCCCAAATAAAAGAAAATATTGATCATCTGAGGACAATGTACCGAAAGTACTGTCTAAACATATGAGGAGGGATAGATTCGAAGCAATACTTAGGAACATTCATTTGGCTGACAATACAAACCAAACTGGTGATCGAGCCTATAAGCTCAGGCCATTGTTTGATCATTTGCAAGAAAAGTTTTTTTCAGCACAGTGGTTTGGAAGAACATCTATCTGTAGACGAGAGCATGATACCATATTACGGTAAACACTATGCAAAACAATTTATCAGAAGTAAGCCCATCAGATTTGGCTTCAAAATGTGGGGCCTGTGTTCAAAGAACGGATACTTGCATTCTTTTGATATCTACATGGGAAAGAATTCAAATCAAACATCAACAACTGACAAAAAGAATGGCGTTGGTGGCAATGTTGTGTTGCAGCTTGTTTCTCAAGCTCGTGTGCCTAAAGATGCTGGTTATAAAGTGTTCTTTGACAATTACTTTACTGGTCTTAGCCTCATTGATGAGCTATCTAAACAAGGTATTTGTGCATCGGGAACTTGCAGAGAAAACAGAACAGAGCAGTGTCCACTGAAATCAAAATCTGAAATGAAGAAGGCCGTATGAGGCTTCTCTGATTACAGAGTATCAGATAACTTGATTATCATAAAGTGGAAGAATAATAATGATGTCATTCTGGTGTCGAACTTTGAAACCGAGAAAATAAGTTCAACAGAAAGATGGGATAGAATGTAGAAGAAATATGTTAAAGTGCCACAGCCTGAATCCATTCAAAATTATAAGTACATGGGATTTGTTAATCAGATGGATCAAAATGTTGGCACATAGCGAATTCGGATTAGACAGAGGAAGTGGTGGTGGCCGATATTCTCCTACATGATATCTGTTTCCGTAAATAATGCATGCATTTTGATGAACAAAGCCGGACACACAATCACTCTCTTTCAATTTATTGAAAATGTAACCCTTTCTCTAATGAAGACACACGGTACTCCAAAGCTTCAAGGTAAAAGACTGTCCTCACATTTGGTAAATATAGGTCGCTATGATAACATTGGACACTGGATAAGTATACATCGAAAGAGAAAGAAGATGCAAGCATTGCGCTGGAAAAAGTGACTTTCAGTGCGAAAAGTGCGACATAGGGCTTCACCCAAAATGCTTCAAAGCATATCATGTCCAGTAGCACAAAAATGATACTGATTACTAATTGAAGCTAATTTCAATATCATACTAATAAATAGCCACTGCATTTCGTGTATGTATGTATTATATGTATTATATAAATATATTTTTGTGTGCATAAATATCAGCCACTGCATTTGGTGATTTCAGTGTAATCATTTTATGAAAAGAGAATTGTAACGTCTTCTAAGCATAAATGACAACTATTTAGTTCCTATCCGCTTAGTGCCTGGCGTCCGTTAAACCGGATATCTTGGTAACTAATAAAGATTTGAAAATAAAACTTTGTGTAGTCATTTACATCCCTTTTATTAGCCTCCGTTTGAATTATCAGCAAAATCATCCCAGTAGATCAACTTTCGGCACTAATGGGTTAAATGTACGATTAACAGTCCAAGTAAAGGTCAGTCTTGCCAGAACGATGATGTGAAGACCATATTAAAGATGCTGACTTTCACTTCTCATTTTGCCTCTGAAGTAAGGAAACTAATAAAAAATCGTTGGATAAGCACTTGGGCTTAAGGTTGGCAATTTAGATGGTTCTGGTTTGTCTCCAGGGTCTCTTTCAAGGTGCCGGAGTGTAAACTTCTTTCACTAACCACACATAAAGAAGTCAGACTAATTAATCATCAGTGAATTTAGTTTAGCACTACATTTACTTTATTTAGAACTACAAGTAAGTAAAAAAATAAAATTTAAAACTCTCAAACCTAACCGTAATTAGGAAATGTTTAGACAGTTTTTTTTTTATATAATGACGTTACACCATGAAACAGGAAAATGGAGTACAGTCGTTAAGGCGGCGGGGTCTGCCCCTTGCTCCTCCTCTGCTTATAAGTTGCTGACGTCACTGTTGACTTTCATTTGTCAGTTACTCACTTGATTTCCCTCAGTGAACGTTTTAGGTGAGTTCAATATGCATTTTTTACTTTGATATTGCTATTACATCTATAAATTAGTCCAAATTTCATTTTTGATTCACTCAATATTGGTGGGTGATAGACAAATTTTGAGGTCATTTTTAATTTGGCGGTAAAAAACGTATAAGATACACCCATTTCTGTTCATGTGACCAAAAAAAGTTTTGGATCACCTGAAGATCAGGGCCCCCAGCCTCAATTACCCAATGATATCTTCGTTAAAACTAACGAAAATATCACGACTTAACCTAACCAATCGTCAAGGGCGTACAGTTGACCTAACCGGGCATTCAATTTATTATTATATTTGGGATCAATGAAAGAAAGCCACCCCAGCCTTCAGCCTTCTTTAGTTAGCTTTAAAAGGCTAACTAACGAAAATATCACGACCTAACCTAACCAATCGTTAGGTCAACTGTACGGCGTACGCCCTTGACGATTGGTTAGGTTAGGTCGTTATATTTTTGTTAGTTAGCCTTATAAAGCTAACTAAAGAAGGGTGGGGTTGGCTTTCTTTCATTGATCCTATATTTGGTACTGTAAAGCAAAAAACAAGAATACATGGGGGCCCTGATCTTCAGATGACCCAAAGTTTTTTATCATCCAGTGAATTAATTATTGATCTCTGGTTATATAAAGATCGTGGAGTGATCTTAATAACAACGCTATCAAACTCTAAATCAATATGAGTTGAAACTAAATCTCACTCAAGATATAAACACTTTAAAGTTATAAACGAAGTAAGAAACTTCTTAAATTTACATTTATTAAGAAATAATACGAATAAATATAAACAGCTAAGTCGAGTGGAGTAACCCTGATGAGGCGGTGTCGGATGAACGGGATCTAACCTAGGTGCGAATTTCTTAATGGTCCCTGGACTATTTTTCCCTCTTGTTTTTGGTTCATTTGTTTTTCTGTAGCCACCCGAAGAGGATGCCAGTGGGCATCGAAACTGTTGTGGAAATAAACTCTGTCTATTAGAGTGGGTTTTTATTATCATAAGTTCAAAGCAACTTAATTCGAAATTTACGAAGCACTTGGTATTTAGGATCACCTGAAGATCCGTCACCCCAGCCTTTTTTAGTTAGCTTTATAAGTCTAACTAACGAAAATATCACGACCTAACCTAACCAGTCGTTAGGTCAACTGTACGCCCTTGACGATTGGTTAGGTTAGGTCGTGATATTTTCGTTAGTTACATTTATAAGCTAAGTAAAAAAGGCTGGGGTGACGGATCTTCAGGTGATCCGGTATTTATATAATTCCAGTCCAAAGGTATGATATGTCCTTAAACTTACCCCAAACTTTATACCTAACCTACAATTAAATACACGCTAATTAATGAACAAAGCAAATCACAAAATAAATATATATACTAGAATATACTTGTTTTATGAGGCGTCGCGTGTGCGAGGGCAAACTCGCTGAACCAGTTTTGAGATAGATGCCTTTAAACTTTGTGACTATAGTGCACGAGGGTCACATGGCGCAAATACACGCATTTTAAATAACTACATTTTGAGTGTTCGAGGGGGTTTATTTGGCTGTGCCAAGTTGTCTGTGCATGGGGGAGGATTGAACTATTCATTCGTGGAACAATAGCAAAATCGCCAATTTGGCGAGTTCGCCCCTCTTACCCGCGACGCCTCATACAATTTACCAATAAATTGGTAAATAAAGAAAAATCACAAAATATACACCGAACTATTACAACTATAATTATGGGGGGAACAGAAATGGTGATTATTATTTGCCATTGATTATTATTTTATGATGATTATTTACATATAATCATAATATTATATTATTATATATTATATTAATATATAATATATATATATATATATATATATATATATATGATGAATAAAACCACGAAGGAAAGGAAACAATGAATGGTGCTCAAGCGCTTTCGTCTAATGACATCCTCAGGAACACTAAAGTACATAAAGAGTTACAGCCTATATATATATATTAAAAAAAAAATATATATATATATATACAATAAAAGGAGAAATAAAAATTAAACATTAAAGGATTGTGGGAGGAGCATACAAATTTGTAAGGAAAAAACTACCAATGTTTTAGCACTTTGCTCGAATCCAACACAAGATCAGATCAAATGAATTATTTCCAACCAATGTTATTGTTAAATAAAAAAAAAATAATAAATTGAAAAATAAAAATAAAAATAAAACTTAAGAGGTGCATACAAATTTATACTGGAAATCTGCCCAGGTTTTAGCACTCTGCCCTTCTTGTCTAAGTTCGATATATATAAAAATAAATTGAAAAATAAAAGTTATTAGAGTAGCATACAAGTTTACCAAAGGTTTACCGTTCTACCCTTCTTATCTAAATCCGTTCTGAAGGAATTCAAAACAACAGGATCGAATTAAAAAAGACCTTTGCTCGTGTTGAAGTTATTTGTAAGTTGGATAATGGCAGACTCAAGAATATTTCTATTAACAATGTTGCTAGAGTGAAACAAAACTGTAGCATTATTCCAATCAGTACAGTGGGATAACTCTGACAAATGGACAAAAAGGGCACTGGACGACTGTCCTGTTCTAACGGAATATTGATGCTGTTTTATACGTGTGTGCAAATCCTTTCCCGTCTGTCTGACCTATGTAAAAGGAATCACATTGTTTACAACCAATTTTATAGATAATGCCTGAATTATTGGTAGGGCTATTTTTTACTATGATTTTTTTCACGATATTGTTATATGAAAATACTACATTAATATCCAAAAGTTTAAGTACATTAGCAATGCCTTAAAAGCCCGGGAAAAATGGAAGTACTAAAATATTCTTTGACAAAGTACGAGTGTTATTATTGACACGATAGAAGGTTCGTTTTGCCTTGTTGAGACAAGATTCCATAAACGCAGATGGATAACACAGATCACTTCCAATACCGTTGATTTTTTCCAATTCGGTAGTCAGCGGTTTCGATCCTAAGACTCTCTATGAGAAAATAGATTTTGTGATGACTGATGCAACAAGCCACAACACTGGGGTCGAAAGCATTGTATCTGACGTGCTTGACACCGATCACACACCTGAACATCTCTTATGTTAAGTTCATCCTACATTAATGTTTAATCGCAAAATTGTTGAAGTGTTCAAAGAGATTGATAACACTATTGGACCAGACAAGATATTTGCAACTCCCTTGTCAGTTGTGTTACATCCCATGATTCAATCACAGAACAGTTCATGGACTGTTTAGTGAGATTGGTTTCACACGATTATGACCATAAACAGTGGAACAAAGCAGGTGACTTTGATCAGTACATCATGCCAAAGAAGAATGCTGCTGTTCGCCTACAAAAAGAGAGGTTCAATAGGCTTACTTTCTTGTGCGCTATCACCATCCACTTGGATGAAGATGTTTCTAATTTTCTCAACAAGTATGAACACATCACTAACCAAGTTGCATGCATCCTGCGCTCATTCAGTGACCTTGAATATATTCGCATCCTTTGTCTAGCTGGTGCACTAACTGGAATACATTTGATTGAACCATTCATCAGTCTGACCGGCTAGCACAACAGATTATGCTAAGATCATCATTGCATTTCCAACGCTGTACGATGATTTATGCAAAACAGATCCATCTGATCTTCTGAACATTGACGAGCCTGCATTCAACTTCATATCACCTGATAGGTTTAAAACGGTTCTGTGGAATGAAGACATCCGTAATTCAATCACGAAAGCCGTTAACTGCTACAAACCAAGAGTCACAAATATTCTCAGCGTCATGATGAAGAAATTAGCAGCTGGATGGCAGAAACAACGTGGAGACATATTCCAGTTTGGTGACTGTGATGCGGAAGCCCCTCGACAGGTAAGTGCAATACATAATTTTATAATGTCCTATTGTTGTTGAATTGATGCTGTTTTTGTATCCTCATGGTACAGCACTATTTTATTCCTTTTCAGGTAGCATCGATGGATCAGGAGAAACTACAGAAAGCACCAATCAACAACTTGCATCTAGAACGGTCAGTGGGCAGCATCAACTATGAGCTCAGTCAACGTGGTGCAAAATAGCTACCTATGGCCAGCCGTGCATATGTAAAAGGAAGAAGCACCGACTTGATTGAAGGTAAGTCTATGGCCAAAGTATAGGTAAAAATAGTACAGCAAGATGGTCCCCTTCCTAACGTGTTGGTAGAATGGAGCAGAAAGCAACAAGAACTTAAGAGGCAAGGATTAAGTGACAAGGAGGTAGCAAACATAGCAGCTGACAAGAGAAAGAACAAAGATCTAGACACCCTGAAGAAACTTGGTGGACATTTCACCAAAGCTAGTGAAGTAGATGATTTTGCGAATGATTCAAGGTTGTCACTCAGAGAAAAATGACAGAATATACATCGAAGTGAGATATGCAAGAGATACATCGACATCTCTTACCTGATCGTCAGATATCTTCAAACTGAAAAAGTACTACAAGAATCTTCAAATAGAGACTTATGCAATTAACTTGAAAATCTATCTCGACAGAGTTGCATCAAATATGACAATGACTATGAAAGATTTTGATAATGCTATAAATATACTAATGGTGCTAAGTAATGTGTGGTAATTAGAGGCATTTATATTATGCTATGTCTGAATTTATGATTTTTTTTGTTTTGTCTAGATGATGTAAAAATATATACATATATTATTTTCCATTATTTTCTAGCAAATATATTCTGTAATGAATTAATCAATTACAGGTCTATTTCTAACTTCTTCAATGATATTTCATGTTTTTTAACAAGATTTGTTTAAATAAACTGGAATTTACTCTTAGAATAAACATTATGATATTCAATAAACTTTCAAACCACATGTACAGGGGGAGTTATCGAGTAAAATACATGATTTTTTTTCTATTTCTAAGCTGTTCGTAAGTGATAGCATATTTTAAGAACCAGAAAAAATAAATAATCCCCAAAAAATAAAAATTGATCCCCCCCTACTATAATTCATCGAAAATGTGACTGTCTGTCTGTCCGACTGTCCGCGGAAAAAACTTTTACGTTTCTGAACCGATTTCGACCAAACTTCGCATGATGGATGGGAGTGATGAGTAATGAACGAAAATCTGTATGACCAGCATCCCCCCCTCCACCAATTACTGGGCCCGAAGGCCCCAGCACCGCGATAAAACAAGAGAAAAGAACGTAGCCATGAAAATCTTGAGCTTCACATTGCCGCCCGTAATAATAATAAAAAAGAAAATGTGTTGCTACAGTTTTCAAAGACTCCAGCACCGCCGTCTAGCGGAGTAGTATGGTTGCAAAAGGATAAAGTGCAGAGCAATTGCATAATGTTGCATAATATTGCAAGGCACCCCCACCCCCTTGGTACCAATCCCCACCCCTCCTTGCTGCAAGGCACCCCCACCCCATTTGTTGCAAGGCACCCCCACCTCCTTTGTTGCAAGGCACCCAACCCCATTCTTTGCAAGGTACCCCACCCCCTTTGCTGCAAGGCACCCCCACCCCCTTTGCTGCAAGGCACCCCTCACCCCCCTTTGTTGCAAAACCTCTTTTGGGGAGAAGTTGGAACGGCCTCACCCCCAAAGGGGCATACCTAACCTGGGGGAGAAGTTGGGACGGCCTCACCCCCCAAAGGGGCAAACCTAACCTAAGAGAGAGAGAAAGGAAGAGGAGGAGGAGGTGTTCGTCGGACAGCTGTCAGACGCATATGAGGTCTTCAGCCACCCTGCCGCTCACTTATAGGGCCCCTGATCAGCTAGTTGGCTCAATCAGCCAGTGCCTCCGGGCATCATCGCCTCCGGGCATCAGTTGACACGTCGCGCGTCCGGTTGCTGGGCGCCCTGGGCATCAGTCCGTCCGGGTGCTGGTGGCCCTATGCATCACCCCGTCCGGTTGCTGGGGCCCTAGGCATCAGACAGGTGCCACGGTGTGCGCTTATGTGCGCTAAAAGGATCAGGGTTCGTACCCGGGAGGGTCTCGTTACTCACGGTACCCTAATGCTTCCCCGTAGGTCTAAGGTGAGTATAAAACACTTCAATTCAAAAATAAAAAAAAAGAGCGCCGTAGGCCTAAGGTCGGGTGTAGAAACAACTCGTACGCAAAATAAATCCCAACCGTAGGTCTAAGGCTGGGGTAAAACACTTCAATTCAAAAATAAAAAATAAATGAACAAATCTTGCGGGTATAAATTTCAATTCAAAAAGAAAGAAAAATAAATGAACAATTCGTATGGGGAAAAATTTCAATTTAAAAAAGAAAATAATTAAATCACCGAAAAAAGCTTTCAAATGTTTCATTATATATATATATATAATTATATATATATATATATATATATATATATATATACACACACACTAAAACGAATTTAAGAATATTTGTTTTAATTCTATCCTACATTATTTTTGCAATAAAACACAAATGGATCTGCATTAACTTCTGAAACAAAAGCCATGCATGAAATTGTTTACATGCAAGGAAATGAAACCAAAGAAAAGGCAATCGTTTCGTTATAATTATTATAAAATCACTGTAATTTCTCGAGGGATTATAAAGGGACATTCGACTTTCATATGTTTCATCTCGCTGTTTATCTGTGTAATACTCTCATAAGAATACAGCGAATATATATATATATATATATATATATATATATATATATATATATATATATATATATATACAGGGCGTCCCAAAAAAATGTATACACACTTTAAATAATTATAAAGGCCGTGTTTATTAAAATACATTTCATTTTCAAAATGTAATAGAATCTACAGACATTATTTAATTGTTTTGTCAACGCCTGTTTTCAAACTGACGTCCGTTCTGGTCCAGGCACTGCTGATAACGCGAAGCAATGGAATCGCAAACATCACGAAACATTTCGTTTGGTATTTGTGTGCATTCTCGTTCAATGGCTGCTCTCAATTCAGCGACTGTTGCAGGTTTTATAGCGTAGACTTTGTCTTTTAAGTATCCTCATAAAAAAAGTCTAGTGGTGTGAGGTCTGGTGAACGCGGAGGGTATTCTACGAAACCCCTTCGTCCAATCCACATCCACATCGTGCCAAGTACCACTCGCAATACTCCATTCTTCGGTCCGGATCATCTTCATTAATAGCATGGACTAATCTTGGAATGTAACTTTTCCATTGACAGCGCTTCAAAATGCGTTGGACAGACGATTCTGAAATTCCTACCTCACGACTCGCTTGCCGCACAGATTTTCTTGGACTTTGGTGATACGTTTCCAGTACTCTTTCTTGCTTTGTGGGTTTGTCGATGTCCGTGGTCTTCCGGAACGCTTCTTGTGGACATTCTGAACAGTTCCATCGGCTTCAAACTTATCTCTAATTCGAGTGATGGTAAGTCGCGTTGGTGGATCTGTTTGAAACTCCCTCCTAAACTGTCTTTGCACTTCAACTGCATTTTCACACTTCCAGTAGCATTTTAGAATGAATTTCCTTTGTTCAAAGCTTAGTCTGACTGCCATTATTAATTCTAATGGGTTTAACTTGGAAAGAAAGAAACATCAATTGAGCTATCAGCTGTTAAAGTGTGTATACATTTTTTTGGGACGCCCTGTATATATATGTTAACCCCCCCCCTTTATGGCCCTGAGTCGGTTCGGATTCGACGGGGGGGTTCTGGTTCGGAGGCAAGCAACGGATGTTTCTTCTTTATACTTTTCTATAATTCTTTTCTCTCGCTTTATGGGGTCGACACTCTGTTAATTCTTTTCTTCCAATAATAGAAGATAGCCCAACTCGAGGGGGAAAATAAAAACTTTCTCTTACTTTGGTTTACTTCTTAAAAATTACAGTTGGTACTCTGAATTTACAAGGGTAGAGGTTCGACCTCTTTCGACCATGGCTCAGGCCAGAATCTAAAAATATATTAAGGAGGCAAGGGGCCTCTGCCCCCTCCTAATGAGGTGCTAATCTGAAGTACAACGATGAAGTGCTAATCAGAAGTCTAATGCAGAAGTCTAATAATGAAGTCAAGTATTTTTATAAGTACAGTATAATATAGTCTAATGTTTTGGGGGAGGACAGTTGAAGGTTAAATTCCCCCCTTTTTAAACACATGATTTCAACTAAAAAGAATAAAAAATATAAAAAATAAAAAAGAACAGTAGTATCGCTGATTCTACATTTATGGAGGCGATATCATTTCGTAATAGTACAAATTTAGTACATGACTGAGTACGTATTAATTTTGGTTCATTACAATTACGATTACAATTGCTAATTAATTCATATTCACTTATTATTGTTTTAATTACAATTCCATTAAAGTACATTCTTACATGATAAATTAAATCATTACATTTAATTACAATTTTATCAAATTGTTAATTGACATATCTACTACTGAAATAATCTAAATAGGTGATACCATTGATATAATGAAGGGGCGTTAACCGTTGTTCTATAATTTAAAGGGGATTAACAACAATGTTATATATTTATAGTTAACAATAATTACGCCAAATTATGTTAAATAATATTAGAACCTGGTTGGTTATCAGAGTTGAAAGTCTAATTAGCCAGCGATGAGAAAGGCGGAGGAAAAATACGATATTTATGATAACGTAATACATAAGTAATACGGAATTTGAATGACAGTTAGGTAGAAATAGTAAGTACAAGTAATGAGAAGGGATAACTATGTGACGTAAGCCGATAACGAACTAGTGGCCAGGCAGAGAAACAATACAGTATATTATAATAACATAACACATAATTAGCATAACACATGATAATGTTATAAATTCGAATCAAAGCGAAAGGAGACTTTTTAACTTTGAGCGTTCGAATTCTGCTGCGATGAGCGGAATGTGATCTTGCTAAGCATTTATTCGAGTTCATCTCGGGAGGTCAATATAATTAAAAATAAAAATGAAAAAAATAATACGAGAACGTTTTTTTCGCGTTCCCGAACGAACTGCGAAAGTTTTGCATTTCATGATTGACACGAGTAAAGATGATTATTTAATAAAAATTACATACGATAATGGTCAAGCTAAAATATGGACGTATGGGGGCGGGGATGAGATGCAAGACAATTCATAATTAATTATAATAACTTTTATAACAAATGGAAAATGGATAATGGATACGACTAAACCATAGAAAGGGTAGATCGTAGGGTTGTGACATGAACAAAAATAGGAAGCTATAAGTAAAATTATTATCCAAACTCGCGTTAAGCGATTTTGGTGCTTATGTAAAAATGGACAATGAATTCATATAATGATGGTGTAGGAATTGTTCATTGTTAACTTTTTACATTACTCTCCCCTTTTAAAATGATATTTATACAATAATTTAATAGGGTACCATTAGTTACAATACAAATTTTATACAGAACGATTTCGCGTGGTCGAGTACAATGCAGAGTATCCAAATTTTTTAAAATGACACTCGCGTAGAGGGCTATGATAAAAATATAAAAATTCAAAGATTAAAACTTTAATTTAGACAAACATTTAATAGGATTACTACATTAATTTAGACAATCAATTAAGTTAGACAAAGAATGATATTGTAAAATTTTTAGCAAAATTTTTTTTTTTTTTTTTCTGTGGGGAAAATTACATTCACAATGAATAGGTAAGAGGGAAAAATATAAATCGTACAATCTATAAGCTAATTTTTATTGACTAGTGTAGGTAAAAATAGAATTACGTAATGGATGATGTATAGACCTGTGGTCTAGTGTGTATTTATGTTTATTGGGTATAAAGTGTGTAGCTGATAATTTCGAGACAGATTTAAATTCGACTACTAAAATTCATAACCATATACTGTAGTAGTATGTCAATTTGACTATAATTTTTCGTTTGATACCTTACAAATGGTACAATAACAATTTAAGGACAGTTACTCATGATTAATTGAACAAAATAAAAATAAAAAATACAAATTAAAAATATGAATCAATTATACATTTCAACGAGCTAAATACAATTTTATAATATTCTAAAAAAATAAAAGTAAATCGAACCATAGATAAATTTCGACCAAGAATAAAAAAGTTATTGAAATGAAAGGGAAGCATTTCGAACAATCTTTTCTTTTAATAATTTTAATTGAATTTTACATTAAAAATTATTTTTAGATAATAAAAGAAAATATTAAAAAAGGTTTAATAATTTTTGCAGGTTAAGTAGAAAAATCATACTCTTTCGTTGAATGTTGATAGAATTTGAATTATTTGATATTTTAGTCTGAAATTGACAATTACGTCTTTTTTTTTTTTTTTTTTTTTTTTTTTTAAAGCAAAGAGATTGCTTGTTACACTACTTAGAACAAAAATTAAAAAAAGTTGAAACAAAACGGAGGGACGGCATGTTCCTCAGCAATAATTTAAAAGGAGTCATTGGGACAAGATCGATTAATTGTTACACAACTATTATTATCACGTATACATTACAATGATTACACTAGGCAACAAAGATTTTGTTACAGAAGACCAAATAGGTGCTCCTAGCTAATTTCGGTATGCTGATTTCAAATCTATAATTAGATTTTTTCTATCACGTCTAGATTTTGTGTAAAATGCAAATCACTTTTAGTAAAATTTTCTACCACGTCCAGATTTTGGTTTTAATCGGCTTAATGCCAGTAATATGAAACTTGCTTTTCAAGGTTAAAGCAATTTTTTTTTGCCAACTATATACAAATTCGAACAATTTTGATAAATAAAATTTATCCCGAGTTGGCAACACTCAGTCAAGAGCATAGTAACGGGCAACGGCCGAACGGTCAGTCGCTACGTGACAGTCAAGCAGAACGGTTGTTGAAGCTCTCTGCTGATGAGCAAGTGACAGGTTGTGGTGACTTGTGTGTTTTTATAGCATTTGTTTTGTACTACGGTGTGTATTTCTTTTTATTTTGCACATCGTAATAATTACTTTCTACGTTTTTTCAGATATTGTATGGTAATTCAAAATGGCATCAAATAGACGTGCTTGTGTAAATCACCCAGACAACTTCTGCTTTGTCTGTGGACAATATACACCTAAGCCACAATGTAGAAACATAACAACAAAGATTAAACTTGCCTACAAGTGTTATTTTGACTGTAAGTTAGGAGACCAACAGAGGGACTGGGCACCACATATTTGCTGTGCACAGTGCAATGCAATGTTAATAGCTTGGATGAATGGTAAAAGAAAAGCTATGCCGTTCTCAGTCCCCATGGTTTGGCGTGAGCCGAAAAATCACTTCAATGATTGTTATTTTGTTTGACAAAGATTGCTGGTTTCACAAAGAAAACAAATCAAAGATCACGTACCCAAACTGCGAATCAGCAATGAAACCAGTACCACATGATGAAACAAATCCACCACCAGTTCCACCAGCAACGATAACAGACAGCAGTTCATCTGAAGATTCTGCTAGTGATATAGAAACAGGGAAAGATGGCATATATGTTCCAGATGCAAATATTTCCCCATTTGTTAAGTCAAGCGGAGTTAAATGACTTAGTGCGCGATTTGGAATTACCAAAAGAAAAGGCAGAGTTGCTTGGTTCAAGACTTCAAGAATTTAATCTTCTCCAACCAAACACCAAAGTTTCCCATTTCCGCCATCGCCATTTGCAGTTTTCATCATTTTACTTACAGGAAGAAAACGTTTGTTTCTGCCGATATCAGTGGTCTGATGCAAGGGATTGGCTGTCGCTATGATCCAAAAGAATGGAGACTGTTCATTGACTCTAGTAAAGCTAGCCTCAAAGCTGTATTACTGCACAACGGCAATGAAAAACCTTCAATACCTGTAGCACATGCCACTGGCCTTAATGAGACTTATGAATCGATGAAACTGCTGCTAAGACTCATCAAATATAAGGACCACACATGGAATATTTGTGGCGACCTTAAAGTTGTATCATTACTTCTTGGGTTACAGTTGGGCTACACAAAGCATATGTGCTTTTTGTGTCTATGGAACAGCAGAGATGACAAGAACCACTACAAAAAACATGATTGGCCATCTAGAACTGAACATGTTGTTGGTAAATACAATGTGAAACACCCAGCACTTATTGACCCTCAGAAAGTACATCTTCCACCACTTCACATTAAACTTGGCCTTATGAAAAATTTCGTGAAGGGTATGGATCATCAAGGTAGTGGTTTCCAATATTTAAAGGATAAATTCAAAGGAATATTGACAGATGCTAAGCTAGAAGCTGGAGTTTTCACTGGACCACAGATCCGCAGTGTCATCCACGACTCATCGTTTCCATCTAACCTAAATGAGAATGAACTAGGAGCATGGACATCTTTCGTTGAAGTTGTCAAAAATTTTCTTGGAAACCACAAAGCTGAAAACCACCGTAAACTCGTAGAAAACATGCTTAAATCTTATGAAATAATGGGATGCAGAATGTCTTTGAAAATTCATTTTTTACATTCTCATCTTGACTTCTTCCCGGCCAACCTTGGGGCTGTAAGTGACGAGCATGGTGAGCGCTTCCACCAACAGATCTCAGTTATGGAAAACAGATACCAAGGTAATTTCAACCCAAATATGATGGGAGATTATTGTTGGTTCCTGCAGAAGGAGAGCTCGTCATCCTACAAGCGACAAAGGAAGAGGACACACCAAAGTTTCACTTAAGAACAGGAATTTGCCTTTCAGTAGTAACAACAAAATACTAACGCGCTTTGGGTGGATGGTTGGGCGCAGGGGTGGTAACTCCGCCAGCGGAATTCCGCTGTCTGTCTTAAGCCAGAATAAAGGAGGAAAGACATCCCTGTTCACTAATTATTTAAGTATGCTTAACATAAAACATGGCATGGAAAAGTAGCTTAGACGGCTTTCGTAATAGAAGCGGGTGAGAAAAAAAATGAAAAAAAATGAAAAATAGGGGTTTTTGGTTACACAAAATCTGGACGTGATAGAGAAATTTTGATATCAGATCTGAAATCAGCATCACCGCTTTAGTAGGAATCAGTAGTTCACGTGTCTGTAACAAAAAAAAAGTTGAAATTTGTTGCCTAGTGTTATCAAAGTCATTACAAACAATTGTAAAAACGGTTTCGTTACAATTAATGAATTACATAACTATATATTTATATACATAACAATGCATGAAAAGGGAAAGACAAATCAGTGAATTTCCGTCTTACAAACAAAGGAAAAAGGTTAAACTAAAGACGCAAACCGGTCAATTCTGGTTGAATTTAATTCTCTTTTACAAAATAAAAGGTTGAATTAAATTCTTAAATTACATTTTCTTAAATTACAAAGGAAAAGTTGAATTCAATTGACTGCATTGAAAACTAACTTGGGACTCGAATAAAAATGAATTGGAATAAATCTCTCTGACTTGGAATAAATCTCTCTAACTTCAAATAAATCTCTCTGACTTGAAATAAATCTCTCTGACTTGAAATAAATCTCTGACTTCAAGTAAAACTCTCTGACTTCAAATAAAACTGAAATCTCTGGGGCGGTTGTCCCTCTTGGATGCAACCTATTGAAACTGAAAACTGATTTGCAACTTATTTGCAAATAAAACTGACTCGAAACTACTTCGAGTATCTTTATAAATCTCTGGGGTTTGGTTGTCCCTCTTGGATGCAACCTTCTGACTTGACCTCTTATCAAGTATTCTGAACTGAAAATGAAACTAAACTGTCTAACTTGAGCGCTTGTCAAGTATCTTGAAACTTAAACTGTCTAACTTGAAACTGCTTCAAGTATTTCTATAAATCTCTAAACTCTCTCTAAACTCTGTAAACTCTCTCTCTCTTAATTTGCAAGTCAATTCAATTCAGTAATTGAAAAAAAATTTGCAAACAAAAAATAAAAAAAAGGTAAACAACATTTCATTCTAATGTACGGGAAGGTACATAAAATAAAATTATTCTATACTGAATATAACTGAAAATAACTGAAATTCTCTCTCTGAAATTAACTTTGTTACAATTAACTTTGTTACAATTAACTTTGTTACAATTAACTCTGTTACAATTAACTCTGTTACAATTAACTCTGTTACAATTAACTCTGTGTTACAATTTCTATTTCACTAAAAAAAAATGTATCACTGGTGTCTGAAATGTTCACTGTGTTTTGTGTTAAATTCTGGCTCCATACTAAATATTAACTGTTAATAGTACTGATTTTTTTTTCAAGTGTTTATAAATTTCTTAAAAAAAACAACTCTTACTTAACAAGATTCCTACGGCGAAATCCTTAGAGACGTGTCCTGAAGACGTCTTGCTGGCTACTTGTTCCTGGATGAAAACTAGGCGTGAAGAACTTGGAGTCGTGACACACCGGTCAAGGGTGGATGTTACGAACTAGAAGTCGTGACACGCCGGTCGACTGGTTTTATCCTGATGCAGGGTAATTTCTATCTTGGCCAAAGAGTGGCCTCTTCTTAAAATAATCTTCTTAAAATCTTCTTTTTATCCTGATGCAGGGTAATTTCTATTCTTGGCCAAAGAGTGGCCTCTTGTTAAACATCTTCTTGTTAAACATCTTCTTGTTAAACATCTTCTTGTTAAAATCTTCTGGTTAAAATCTTCTGGTTAAAATCTTCTGGTTAAAATCTTCTTCTAATCCTGGTAGTAGGTCGCCAGACTTTTTTAGAATCTTCTTATCTTCTTCTTCTTCTTATCCTGGCTGGGTCTGGGGTGTCTCGTATAGACGAGGCGTTCTAGTTAAGGGGCAAGGGGCCTCTGCCCCCTCCCCTCAGCGAGGCTGCAGTCCAAAGAAGAGTCTCGTAATGAAGTTCTCTGATGAAGAAGTGCCTTGACTGAAGTTCAAATATGAAGCGCTAATCAGAAGCGCTAATGCAGAAGTCTAATAATGAAGTCAAGTATTTTTATAAGTACAGTATAATATAGTCTAATGTTTTGGGGGAGGACAGTTGAAGGTTAAATTTCCCCCCTTTTTAAACACATGATTTCAACTAAAAAGAATAAAAAATAAAAAAATAAAAAAGAACAGTAGTATCGCTGATTCTACATTTATGGAGGCGATATCATTTCGTAATAGTACAAATTTAGTACATGACTGAGTACGTATTAATTTTGGTTCATTACAATTACGATTACAATTACTAATTAATTCATATTCACTTATTATTGTTTTAATTACAATTCCATTAAAGTACATTTTTACATGATAAATTAAATCATTACATTTAATTACAATTTTATCAAATTGTTAATTGACATATCTACTACTGAAATAATCTAAATAGGTGATACCATTGATATAATGAAGGGGAGTTAACCGTTGTTCTATAATTTAAAGGGGATTAACAACAATGTTATATATTTATAGTTAACAATAATTACGCCAAATTATGTTAAATAATATTAGAACCTGGTTGGTTATCAGAGTTTGAAAGTCTAATTAGCCAGCGATGAGGAAAGCGGAGGAAAAATACGATATTTATGATAACGTAATACAAAGTAATACGGAATTTGAATGACAGTTAGGTAGAAATAGTAAGTACAAGTAATGAGAACGGGGATAACTATGTGACGTAAGCCGATAACGAACTAGTGGCCAGGCAGAGAAACAATACAGTATATTATAATAACATAACACATAATATAACATAACACATGATAATGTTATAAATTCGAATCAAAGCGAAAGGAGACTTTTTAACTTTGAGCGTTCGAATTCTGCTGCGATGAGCGGAATGTGATCTTGCTAAGCATTTATTCGAGTTCATCTCGGGAGGTCAATATAATTAAAAATAAAAATGAAAAAAATAATACGAGAACGTTTTTTCGCGTTCCCGAACGAACTGCGAAAGTTTTGCATTTCATGATTGACACGAGTAAAGATGATTATTTAATAAAAATTACATACGATAATGGTCAAGCTAAAATATGGACGTATGGGGGCGGGGATGAGATGCAAAACAATTCATAATTAATTATAATAACTAAACCATAGAAAGGGTAGATCGTAGGGTTGTGACATGAACAAAAATAGGAAGCTATAAGTAAAATTATTATCCAAACTCGCGTTAAGCGATTTTGGTTCTTATGTAAAAATGGACAATGAATTCATATAATGATGGTGTAGGAATTGTTCATTGTTAACTTTTTACATATATATATATATATAAATTCACAACAAATATATAAAAATGTTAAGAGAAGTGAATCAACCCCGTTTGACATGATTTTTACCGTAATTCAATAAATAAATAAATGTGCAAATAAATCTTCGTACAAGAGAATCGCCTGATAACTTCGCTGATTGTAAACAAATTTAAAATGAAATTAAAATGAATATTTACTTCCCTCGGCCTTATCTGAATAATATTTATATTATTTTTCGTTCTGAAAATTGGAATGTGTGTGTGTGTGTGTGTGTGTGTATATATATACAGGGTTTGGAAAAAAAAGGAGCCTGACGAAAATTGCTCTCACGCCCGCATTTTTTGCCGGACCCTTAAATGTTATATATATAGCTAAAGATAAAAGAGCCCAGAGTTGTATAAAACAAATTTCTTCAAAATCGGTCGTAAAATAAAGATTTTATGGCCACAAACGTGCAATGACTAAAAAAATGAATTTCCGCGTAAAAATTTAATGTTTTTCTCATTTTAAATTATTTTTTTCAGATGCCTAAATAATTTTAATCAATAAAAATGATAATATGCCCTTTTCTAAAGAAGATAAAATATTAATAAAACATTATAGACTTGATAAAAATTATGGCGCAATAAAATTATTACAAGAGTTTCCGAATAAACCATGGTCGAAAGGAGGTTTGGACAAGCTGTTAAGAAAAATCGACGAAACTGAAAGTACTGAAAGGAAACAAGTAAGCGGGAGGCCAAGATCAGTTCGAACCGAAGAAAACATCAGAGATGTGGAACTAAGAATTTGTAGTCAAGAAGGCAGACCAGGGACTCACGTGACACCGTCAAGAATTGCTGATGAGTTGAGCATATCCGAAAGTAGCGTCAGAAACATTATTAAAAACGACCTTGAACTAAAACCTTATAAACGGATACACGGGCAGAAATTAACTGAAATTACCGAACAGAAAAGAGTTGTTTGTTCTGAACGCATGTTAAGAAATATCACTCCCGAAAAAGTAGACCTCGGCTTTTTTACTGACGAAAAGAAGTTTACGGCAGAACCACCGCGAAATTCCCAAAATGACAGAGTGTATTCAAGAGTTAATCGTAAAAATGAAATACCAGATGATAGACTTTATGCTACCCGTAATCATTTTTCTGCCAGCGTAATGGTATGGGTCGGTGTGTCTAAACTAGGCAAGACATCTGTTTTTTTCGTAGAGCCAAACATCAAAGTAGACGCCCGCTATTACACTGAAACTTTGTTGGAACAAATGCTGCCCGAAATGAGACGATTGGCGAATAATGGTTACTTCTTATTCCAACAGGATGGCGCTCGGGCGCATACCGCTAAGTCAACTATTGAATTTTTAGAAAATAATGTTCCTGAATTGCTTTACCCAAAAGATTGGCCCCCTAATAGTCCAGATTTGAATCCCGTAGACTACGGAATATGGGAAATGTTGGCTGAGAAAGTGTACAAGCATAAGATCCGAAATGTCGAACATTTGAAAGAAGTTATCGTACAAAAATGGGAAGAAATTACCCAAGATCAAGTAGATAAAGCTATAGATCAATTTAGGCCCCGATTACGAAGGGTTGTAGAGGTTTCTGGCAAACATATCGAACAATTTTTTTAGTCTTATAATTTCGTTTTCTTTGGAAATTGTAAAATTATATAACATATTGTAGTAAAACTTTTATATTTTTTTTAATTTTTGACGTATTGACATGAAATTTGGTACTAACTTAGTTTATTTGTTGCTTATTTGCCTAAAATAAATTATTTGTCATTATGTAAAAATAAATATACAGTAAACATTTCTGGCAAACATATCGAACAATTTTTTTAGTCTTATAATTTCGTTTTCTTTGGAAATTGTAAAATTATATGACATGTTGTAGTAAAACTTTTATATTTTCTTTAATTTTTGACGTATTGACATGAAATTTGGTACTAACTTAGTTTATTTGTTGCTTATTTGCCTAAAATAAGTTATTTGTCATTATGTGTAAAAATAAATGTACAGTAAACATTTTCGTCATGCTCCTTTTTTTTTTGCGGACCCTGTATATATATATATATATATATATATGTAACCTACACAAAGATAAAAGTTGTAAACAGCTGAATGACCCATAGACTTTTCCAAAATGTCTTTGAGATTGTTCCCCAAGGGACCCACGTCATGATAATAATAATAATTTCTGGGAGGAAGGCAAATTTAGATCAGATGTTTTTCAAGTCTTGGTACAATATTATATGTCTGACACTTCTGTTTGTTTAGCACACAATACGCGTCTTTAAACACTGATAAAAGCTCGTACAAACCTCATCACGATTTCTGCTCTGATTCTTTGAATAAACCACACCTTATATGAGCAAATACTTATATTGTTCTCTCTCTCTCTCTCTCTCTCTCTCTCTCTATATATATATATATATATATATATATATTATATATATATTGGAATAAATTAATAAGCAGTTTTCCAAATTAAAATTGAGCTGACCATATAACAAACAATTTTATCATACAAAACAAGACTCGCGTTGGGTTCCTTTCAGCGCAAATAACATGCTTCTTCAACAACAAAACCTTTTTCCCGTAAAGGTTAAGCAAAAATAAGCAAATATTTGCTGAGATAAGGTTCAAGATGAGGCAGTATTTTTAGATCTTCTCACAGAAGTCCAAATATAAATTGAATCGCTCGGGAAATAAACAAAGGCTTCATGGTTCAACCACTTTTCCCAAATCTTAAACCAATAGCTACAACCTCACTACAAACCTCATCATGATATATATTAATGTAGTGGTAAAAATACTTAAGATTGTCCATGATGACAAGATTTACATTTTCAGCCGTAGGGTACGAGTAAACGGTATGGTGTAACATGATGTAATACCGCTTATCACACCATTCATCCACAAGACTCACTACCCATAACTGTTGTTTATCTTCTGAGCGTGTTGCTTCTTCTACCACGCGGTATATTTGAGGCTTTATAAAGCTTAGTTCTATAACATACTTCAGTACATCGTCTGTACTGCGAAATCCTACAACCCCCTCGCCGGAATATCCGTAGAGTATTTGAATAGCCTGATCCTTCGCACGATTCAATGCAGCCTTAAAAGAGGCAAAGGAGGCGGGAATAGGGAGTTTTTCAGTATCCACTACATCTACGCACTTAGCAGAATACCACTTCATAAATGTTGAACACGCTATATTAAAGGTAGCCATTACTATTTTTCTTCTATGCGAGAGAATACACGTCTGCTCAAGGGTATACAGAGGTCAACTGAAAACACAGGGATAGAGGCCTCCTCAGGTTGCGGCATGATGCACGTCGCCGGTCTTACAGTGGGCGGGGCTTAACTTTTTACTGTACACACGCACACACGCAAAGTAAAACGCTAGTTGAAACATGATTTATTTAATAAACGAGATAATCAGAATGTATATATTTACAAATACGTGTAATAAATAAGTTAGCAATAGACATATCAAAGATTATGGTATCCAAAGGGCACGGTGTCATAGGTACCAGGCACCTGGTAGCGTTTCCTATAGGTGTTACGGCACACCTTTGTGCCCCTAAGTTCCTTCACGCCCCCAAGCTTCTGCGCCCGAAAATTGTGGGTGCCTACAGTCAGTTGAGGCGGACGGCCACCCTCATCATCTTCCAAGCATACTAACTCCTTTAGCGAATCAAAGTTGACGACCCGCCGATTCGCTTGGTTAACCGTGATACCCTTAGCCTTCACGATATACTGCGTTTCATCCCCTATCCTCACCCGTACCCCATAGGTTTTTGGCCCTGTTGACACAAACGAGTCGGCGTATGCGTTGTCCCCATACTCATCTTGATGTCGTCAGTTAGCTCACCGAGGAACTCCCCAATAGCAGGCATGTATTCACCCCTCCTCGCGCTGAATATCACGCTATCTGTATCGGCATACAAAACACGCCGCCCAAGAGAATGCAATAGGCCCCAAAGTTTGATGCGCGCGTAGGCTGTTGTGAAGCTGGCTACAGGAATGTTTGTAACCCGTGAGGTTGTACTTTATTATGTAAGTATTACCTACATTCACAATTTCCATGACGTCTTTATCGGGTGCGTTGGCGTAATCCCAGACTTCACTATAACTTTGCGCCAAATGAACGTTCCCTTTACCGGTATTCTGTGCAAATTTTCCCCAAAGACTGTTTAGGCACAATTTTGCACTAAAGCGCTTGCCATGATTCTTTACAATTTGGGCACGATCAAGTTGTATACCCTCGTGGTCACGGTAACGCTGAATATAAGCGGTTTTTTTCATCTTCGGTTTCAACCCGTCGCAGATATCCTGACGCCTCAACCTTATCCTTCAAAAATGCGTTTATATATGGTGTGAAAAGGTTAGGTAGCTTCTGAAACCTCTACACCTCATGTATCTTCATTATTCTATACCCATAGCGAACGGCTAGGGCCAGCTCAGGGGTTGTGTATACACCTCTGATCTTACGCTGATGGGGTGTATGGCCACAATCACCATTGTTCTCTTCTGCACACTTCACGCACAAGGGAAACATGAATTTGTGATCTATAACGACGGGTAAGATCGGCATCCATAAATCGCGAGGGGGGAGCACGTCTACGAAAGAAAGCCTGAAATAGTACCCGTTCAAATTTCTTGAAAAATCGTTGATGGAGGGTAGGTTAGGGCCCACCAATTTCTCAGGCACGCCCACGGGGTACGGGTTGTTCTTCATCACGTAGGGGTATAAAGAACAAATATCGTAGTAGTGGAGCTTCATACCCTCCGTAGGTGGAAAGTATACAGTAGCGTGAAGGGATTTGTGCACCCACCGAACAAGCTATCACCGCATTTGAGAGGATCCAGTACCATTGAACGCTTGATCGTGTTTATTTCTTCACGGTACGCCCCGTCTGTCTCCATCCGTGCATCATGCTCATGCTCCCACAAGACTTTGTGAGTGAACTGGGAGCCTATAAGTTGATCGCGGGTGCGCGTCCACGCAAGACAGTCGGCAGGAGATCCACCGTGGATATCTCCTACGATTCCACACTCAGGACGTGGGCATCCATGCCACCAGCATCCGTTAAAGGAGTACACAGTTTTTATCGCCAGTGACACGGTTTTCACTTAGACCATCAACCCAAAAAACACGGCCATTAACCTTGATGGCTACTTCACCCGTGTTGCGGGCATGCTTTATGTATACACCTGTCTGCTGTTGTAGGTGTATGAGCCAGTAAATAGCCTTGTGCCCATAACTGCGGGGGTTGTTTCTGTGGATAATGGCCAAGGTGCCTTTAGGCCTGAAGTTATTCTTGAACACCGTAAAACATAATGATGCGATGGTGGTTGCGACTTGCACGGATCGCATTTGAAACGGCATATGTACATCCTTCTAAAAGCCTGAAAGCATACTCTAAGCACGCGTACATCATTCACGCAATAACACTTACATTCATGAGTATATTATAAGGATTACGTTCATTAAAACTGTTGGGGTATCGATCAAAATCTTCACGTTCATCTGTACTCATACAATCATAGTTAAAGTAATGTTAGGGTGGAGGGAGACCTACGTAATTTAAAGTTTTGCTAGTGAGGAATGTGTAAGGGAAGTATCCTTTTGAAACTTCAGCTGCTACGCCCATCACCTTGGGTACCTTTGCTATTTACAAGGTGTGAATAATAAAGTATCTTTAAATTGTACATTACATCTTATTTGCATCTGTATTAATTTGTTGCCTCTTTTCAATGGATCACCTGTAAATATCTCAGAGGACTCGTGCTCAAGCAGCTCTTTATAAAGGAACTGTGTGTCAAAATTTGCCCCGTTATGGGCGAGAATATACACAGTCATTTTTTTGAACTTGTCCGCTAACTTGACAATATAGGACACAAATAGTTTCACAGGGCTATCGTGGACATTCGTTTTAAAAACGTTTGTCCGTTTACCACATTTGTGACACTCATCATACTCGATCTCCATACACTCATCACAGATAGTCTGGCTCACAAGTAAATGTGGAATAACCTCTTTGGTTTCAGCGTTCGTGTATGCAAAGCTGGGCACTTGCGGTTTTTTTTGCGGTACTGCGGTACTGCGGTACTACCGCACTACCAAACCGGTACCGCATAACGCAGTACCGCAAAGGATCGCTGAAAGTACAGACTGTACTTTCAGCGATCCTTTGCGGTACTGCGTTATGCGGTACCGGTTTGGTAGTGCGGTGGTACCGCAGTACCGCAGTACCGCAAAAAAAACCGCAAGTGCCCAGCTTTGCGTGTATGTTTCTATATCGTAGTACACAGTTATAGAAGGGTTGTTTTTAGGCTTGGCGTCTTTCATATAACATACATGCTTTACACCATCCGCCTTATATTTCTCATGGCATGTACAGTAGAGCAGTGAATTTCGTCACATTTGTGCTTGAACTCGCCGCTACCATTCAAGGTGTGAAACACACCACATTCACAGATTATCATTTTCCTGCACGTGCCAATTGATTTATGGAACTCAAAACAGTTATTATTGAAAAATGTGCGTCTACACACATTACAATCCCTCTTCTCAGCTTCGGGGATGAGACGATTCATCGCCGCCAACTCATCGCCGTCAACTCAACTCCAGCCAACTCATCTCCAGCCGACTCAATTCCAGCCAACTCATCTCATTTTTATCAGAAGTAGAAAACCATGGTCGTTTTTTACTAACAAAAAGCACCAATTTTTTAATAAAATATATAAACGAAACTATTTTTTAATAAAAAAAATGTGGGGGACAATACGGAACTGTAGCCAAAATTTATAATGATCTGAAAAAAGGAAAGATTTTAGGTTCGGTTAGGTTAGCTACGAAAAAAATAAAACGGAAAATGCCCGGTTAGGTCAACTGAATGCCCAATTAGGTCAACTGAATGCCCTGTTAGGTTAATTAAATGCCAGGTTAGGTCAGTTGTACGCCCTTGATGATTGATTGGGTTAAGTTGTGATATTTTCGTTAGTTTAAACGAAAATGACGAGAGCAAAAATACACAATAAACAATTTGGTAGTCCCAATAATACGTAAGTACCCTCTCAAAAGACCACAGACTGGGAGCATTCACCACCTGAGCAAGCAGACTATTCCAGGAGTCTACTGTTTTGAAATTATAAGGCATATATAAATGTGTATATATAATGTATATATAATATGTATCAGTGGTGGGATTCAAAAATTTTAAGAACCGGTTCGCCCTCCCCTCCCCTTCTCCTCCCCTTGCATGTCAGAAATGAAAACTAAAAAAATGTTTTTATCGAAATGCGTATGGTATAAAGAAAAATCATGCACGGACTGAAAGGGTTAAGGACCGGTTCGGCGAACTCGGGAAATTTTATGAACCGGTTCGCACGAACCGGTGCGAACCGGCTGAATGCCACCACTGATATGTATATATAAAGCTAAAGCTAGAGATGAGTTGGCTGGAGATGAGTTGGCTGGAGTTGAGTCGGCTGGATATGAGTTGGCTGGAGATGAGTTGGCTGGAGATGAGTTGGCTGGAGTTGAGTCGGCGGAGTTGAATTGGCGGCGATGAGTTGGCGGTGATGAATCATACCCTACCCCTCAGCTTCAACTACACGGCTTTCACATTTGGTGCTTTTACACTGCTCACATACCATGTGACATTCTTTACAATGTTTCACTATATCATCCGCAAACTCGAGACACCCCTTACACAAATCATGATGGATGTCGTCCATATTTTCGACTTTTATCATAACTCGCGTAAAGATCCTTTATATTACGGATGGGGAGGTACGTTGACCCTAACAGTCCTAAAATAAGTAGGGGTCTTGTACGATCTCTCACACAGCTTTTAAAAACATACACAGTTCTACGACATTCATCCATTCCAAATACAACTATACGACATTCATTTCCTGTTCTACCCTTCTCAGCTCCTCAGGACTCATGTTACAGTCAAACTCAAGTTCGCAGTCTACAGCTAGTCTACGGGCACGCTCCACCATGGCCAACCAAATTTTTTGGGCCCATGTATTTAGTACAGTAAACATACGAGCTAGGACTACTGCTATAAAGCCACAACCACGATCGACGTTTATATGCCGTCTGTAAATAGCATAAGAATTGAAGTTAAGAGTGTAAGATGTGGCACTATGACCCGCAACACGGAATACACGGTCAATATTTATCGTAAAGTTGTCCATATTGAAGGCTATACTACTTTGGGAGGCCTGCATTATACGACCTAATATATACTCTACATCTTCATCAGCCAAACGCCTGAATGGCACTACTAACCAAAAATCATCTACATCACATCATCTGATCCGAATCCGAAGGACAGCCTCGTCCTGACTTCACGCTCGTCGCGGTTCTGAAGGGCAAACTCTACAATGCGCTCTACTACGCGCCGTAGTCCGTGTTCAATACCGTAGCTATACATGGATCTAGGATCAACCCTGACTATATACCGATTTCTAGTCAAGGCTGGGATTGGGTTGCGGTGCGCATCAACTCGAATGTTATGCCATCCTCAACAGAACGGGTTGCTACTGCGGATGACGAATAAGGGGTTATATTTGAGGAAGACGCTGTTGTGGGGTTGGATGCGTAAGACGTTGAGGGTTGGGGCTCTATTACCGCAGACTCAACAGAATGGGTAGCTGCTGTGGAGGATGAATAAGGGGGCATATTGGCGGAAGGCTCTACTGTGGGGCTTGTTGCGTAAGACGTTGAGGGTTGGGGTTCTATTACTGGTGCTCTAACAACCCTGGAACGCTTTATACCTGACGTGGAGGGTTCGTCATCACACCTCCGCTTTGAACTGTTTCGTGTTAGAGATGTCGCTGGTGAGGGCTCATCGGCGGGGATGGGTACTGTAGATGCACGGTCAACGGGTTCATCCGTGATATCGATGATGGGGGCTGTACATCATCGTCATTCACGGTTCTGTGGAAGAAGAAAACAAAATATAAGGAGCAGCACTCGTTATTTGTAATATTTTGTAAATGACCCACTTAGGGGTGTGACGTGTTAGAAATGGAATCTGTAGAAAAATTCAGGTTCACGAGCCCATCCACATGTATTATATCTGGACCTACAGGATGTGGTAAAACGGTGTTTATGCTTAAAATCATTAAAGAAAAGGGGGAATGTTCTCAAAATTTGTGCATAAAGTTATATGGTGCTATTCGACATACCAATCAGTGTTCAACGAGTACCAAGATGATGTTTTGTTCCACAAGGGGGTCTATGACGTTAATTCGTTAAAGGGAAATGAACATACAGTCATCGTAATTGACGACCTCATGTTAGAGATGGATAAAACGTTTGCCGAGACATTTACAGTATTCTCCCACCACCTTAACATAAGCGTGTTCTTCATCAATCAGAATCTATTTTTCAAAAATAGATACATGCGCGATGTGTCACTAAATACGCAATATCTAGTCTTATTCGCGCAACGTAGAGATGTGTCACAAATTGGGGTATTAGCCAATCAAATGTTCCCGAATCAACGTAAAGAGTTTTTGGAGGTTTATAAAGAGGCCACAAACCAACGTTATGGATATTTGCTTTGTGACCTTCACCCGCGAAACACGTTTAGGGGGCTTCTAAGAACGAATATATTTCCAAGCGAACCTGAAACCGTGTATATTCTAGAATGACAAATAGGCTAAAGAAATACCGCGAATTAATAAAAACCTATCAACGACTGCCTCGGGCATTGCAGCAGATGTTTGTTAAAAATATCGACTCTGACTTTTTAAAATGCATCTGTGAAATCTGTCTTAATGTTATAAAATGTAATGCACCAATGAAACCCTCTCAGAAGACTCACTTACGTCGTTACAAGAACATAATACGGACGCTCGCTCATAAAAGCCAGACTGTGGGTAAGAAAAAGCGCATTAATGTACAAAGAGGAGGATCGTTCCTTCCCATCTTATTTTCAGTTTTGAGCCCTTTACTGACTAGATTAATATAATGAAGAAGGTGGTTGTGATTCCGCACGAGCTGTATGCTTCATTACAAAGTTCAAAGACTCCAGATGTTCTAGAACCCTGTAAAAGTAGACTTAAAAGAATGGAAAGTGAGTTGCTAGCCCTATTAAACAGTGAAAAGGCACCTGATGAGAAAAGATCTTGTACCAAGAGGCTTTGCAGAAATTTCTTCATGAGTACGAAGATTATAAGCATCCTACAGAGCTCCCCGTGAGGCACAGCTCGACTAGCGTTGAGCATAGCGACACAGGACCTGGGCAACCAAAGAGCAACGGAACACAACACATCGAACATGTGCTAAAAAACAGCCTCCCCCATACATTGAGGAATAAAGGGCTAAGTCTTTATAGTCTATTGAGGAAGGACCCCATCATACAGTGGACCGATACAGGCGAGGTCATTGTTGAAGGAACAAGGGTACAAGGATCTAATATCGTTGATATTGTTCATGATCTGGTGAGAAAGTGGGGTAGGCCCTCACCAACAGGATGGAGGCATATTAAAGCAAGACTACAACAAATAAATGTCCCCAAAACATTGATAGGTAATCTGAATAGGTTAAAAGACTTGGAACATGCACTGCACGTGTCACAACTGAGTACACCTTCGCCCCCAGCAGCTGCAGTGTCTCTGAAGAGGAGAAAAGAAGAGAACAGGTGGCCAACCTTATCCACGTGCCTCTAAAATACGCAAATGGCTAACGTATTAAGTAAGCACTATTATGACATTTCTAATCCCGCATCCTATGGTGGCGTTAGTAGATTGTACCGAGGTGTTTATGGTGTAAGAAAAAAAGATGTTGAGAGATTTTTGCAGGGACAGGATGCTTATGCACTTCATAAACCGGTGAGAAAAAGGTTTAAAACAGCCAAGACAACAGCCGCCTCGATTGACTCTGTTTGGCAGGCAGATTTAACAGACATGCAAAGATATTCAATGTATAACGATGGCTACCGTTACATCCTATTCATAATGGATGTATTCTCTAGATACCTGCGGTTAATTCCCCTGAAAAATAAATCGCCTGAAACAGTTGCTAAAGCGGTCAAAACGCTGATGTTGAAAGAAAACAGGATTCCTGGCTATTTTTGTACGGATATGGGAAAAGAATTTATAGGACGCGCTTTTCAGAACATGCTGTCAGAGTTTAATATCAGCTATTACACTTTCAATTCTATACATAAGGCTTCTTTAGCTGAAAGAGTTCAACGTACCATAAAGGAACGCATGCACCGCTATTTTACACATAAAAACACATACAGATATATAAACGTTCTCGGTTCATTGGCTTCATCCTACAACCGTTCACACCATCGTAAGATTGGTGCAACGCCTAACGATGTTTTAGAAAGAGGCAAGCGCCCGAGAAGAGATAGAGTGCCGCCACCACCACTACACTCTGCGCGTTTCAAAATCAATGACTATGTAAGGTTGTCACGTTCGGGGAATAAATTCGCGAAGGGATTTCAGCAATGCTGGACACGCGAGATTTTTAAAGTAGGGTTATGAGATCTAAGGGCAATATAATGATGTATTACGTTGAAGATTTGAATGGAGAAGAGATCTCGGGAGGCTTTTACCGCGAGGAATTGCAGAAAGTAGCATTTAATTTAGGAAAAAATGTGTTTAAAATTGAGAAAATTTTAGGAAGCAAAGGTACAGGAAAGAGAAAAATGTACCTGGTGAAGTGGCTACGTTACCCAGAAAGCTTCAATACCTATATAAAAGCTGATGCAGTAATGAAGCTTAATTAGTATGCAGCATGACTCCTAACCATTTCTACGTCACACTCCCGTCCTCCTCGTCCCTGTCTGTACACCCTAACAACACACTAGCCAACTTTGTAACAGAGCTCCATGGACCCATTGAATTGGGCTTTTGCTCAATTGGGCTTTTGCCGAGTTAATCCGGCAGAAGCCGGATTAACTCGGGATGAAACTATACGTATCGCGCGGACTAAGGTTGTACAGTTTTTCAGTACAGAAGTAACACTAGGGCCGGGGCGTTATGGATCGGTTGAGGATGTTGTGAGAGACTTAAAAGTAAGTTTAAAAAAATTAAGTCTTACGAATGATTTAATATACGAAATCGTAAACAAAGGAAACCCTGCCCATACTCTAATCCTAAAACCAAAGGTTAACAGAAATCTTAAAGACGGAAGAGTGTTCAAAATTATAACTGAGGGGCGATATCGATCAGCCTTCCAAAGAGACACCTATCACGAGGCACAGCATGACTTGTCCATCAATTGAAGATGGAGAAATTGGATGTAAGCTCTCAGCCTCCAGACATGTGCTATATTTACATCAATATAGCGGAACACCAGTTTGTTGGGGATACCCAGGCTCGCCTGCTACGCATAGCTCACATCCCCAACCATAGAGGAAGGAGCTTGAGTATTACATATGACATACCCCATTATGTGAATATCGCAACTAATCTAATAACCAATATCTCAATATATATAAGAACGATTGAGGGTAAAAATTTCCCTTTCGGTGACGGGAGCTTAACAGTGAGGCTGCACTTTCGACGCCCCCCCGCGATAAAAATGCGTGGTGGCGGAAAGAAGAGATCTGCCAGGAATAAGGAGTTACTAACACGTGGTGGAAAGAAGAAGAAGAGATCTGTTAAGAAGAAGGGGCTACCATCACGTGGCATAAACGTAAAAGGAAACCAAAAAGGAAGTGCTCTAAGCGTATGAAACCTATGGCTGACCATTTTTTATCTGATATAAGCTGAGGACGCCACTCTCATGAATCATAGATTGACTAATACTTGTCGAGGGAGGTGGCACTATTTCTGACTCGCCATGGCACGTTTCATCCATCCGTGTAGTTCACAATGCTGTAAATCGGAACTGTCCCTCTTTGATATGCCACCTACACAGGTTTCTATTGAACATAGTGACTTTACTACAATTAACCCGTTAAACACAATTAGTTCACCCAGTGCCCCTATAGAATTCGTGATACCCAGCTCAGGCCCTTACTTTTTTGACCCGAGTTGCATGCACATGTGTGCTAAACTACGCATAGCCCATTCTGACGGAACGGACTGCGATGATAGTTACGCTGCCTACCCTGAAACCAACTTTCTACACTCCATATTCAGTCAATGTGACGTATATTTAAATCAGACTAACATCTCGGCAGGCTCGGAGTAATATCACCTACGAGCCTATCTGGAAAATGTCCTCAACTTTCCAAAAGAAGCGAAGGACACCTTTTTAGCCGCCGAGGGGTATTACCACACTAAAGATGAACATGGAATAAAGGATAAATTTAAAAATTCTAAAAAAAAAGATATACGAGTGTTTTGGACGCCTGCATACAGACTTTACTTTCCAGGAGAAGTTGCTTATGAATGGGGTAGATATGAAATTGAAGCTTACCCGCACTAACCCTGAGATCTGCATAAATCTTGGGACTGACCAAGAAGAAGGCGCGAAACCCGTTGTGATGCACATCATGGAAACGTATTTGCGTATACGCTGAGTGAAATTAAGCTCCCCGAAGCAAATAGAAATTCAGAAAGACTTGGTACATGCCACAGTAAAATATCCAATTAACAGGGTACAGATCAAACTGTACAGGATCTCCGCAGTGCTGGCATCGAAGCAGCTAGAAAACGTTGCTCTTGGAGTCCTACCTAAAAGGATATCAACTGGACTGCAAGACCACGCCTCGACAATGGAAAATATAAAAAGTGTGCCTTAAAATTCGAGAATTTCGGCCTTAAAAATATTACTTTATACGTAAATGGCATCGCTCTGGGTGGGGTAATGAATATGGATTACTCAACAGATGCTGCGTTCCCGCTCTGCGCGAGAGCTTATAGTAGTTTGGCTCATAATACAGGTGCGTGTGATGAACTTGGTTTCGGCATAACACAGAAAGAATTTGTTGGAGTTTAATATTTACTCGTTTGACATCACGCCAGACTTAACTGCTGGTGTAAATACGCATTTAAACACCCAACAGAGCGGTACCATCTCAGTGAGGCTGGAGTTTGCCAAACCTATAGACGCGCCTATTAGTGTACTAGTATACCTCGAGTCGCAAGCCCTAATAGAAGTACATAGATTTAGGAACGTTACCACTGATTTTTAATTGGTTTTGATTGGTTTGCAATCTATTTTAAAACTGAGGAAAGAATGTACTATTTCGATTCACTCGATTTTCCACCGTGGAATGACTCGGCAATTGTGAAGTTCATAGTGCAACTGGATGTGCCAGAGATTATTTGGGATCCATATCGTTTCCAAGGACATTATACTGAAACATGTGGATTGTATTGTATTTTGTTTCTCATGCATATGTCACGTGGGAAGCGTTTTATGAATTTTTAAAAATTATTCGATTTATGCTAGTACCCCCTGTAATGTGTAAAGCCATATATCTATATTGTGTAAATCAGTATATACATTTGTAGCTGTAGCCATTAAGAATTATGTAGCGGATGCTGTTACCATTTTTGTACAGGTTTTCTACTGTTTAATAAATGAAAAATATATTACGGTTTGTTCTTATCCTCACAAATACTTACATAATCTCCTTTACAAACTGGCACTCGCTGTCCCGTGCCAGTACCTCGACTTCTGGATCGCTGGGTTGGCTAGGCTGGGTGGCTACCACTTCGTTTATCACCCTTTCGTCAAAAGTGGCTATAATACGATCTAGCTCCTTCTCGGTCCTATAAGGTTAAGTAAATGTCACGAAACTGGATGCAGTTAAATCGTTTTGTGTACACCATATATATATATATATCCTAACCTGTCGTAGCCTAACATGGTCTACCCAAACTTATTCCACAAGAAAAGTAAAAACATACTGTATAACCTAAAGACACTTACATTAGGTTCTCTACAAACTGGCGCTCGCTTGACCGGCTGTGATTCAATACCGCGACTTCTGGATCGCTGGGTTTGCTGTGCGGTGAAGCGTCCATAGCATTTATTCCCCTTTCATCAAAAGTGGATATAATGCGATCAAGTTCCGCATCGGTCCTATAAGGTTAAGTAAAAATAAAGAGATACAATAAGAGAAAATACCACGTATTTTAAAAGCAGATAATTCTTAAACGTTTTGGTGATTTTAAAATCCTACTGCGGTGCTGAATCATCGAAAAAAATGAAGCTCCAACATATATATATATATATATATATATATATATATATTAGGGTGTCTCATTAATACATAGAATTTTTTTTTTCGATTTTCTCTTGCTCGCGAATGCTGCCCCGATTTCAATAGGCATAGTGGTTCTAAAAATCGAAAAATGATGGGAATCGAACAGTATTTAGAGGTCACTCAAGTTTAACACTTTCTTGTAGGTATTTAGGAAAAAAAAGAAATTTCTATCATTCTCTTATTCTCTTTATTTCTGAACAAAAATGAAAATAAACGAAATGCACCTTTCATTAATTGAAATAAGCGCGTATAAATGGATTGTTTTCATCATCAATCTGTCCTACACTACTTGATTTTACTCTTCAAGCTCTCCTTCGTCTTGACGGGGATCAACTTCTGGTGAGCCCGAACCACCTTGAGGACGAATTGCTTCTGCTTCTCATCACGCGTGATGGTGGAATTGAATCTTTTCATCAAAGCGATACCACGCTCGGCGGCGTCATTGACCACCGTCAGGGCTTTTACCCTCTTTTGCGCCGTGATCCAATCCTGGTCATTGATCCAATCCTCTGGATCTTTCATGAGGAAGGTGGGAGACTCAGATTCTGGAAGGATCGCGCGGAAGAAGACTTCTTTTGTTCTCCGGGTGACGAAGAGTTCGATGGATTGCTGTGGATTGAAGTTCTTCGGATCGATCCGCTTGAGTCCTTTCTTCGTGGCGGGGGATTGAAGTCGTTGGACCATCTTTAGCTTCGTGTCCTTTGGAATGCGGTCGTCAAAGAAACCAAGCCCCACGAGATCCTCTGAGAGGTACCACAGGTGCCTTTTCAAGGCCATGGATGCCGTGTGGCTGACTTCCTTGTCAGGGTAGGCCTCGAGCAGGCGAAGGAACTCTAGGTCGTTCAGTGGAGCTCGATTCGAGACCATTGCCTCATTCCACTGCTTCACGTACGCGAGGGAGATGAACAAACACAGCCGCCGAAGTCCTCCTCCTTCCCTGGCTGTCAGGTCCAGATGGTGACGGAACATGAAAATCTTGAGGGCATAGATGGCTTTGGCCATCCATCTGGCGTGGTGATAGGCCCCAGGCTGACGGAATCCCCCCTGGACCTGACCGCCAAGGAAGCGGTAGGAAAGGATGAGGAGTTCACGGTAGTCTTCTCGGGGATGTGTGCCGTGGGAAAGCGTCTGCTGCAGGTATTTCTTCATGGAAGGCACTTGATTTGCCCAGTTGTCAGTTGTTGTGGGATTGCTTTCGTCACCGATGGACAAGAATGACCCTTTGTCAATGGAGGCCCACCGCTGTTAAAATCTTTTGAAGAGGAGAATGTCAGGGGAAGAGGACGGCCCCAGACATCGCACGAAGACATCCTTGAGTAAGATCTCCAAGACGTGGTGACGGCAAGCCAACCACAACATGGGACGGCCAAACTCCAGCTCAATGCGAACGCAAGCACCTTGGATCATCCCAGCGTTCACAGCTGTGGTGTCGAATCCCAGTCCAATGATTTGCTCCGAAATGCCAAAAGCCTGGACTTCCTGGAGTAAGGCTGCAGCCTGTTCTTTTCCAGTGCCGTCCACCGCAACGGGTACACCAAGAAGCTCCTCGACTCCATCGCCCGTCACCACAACAGCAATCCGGTCAACCTCCTCCTTCTCCTTGGCAATATCTTCCAACAGTTTCCCATCCCAGTGCAAGACTAAAGGACCAGAAGCTTCGAACTTTCGGGTCAACTCTTCTCCCATCTCCTTTCGGATCTTGTTCCGTGTTCAATGAACAGTTGCTGGCGAGATTACCAGGTCATCCAGGTCATGACCCAAACTCTGAGCTGCTGCTGCTGCAAAGGACGACGTTGCTTGTCTCACGGACATGTCGCGATCCCAAGCAGCGATGAGATTCGGGTCCGTGAGGGCATTCATTCGCCTTTTCTTTTGAGTCTGGGCCTTGCTGGTGCTGGGCGCTTGGTACGTCTCGTCGTCATCATCCTCGTCTTCCGTGTTCATTTCAGTGCTGCTACCATCCACCTCCAAGATCGCTACCTCCATGAGCTTTGTCACCCCAGCATCCCATTTACTCTTCCTAGCCGTGGCTGCAAGATCCCTCTTCCGCTTCACAGCTTTCTTCTTCGCTGTCTTCTGGTCCACCCCCGCAAGACTTGACGACATCCTGTCTTCCCTCTGCGAGGTGAGAAAATCGTTGTCCTCCTGAGGGAACTTGGAGGAGGATAGCGCGGAGGAGTGAGCCACGTCAAACACGTCTTCCAAATCCGACTTGAACATCCCCTCCTTGTACCGGTAACCCTCTTGCGGCTTTGTCCTGTTCTTCTTGAGTGCGTCGTAGGTATCGATCAACTTCGCCAGCTTCTCCCCTGCGTACTTCTTGGTGGTAGTTGGTATGTTGGCCTTCTCCCAGATGGGCCAGATGGTTTCCACCACCAGGCGAATGCTCTCCGATTTGGTCTTCCTTCCCTCTTGGTCTTGGTGGTGGTGGAAGTAAAGGAGCAGGCATTGCTCCTTCGATGGAAGTCGTGGACAAACAATCGCTGCAATTGGGGCCTTGTCCAGCAACCACAACTGGTTTCCTGCTCTAGTAACCATCACCTGCGAAAGAGAAGAAAATCTTGTATAAGTGAAACAGAAGTGGCGAACTTGAGTGACCCTAAAAATCCTCCTACAGCTGTCAAATTTTGTGATAACAATCCTTTATAAAGGTGTAATACGGGCAAGCGTCGCCCCGACTCGAAATCCTCCATTCGTATTTTTGAGACACCCTAATATATATATGCCGAAATAATCACGATGGAAACAGATAATAATTGAAAACATAATGGGATTAATTTTTACGTTGTAGAAAAATTCAGAACAAACGGAAATTAGATTGCCAATTATAAACGAGAAACAATAGAAGCTAATTTTCAATGCTAATAAATAAATGAGATTTGTTTGTGCTGAGAGACACTGTCTGCGGTTAGGTTAGGTTAGTTTACGCCCGGTTAGGCTATGCTAAGTTAGTTTAGGTTAGGCTAAGTTAGGTTAGGTTAGGCTATGCTAAGTTAGGCTAGGTAAGGTTAGTTTACACCCGGTTAGTCTACGCTAGGATATGTTAGGTTAGGTTAGGCTAAGTTATGCTAGGTTAGGTTAGTTTACACCCGGTTAGTCTACGCTAGGATATGTTAGGTTAGGCTAAGTTAGATTAGGTTAGGCTATGCTAAGTTAGGCTAAGTTAGCTTACGTTAGGTCAGGTTAGGTTAGTTTACGCCCGGTTAGGCTATGCTAAGTTAGGCTAGGTTAGGCTAAGATAGGTTAGGTTAGGTTAGGTTAGTTTACGCCCGGTTAGGCTATGCTAAGTTAGATTAGGTTAGGCTAGGTTAGGTTAGGTTAGGCTATGCTAAGTTAGGCTTCGTTAGATTAGTTTACACTCGGTTAGGTTAGGTTAGGTAAGGTAAGTTTACACCCGTTTAGGGTAGGTTAGGTTAGTTTAGTCTAAGTTAGGCTAGGTTAGGTTAGTTTACACCCGGTTAGTCTACGCTAGGATATGTTAGGTTAGGCTAAGTCATGTTAGAATAGGCTATGGTAAGTTAGGCTAGGTTAGGCAAAGTTAGGTTAGATTAGTTTACATCCGGTTAGGCTATGCTAAGTTAGGTTAGGATAGTTTACACCCGGTTAGGCTATGCTAAGTTAGGTTAGGTTTGGTTAGGTTATGCTAAGTTAGGTTAGGATAGTTTACACCCGGTTAGGCTATACTAAGTTAGGTTAGGTTAGGTTATGCTAAGTTAGACTAGGTTAGGTTAGTTTACACCCTGTTACGTTAAGTTAGGTTAGTTTAGTCTAAGTTAGGTTAGGTTAGTTTACACCCGGTTAGTCTACGCTAGGATATGTTAGATTAGGCTAAGTTAGGTTAGGTTAGGCTATGCTAAGCTATGCTAGGTTAGGTTAGTTTACACCCGGTTAGATTAGGTTAAGTTAGATTAGGTTAGGCTATGCTAAGTTAGGCTAGGTTAGGTTAGTTTACACCAGGTTAGGTTATGCTAGGTTATGCTAGGTTATGCTAAGTTAGGCTAGGTTAGTTTACGCCAGGTTAGGCTATGCTAAGTTAGGTTAGGTTAGGCTAAGTTAGGTTAGGTTAGGCTATGCTAAGTTAGGCTAGGTTAGGTTAGTTTACACCCGGTTATGTTAGGTTAGGTTAGGCTATGCTAAGTTAGGCTAGGTTAGGCTAAGTTAGGTTAGGCTAGGTTAAGGTAGTTTACGCCCGGTTAGGCTATGTTAAGTTAGGTTAGGTTAGGTTAGGCTATGCTAAGTAAGGCTAGGTTAGGTTAGTTTACACCCGGTTAGTCTACGTTAGGATATGTTAGGTTAGGCTAAGTTAGGTTAGGTTGGGCTAGGTTACGTTAGAGTATATATTTCGCTATTGGGATTTTGCACGCATCAGTTTATATATATAGAGTTAGGGGTTAAGCTCTGAGATTAGTTTACGCCCATCTTAAAGCTCCATTACGAGTTTGATTGCAGAAAAATGTATTGGCCACCATATATATATATATATATATAATATATATATATATATATATATATATATATATGGGGTACAGTCACAGACAATAAACATAATTTTTCAAAACATTTTTAAGACACAGAGATACTCACATCTGTAGGTTCTCTTCAATGTGTGGGCCTTACACATCGTTACAAATTTCCATGACATTCTGTGTTGAAAAGAGTTCGCCTCGGTCTGCAGCGTTGAAGAGGTGCAACGTTGCTTGGCCGTAAAAGTCGTCATCACTAATCAGGTCGGGTGATTCGTACAGCTGACTCATTGTTTTATAATTCACTAGCTGGAAATGAACGAAACTGAGTCTCGCATCGAGATCTCCATTTATAAGGGGAGCATGTGGCCAGCCCACAAGAGCGAACCTTAGCACCCTATTGTCTGAAAGTGAAATTTGGGCAGGGCTTAGCGCTTAGGCCTGTATATTGACTAATCCGAGGTCATTGGCACGCCCCACAGTGTCGTAATTGGCTGAATCCATGAAGTCTGGGCATGAATTTGGGCGGGACTTATCGTGTAGGCCTGCATGCCTCCCAACCGAGGTTCTGGTCCCCGCCCCACAGTGCTGTGATTGGCTATCCCGCATCAAATCTGGGCGTGCCGTCTGCCCCGATTTCCTGTCCCATTATCTCATACAAATTTCATTTTTTCTGTGATAAACTTATATTCCCAATCGTTGAACAAATATTGGTTTAAGATTTGGGAAAAGTGGTTGAACCATGAAGCCTTTGTTTATTTCCCGAGCGATTCAATTTAAATTTGGATTTCTGCGAGAAAGTCTAAAAATACTGCCTCATCTTGAACCTTATCTCAGCAAATATTCGCTTATTTTTGCTTAACCTTTACGGGAAAAAGGTTTTGTTGTTGAAGAAGCGTTATTTGCGCTGAAAGGAACCCAACGCGAATCTTGTTTTGTATGATAAAATTGTTTGTTATATGGTCAGCTCAATTTTAATTTGGAAAACTGCTTATTTATTTATTCCAGTATAATATACATATATATATATATATATATATATATATATATATATATATATATAGAGAGAGAGAGAGAGAGAGAGAGAGAGAGAGAGAGAGAGAGAGAACAATGTAAGTATTTGCCCATATAAGGTGTGATTTATTCAAAGAATCACAGCAGAAATCGTAATGAGGTTTGTACGAGCTTTTATCAGCGTTTAAAGACGCGCATTGTGTGCTAAACAAACAGAAGTGTCAGAAATATAATATTGTACCAAGAATTGAAAAAACATCTTTTCTAAATTTGCCTTCCTCCCAGAAATTATTATTATCATGACGTGGGTCCCTTGGGGAACAATCTCAAAGACATTTGGAAAATGTTTATGGGTCATTCAGCTGTATACAACTTTTATCTTTGTGTGAGTGATATATATATATATATATATATATATATATATATATATATATATATATATATATATATATATTCCAATTTTCAGACGAAAAATATTATAAATATTTATTCAGATAAGGCCGAGGGAAGTAAATATTCACATTTTAATTTCATTTTAAATTTGTTTACAATCAGTGAAGTTATCAGATGATTCTCTTGTACGAAGATTTATTTGCACATTTATTTATTTATTTAATTACATTAAAAATCATGTCAAACGGGGTTGATTCACTTCTCTTAACATTTTTATATATTTGATATATATATATATATATATATATATATATATATATATATATTATATATATATATATTCGCTGTATTCTTATGAGAATATTACAAATAAACAGCGAAATGAAACATATGAAAGTCGAATGTCCCATTATAATCCCTCGAGAAATTACAGTGATTTTATAATAATTATAACGAAACGATTGCCTTTTCTTTGGTTTCATTTCCTTGCATGTAAACAATTTCATGCGTGGCTTTTGTTTTAGAAGTTAATGCAGATCCATTTGTGTTTTATTGCAAAAATAATGCAGGATAAAATTAAAACAAATATTCTTAAATTCGTTTTAGTGTGTGCATATATTTGAAAGCTTTTTTCGGTGATTTAATTATTTTTTTTTAAATTGAAATTTTTCACCGTCCGAATTGTTCATTTATTTTTCTTTCTTTTTGAATTGAAATTTATCCCCGCACGATTTGTTCATTTATTTTTTATTTTTGAATTGAACTGTTTTACCCCAGCCTTAGACCCACGGTTGGGATTTATTTTGCGTACGAGTTGTTTCTGCACCCCACCTTAGGCCTACAGGGCTCTTTTTTCTTTATATTTGAATTGAAGTGTTTTATCCTCACCTTAGACCTGCGGGGAAGCATTAGGGTACCGTGAGTAACGAGACCCTCTCGGGTACGAACCCGGATCCTTTTAGCGCACATAAGCGTACATTGTGGCACCTTTCTGATGCCTAGGGCCCAAGCAATGGGACGGGGTGATGCATAGGGCCACCAGCACCCAGACGGACTGATGCCCAGGGCCCCCAGCAACAGGACGCACGGGACTCGTGCCCTTCAACGCACGACGCGTCAACTGATGCCCTAAGACGATGATGCCCGGAGGCACTGGCTGGTGACACCCAGAGGCACTGGCTGATGATGCCCGGAGGCACTGGCTGATTAAGCCAACTGACTGATTAGGGTCCCTATAAGAGAGCCGCAGGGTGGCTGAAGACCTCATATGCGTCTGACAGCTGTCGGACGAACACCTCCTCCTCCTTTCTCTCCCTCTCTCTCTCTTAGCTTAGGTTTGCCCCTTTGGGGAGTGAAGCCGTCCCTACTTCTCCCCCAAAGAGATTCCCCCAGGTTAGGTATGCCTCTTTGGGGTGGTGAGGCCGTCCCAACTTCTCCCCGAAAGAGGTTTTTGAAAAAAAGGGGGGTGCCTTGCAACAAAGGGGGGAGGGGTGATTTGCAATAAAGGGGGTGGGGGTTGGCACTAAGGGGGTGCCTTGCAATATTATGCAACATTATACAATTGCTCTGCACTCTACCATTTTGCAACCATACTAATTAGCGAGTATGCTATGTATCGGGTTATAATTCTATGCATAGGCATATTTACCTAAATAAAACCCGTCTGTAAGACGGGCGGGTATGCTAGTTACTACTATAATTCACCAAAAATGTTTCTGTTTGTCTATCTGTCTGTCCGCAGAAAAAACTTTCACGTTTCTGAACCGATTTCAACGAACTTCGTATGGTGGATTGGGGTGATGAGTAATGAACGAAAATATATGTGTGACCATCCCCTTCTACACCAATTACTGTACCCTCAGGTCCCAGCACCGCGATAAAACTATAGAAAAGAATGCAGCCATGAAAATCTTGAGCTTTACATTGTGTCAAGATTTGTGAAGCTTAAGTTTTTCATGACTATAGTTTTATTGACCAAATAATTAAACCCCCAATTACTGTCGTTTCAGTTATTTGGTCAATAAAACTATATAAAAGAACACAGTCATGAAAATCTTAAGCTTCACATTGCCGCCCGTAATAATAATGAAAAAAACTTGGTTTATACCTGTTCAAAATAAAATTCTACTATTAAGCAACTGTTATCATATCTGTGCTCCAGCCCCTCCCTCCCCCCTCCTAATTACTGGGCCCGAAGTCCCTCGCACCTCAGATCTAGCTAAATGGGCCCGTAAGGCCCTGTTTAGCTAGTAAATATAATTTACCGAATGAATTGGTAAATTAGGTGACTAAGATTCATAAGAGCAAATCTCCAAGCCGGTCTTTTAAGTATAAGTTGGTCCAAGGTGCAAAGTAAGTTAAACCTTAACGATAATCAGGTAAATAATTCAAAGTCATCTTACCATAAATTTTCTGAGGAATCGGGTTATTAATATGAGAGTGAATAAGGAAGTGCTCAATGTAATGAATACTTAGTCTAAATTAATGTTAAATAAATGAAATCTTAAAGGAAAAAAAAAATTGAACAATCAAATTCAGTTACCCTAGTGGCCTAGTGGTTAAGACGCTGGGCTGCTGGTGGGGCATGGTTAGGATTCCACGTTAAACTGTAGGTCTAAGGTGGGCTGACAAGCTTGACCTTCGTCAGAATGAACAATTCAGGCTGAAGCTAAACCAAAGTTAAACCAAACCAAGGTATTCACATACAAATGCGAACCTGTTCAAATAATTTTGGACAATAAGCACATGGAAAAATTCTTTCACCAGAAATTAAGAAAAACAAGAATTTTTCAGTTGTATTTCAGCAGAGAAAAATCGTTTTCCTAATACAACAAAGCATGTTTAGTTAACCACCTTTTGTAGGGATCCAATAAAACAATGGTTAAAATATAATAATTGTTTTACTTAAAGTTACCATTGGCATTTTTTACTTCATTTTGTTATTGAGGTTTTTATTTTAGTGAATGCTTAATAAATACTTATTAAATTGTACTTGTAAACGACAACCCATACATTAATATATGTATGCATGCACCCGTCGATAGAGCGTTAATATTAATTGTTTTAATTTGCCCACAAAACGCACCCAGGTATTTTTTTAATACTAAATTTTTAAATATAAATTTAAGAGGTTTAACCTAAACTATAATTATTTAATGAAATTCGAATGTTGAGAAAAACTATGAATACCCAATTTGTTATCGTATTTGTAATTCGGAATGATATAACGTCAAGAAGACTGTACGTGACGTGAAGTATTTCAGGGAAAATGATTCGAATCCGGCCGATAGAGTAAAAAAAATTTAGAACTTAGTGATTTTTATATATAAATGTACAGTACAGTAGTTAAGCCAAAGTTAAGTAAAGAAAATCTGGGATCACCTGAAGATTAGGGCCCCCATGTATTCTTGTTTTTTGCTTTACAGTACCAAATATAATAGTAAATTAAATGGAATGCTCGGTTAGGTCAACTGTACGCCCTTGACGATTGGTTAGGTTAAGTTATGATATTTTCGTTAGTGTTAACGAAGATATCATTGTATAATTGAGGCTGGGGGCCCTGATCTTCAGGTGATCCAAAATCTGATATAAAAACGATCAGGAAATTTGATTAGATATCTTGGTAATTACAGAACAGACTTAATTTATGTTTAATTTTAAAAAAAGTTTTTCTTGAAACAAATAAAGGAATTTTCTCGATCAACTAAATAGAATAGATAAATGGAATTTTAAATTAACGATATATGTCTCACTGAATATTTTTGCGTCATAAACGTTATCAAAGCAGCAGTGTAAAGTGATTTTTTTTTAATAAATTGACTAAAGAATTTGGTGAGTCATATATTAATGGGGGTTTTTCAATTACATATTATACTAAAATTAGATTAGCTAAATTTCAGTTTTTATTATGAACGTCACAAATGTAGAACTGATAAAAAAATTGCATGTAGCATGTTAAAAATTATGTTATAAAATATGTTACCTAAAAATGTAACTACTGCATTGTAATTTTAATTTTATTATAATTACAAGGATTGTGGTATACATATATATATATATTAGTGGTGCGTATAATAATAATGTAATTTTAATTTTATTACAATTACAAGCATTGTGATGACATCCCTAACTAAGATACATCGGTTTAACGAAGCTGCCAGAAGCTAGTGGGAATCTCACTCAAACCTAAACTAAGAGAGAGGAGAGAGAAGAGAGAGAGAGATGTTCTTGCTGGTATGTCGCATCGCATAATAAAGATCTTGACCTCAGCAATCGGCTTAGAAATCTTAATCCGCCAGTTCGCTTAAGCAGCCAACTGGCATAACCAGCCATTTGGCATAGTATGTATATATATATATATATTGAAGCATACATGCATCGTTTATATATCCCCATCGCCCCAGTTATTCCTTAGTATCGTCTCAATATTGTCTTAATATTGTCTCAATCGTTTATTCGATAATAAAACCATCTAATAATACCTATTAAATATATTCGTGATATTAAACTCTGTCAACATGCTCTAAAAAGCTCGGCCTATAAATTCTTTCCCCATGTCCGTACAAAAATAGCCTGAAATCCTGTTTTCTTTCACCATACGAAAACAACCCAGCCTTATGAAATGCTGTTTATTCTATTCGCAATCACAGTGATCACCAAAATCTGGCAAATTATCTTTTCGAAACGTTTCCCATATACAGGTGCTTAACGCGTCCTTCTGTAACCACACACACACCACACACACACACACACACACACACACACACACACTTCGTATATAAACAGAGGCATGTAAACTTCTAACCCGATAGCAATATTTATGTACACATTCCTTAAAACAACTACGGCACAAAATACAACCTTAGACTACCTAGCAATCCCACTACCTCGCAATCCGGCGCAGTACTACCCACCACTAGACCGACAAGGTCTCTAGAAACGACCCAATTAATAGACAAATGGTTCGTAAAAAGAAAATTTATTGAAATAAAACACACACACACACACACACACACACACACACACACCGTATATAAACAGAGGTATGTAAAAAATAATTGTGAAACTCTTGTCACAACGACAGTCAAATCTATTCGTATATATATATATATATATATAAATAATCCCTTAAGGCGCATATCTATAATTTATTCACTCTTCACGTTTTTCAAAATATATTTCTAAAAAAAATTTCCGGATCAGCCTATTTGAAACATTTGTTTTTAGTGGATGAATTTTAGAATGTTTCTGGCGCCAGGCGGACGAGCGAACACTTGAAAATTAATTCATGATACCTCTGGACGCCTCGGTTACATCGCAGGTTGATGGACCAAAGCTCACCTATACAGGACGGGGATGGCTGGTAAATTTCGAGCCGCTAATCCGTTCGTGTGCTAAAATCATTTCTCTGCGCAAACACCTGACACCTGTAGGAATAGTTTTTATTAAGGGATATATATATATATATATATATATATAATGTGTATATATATATATATATATATATATATATATATATATATATATATATTCGAAACTGATTTATTAATGATGATGTTTCAAATGGGGAATTCAATTGAGATCTGTAAATTCTCATTAATTTCCCTGCTGAATACTTATTTTTATTGTGGGAAAATTTTTTAAATTTTATTTAGCATGCCAAAGTTATTATTCACTATTTTTAAATACTATTACACCCAAAATACACATGATTCCTTTGAATGTATAAATATATAGTTTTCTCCAATTAATGCCATATATTTTCAAAAGGAATGTTCCTAATTCCATAATTTTATTTCTGTTGAAATGACCCATATGTTTTCATGAATTAGTCAACCCGAAAATTTCCTGACAGCTAATCAGGTGTTCACCGGCCTTTTATAATATAATTTAATTGTTAAAGCCAGATTTTCATTTTGATATAAAAGTCATTCTTATGTATATAAAGTTATGAATTATGAAAAAATGCTGCTATAGGGACGTGGGGAATGTATTTGCCTAAATCAATAATAATAATAATAATAGTAATAATAACAAATCAAATTTTAAAAGAGATAAAAATTCATTTACGTAACATTGGACTCTCTGAAAACCGTGAAAAAATCTGATAAAGACGCCTTCAGAATCGTAGTGATGGCCAATCAAAACGTCGTATCCACGCTACCACGCCCCATTCGTCGGGTCGACAATTTCTGATTGGATCAAGGACCAAATATAGGCGAGATATCCATCCCCAGATGCACTGCCCACCAATCACGGAGCCATCGAGTCAGGGATTTGTTTTTTGAGGGCGGTTACAATTAGCCTACGTACCATATATATAAAAAGGGGGCATTTTCAGCGGTGATCCAGGAGCAATTATTTTTACCGTGAACAGTCACGCATTGCTAAACGTCATGAATCAGTCACAACTTTAGTGTTTTCCAGACTTATATGTAGTTGGAGACCCCGGGTAAGCTACATTCGCGAAGGAGTTTGTGTAAATATATATATATATATATATATATATATATATATATATATATATATTAAAGTGATTTTATCTTGCAGTGCTGAAGCAACTAGGTTGATTTTCGCGGCGATCGACGGGGGAAATCTTCTTTCATCGAGGATGTTGCGAGTATCTGTGAAGCCGATCATAGCGACGCAGCGGACAGAAATACGTGCCAAATGTGAGTAGAAAAAATTATGTGCCGGTATTTTCACCAAAGCTTTTCTCTTTTACATCTCTCCCGTAACTCTTAAGAGCTGTATTCATATTTTCACATCTAATAGAATTTAAACTGGAGTAATTTTTAAAATGTCTATTTGTTTAACCTTGCTTACCAAGATTTAACCTAGCCCTTCGTCATACGCGTACAATTGAATTAACCAAGGAATCAATTAACCTAACAAGGTGTTCAATTAACCTATCAGCTATTTGATAGGGTACCCTGGCTGTTTAAGCATCTCTCGCTCTGTAACTCCTTGTAACTCTCTCTCTCTCTCTCTCTCTCTCTCTCTCTCTCTCTCATTTAAAAAACTAAAAATTTATAGAAAGTTCTACAGGTAGACTTTTAGTAATACTAATTGTATCTCTTTTAAGCAACTTTTACCATATAATGAGTTTATCAAAGTATATGTGAAAGACCCCGGCTAAGCTAATTGTTCATTATCTGTCCATGGGTTCATGACCCGGTGACGGCGGGCAATGCGTGGTATACCCAGCTAATCATCCCTCCGACAATAAAGAATGTATCAGAGTATATGTGAATGATCCCAGTTTAGGCTTACTGCTTATTATTTTCCCGGGTACCATATTCGGTAATTTCTCTTAAATGGGAATCAAATTTCCACTTTTACATATATATTTCGAATAAATGAATTTATTTTCACAAACTCGAATAATAAGCAGAATGATATAGCTGCGTTGACAGACGGTCCCTGTAGATTAAAGTATCTGTTTTAAAATTACTAAAGTTATTATTTATGAGAATATGTATATACATATATATATATATATATATATATATATATATATATATATATATATATATATATTACTGTGTGTGTGTATTTTTCATTATATTAATGAAATTTTTTGCAAGTGTTAATTATTTTTATAAAAATTCATAATAAGCTCATCTTGAAATGCAAGGCAACTCGACCGGGATCGGGACCCCGGTGTCGGCAGGAAGTGCGTAGCATGCCCAGCTACTCATCCTTCCGCACAATAGAAAACGTATCAGAGTATATGTGAATGATCCCCGGCTAGGCTTACTGCTTATTATTTGCCCGGGTTCCCTATTCGGTAATTTCTCTTAAATGGGATTCAAATTTCTACGTTTACGTACATATTTCGAATAAATGAATTTATTTCCACTAACTCGAATAATTAGCAGAATGATGTAGCTGCGTTGACAGACAGTCCTTACAACTTAAAGTATCTGTTTTAGAATTACTAAAGTTATTATTTATGAGTATATATATATATATATATATATATATATATATATATATAATGAATAAAACCACGAAGGAATGGAAACACAGAATGGTGCTCAAGCGCTTTCGTCTAATGACATCCTCAGGAACACTGAAGTACATAAAGAGTTACAGCCTATATATAGACTACAGAAAAAAAATAAATATATATATATATATATATATATATATATATATACAATAAACGGAGAAATAAAAATAAAAATTAAACATTAAAGGATTGTGGGAGGAGCATACAAATTTGTAAGGAAAAAAACTACCGATGTTTTAGCACTTTGCTCGAATCCAACACAAGATCAAATGAATTGTTTCCAACCAATGTTATAGTTAATTAAAAAAAAATAATAAATTGAAAAATAAAAATAAAAATAAAACTTATAAGAGGAACATACAAATTTATACTGGAAATCTGCCCTGGTTTTAGCACTCTGCCCTTCTTGTCTAAGTTCGATATATATAAAAATAAATTGAAAAATAAAAGTTATTAGAGTAGCATACAAGTTTACCAAAGAGTACCGTTCTACCCTTCTTATCTAAATCCGTTCTGAAGGAATTCAAAACAACAGGATTGAGTTGAAAAAGACCTTTGCTTATGTTGAAGTTATTTGGAAGTTGGATAATGGCAGACTCAAGAATATTTCTATTAACAATGTTGCGAGAGTGAAACAAAACTGTAGCATTATTCCAATCAATACAGTGGAATAACTCTGACAAATGGACAAAAAGGGCACTGGACGACTGTCCTGTTCTAAAGGAATATTGATGCTGTTTTATACGTGTGTGCAAATCCTTTCCTGTCTGACCTATGTAAAAGGAATCACATTGTTTAAAACCAATTTTATAGATAATGCCTGAATTATTGGTAGGGCTATTTTTTACTATGATATTTTTCACAATATTGTTATATGAAAATACTACATTAATATCCAAAAGTTTAAGTACATTAGCAATGCCTAAAAAGCCCGGGAAAAATGGAAGTACTAAAATATTCTTTGACAAAGTACGAGTGTTATTATTCACACGACAGAAAGTTCGTTTTGCCTTGTTGAGACAAGATTCCATAAACGCAGATGGATAACACAGATCAATTCCAATACCGTTGATTTTTTCCAATTCGGCATCGATGTATTCCGGACTGGCGATCTAAGGGCACGGAGAAACATTCAAGAAAAAATGGCCTTCTTAGTGGGGGTGTCATGTCCCGAGTAAAAGTGTACGTAGGACAAATTGTTTTTTTTTTTCCGATAGATACTAAACTTAAAACCTGGGCTTTCCCTATGTACATGCATATCCAAAAACGGGATTGAGTTGTCTTGTTCCACTTCTAAAGTAAACTTAATGGAGGGGACTTGATTATTTAACTGAAGGAGGAAGTCATCCAGATCACGATTCATGGGCCAGATACACAAAATATCGTCGACGTACCGCAACCATGGGATGCCACCCCCCAGGATTCTCGGAATGTAAGTAATTTCGAAAAACTCCATATAAATATTGGAGAGGAGGGGCGACAAGGGGTTTCCCATGGCCATCCCAAAAACTTGATAATATTCGTTATTGAAAGTGAATTTACAGTCTTTGATGCAAAGCTTAATAAGTTCCTAAACAATGTGTGCAGGTAGTTGCAGGTCATACTTATGTAATTCTCGGGAAAGAAAGTCAAGCATATCGTCAATCGGCACTTTTGTAAACAATGAACAAACGTCAAAACTGATCAATCTATCGTTGGTTTCAGTCCGTGCATTATTCAATTTTTCAGTAAGATCCATGGAATTTTTCACATGTGAATCAGAGATAGTTCCAAGAATGGGGGACAAGACTTTGACAAGCCATTTGGAGAGTTTATAAGTAATACAGTAGATCCCACCGAGCTAATAATAGGGTGCATAGGGTTGTCAAGTTTGTGGGGTTCAATAAGACCGTAAAGGTAGGGCAAAGAAGTTTTATTTTTATTTTTATTGTTCAATTTATTTTTTTTTTTTTTAATTAACTATAACATTGGTTGGAAACAATTCATTTGATCTTGTGTTGGATTCGAGCAAAGTGCTAAAACATCGGTAGTTTTTTCCTTACAAATTTGTATGCTCCTCCCACAATCCTTTAATGTTTAATTTTTATTTTTATTTCTCCGTTTATTATATATATATGTGTATTTTTTCTGAAATCTCTATATACGCTGTAACTCTTTATGTAGTTCAGTGTTCCTGAGGATGTCATTAGACGAAAGCGCTTGAGAACCATTCTGTGTTTCCTTTCATTCGTGGTTTTATTCATCATAAATATTTTTCACGTGTTACTTTCGTGAAATAATTTTCATATATATATATATATATATATATATATATATATATATATATATAGTATACACTCTGTGTGTATTTTTCATTATATTAATCAAGTTATGATAATTAAAACCCACTCTAATAGACAGAGTTTATTTCCACAACGGTTTCGATGCCCACTGGCATCCTCTGTCTATTAGAGTGGGTTTTAATTATCATACTTTGACTTTCACGTAGAAGAAAGTGAAGTTTTTTGCATTTAATATTAATTTAGATTCCTTTACAAGTGTTAATTATTTTTATTAAATCCATAATAAGCTCATTTTGAAATGCAAAGTTACTCGACCGGGCTCGGGACCCCAGAGTCGGCAGGCAGTGCGTAGCATGCCCAGCTAATCTTTCCTCCGCACAATAAAGAATGTATCAAAGTATATGTGAATGATCCCCGGTTAGGCTTACTGCTTATTATTTTCCCGGGCTCCTTATTCGGTAATTTCTCTTAAATGGGATTCAAATTTTTACTTTTACATATGTATTTCAATTAAATGAATTTATTTCCACTAAATCGAGTAATAAGCAGAATGCTATAGCTGCGCTGACAGACAGTCCCTGCAAATTAAAGTATCTGTTTTAGAATTACTAAAGTTATATTATATTATATATAATATATATATATATATATATATATATATAGTATATATGGTAATCTGTGTGTATTTTTCATTATATTAATCAAGATTCCTTTGCAAGTGTTATTTATATATATATATATATATATATATATATGCTAATGTGGCAGCTATTTTGCTTGATAGGCATTCATTTAACCTAGCTGTGAAAATGGGAACCATGGTCCACTTCAGAAAAAATGTATGAAATACCAAAAAATAATTTAAAAATTTCTGCCTTCATCCGTGTCCTTTCTCCTTAAAGGACCGATGAGGAGCTCGTAAATGTTATAGAAACTTTTCGTGATAGTTTTGAAGAAAGTCAAGTGATGGACAGTGACCTGATGGGGGAGGTACAAGTATTACTGCACACTCAGCCCAGCGATTGTCGTATCATCGACGAAGTGATGTGAGCGTTTTTATTTTGTGTGGTGTGTGTGTGTGTTGTGTGTGTGTGTGTGTGTGTGTGTTTCGGGTAAGAAGAAGCAGTGTATTTTCAAAAAATTATTAAATGATAGAGCCATGAGGAATGTTTTATAAAATAGTACATAACAACATTTACTGTATACAATTTTACGTAATATGTCCTTCAATATTTCTCACACATATAGGAGCGACATTGGCATCAATTTTTTCATACATTATATAATTATAACCAACTTAAAATAGTTACAGAATTTGCATCCATTACATTTTAAATAAGCTACAAGTCATAAGACTCGTCCTTAAACGCAGAGGAATGTTTTATAAAATAGTACTAATAGCAATACTGTATACAACACTAAGTTACAATTTATATATACGCGTAAAACATCACATAATACATCGATTGCGCAAAAACGGGAAACTTTTTTATCTGTCTGCATACCAATGCATCATTCCATTTGGTGTGACACAAATCGAATAATTTTTAAAAATTTGTAAATTCCTTCCCACAGACCATATGTCAGAGAAATGAAAGGTTGTACATGCCGCAAGGATTGCTAAAGTAGCCCTGGAATGGTAAGGATTCCAGACAATTTGGGGAATGTGCAATTGCTCGAGAAATTTTACAATAATGGGGTCATTCCAGGGATGAGTCCCGAGTGAATTAAAATAGTACATTCGATCCCTATTTTTAAAGTAGACGGCAATCCAATGAATCCATTCTCCACCGCTAATATTTGTATTTAGAATAAGTGCGCCGCAGTCTCTCGTAGCCGGGATCTTCAACGTTTCATTCTTCTCAAACACACCGATAAATTTGGAACGTGTGATTCGGTCACTATTCATTACTCTCTGGAGTGTATTCGCGTCCATTTTAAAGGGCTGTGACTACACCTCTAAATCTGTTGATCTCTATTAGGGCTTGTGATTCGAGGTATACTATTACACTAATAGGGGCGTCTAGCGACTTGGCGAATTCCAATCTGACTGAGATGTTTCCACTCTGCTTTGGACTTAAGTGTGTGTCTACACTAACAGATAAGTCAGTTGTGATGTCAAACGGGTAAAGGTTGAATTGTTCGATGAATTCCTTTTGCGTTACGCCAATTACTAATTCATCGCAGGCACCGGCAATATGTGCAAGATTACTATAAGCCCTCGAGCAAAGCGGGAACACGGCGTCTGTTAATAATTCGTTTCTAATGTCCCCACTAAGGCTACTCCATTCACGTATAGGGTTATATTTTTAAGTCCGAAATTCTCGAAATTAAAGGCATTCTTTTTATATTTCCCATTCACAGAAACGTTCCTGCATTCCAATTAATGACCTTTTAGGTAGAGCTCCTAGGGCGACGTTTTCTATCTGTTTCGATGCCAACTCTGCTGGCACCGTGTATAGTTTGATCTGTAGTCTGTTAATTGGGTATTTTACTGTGGATGTAGTAAAATGTTTTCAATTTCTAATTGCTTAGACGAACTTAATTTCACTCGGCGTACGCGAAAATATGTTTCCATAATATGAATCACCACGGGCTTTGCGCTATCTTCTTGGTCAACTTCCAGATTTAAACATCAGGATTCGTGCGAGTGAGCTTTATTTTCATATCGACCCCATTCACAAGCAGCTTCTCCTGGAATGTGAAGTCAGTATGCAGATGTCCAAAACCTTCGTATATCTTCTTTTTAAAATTTTTAAATTTGTTCTTTATACTGCTTTCGTCTTTAACCTGATAATAACCCTCTGTAATTAAAACGGTATCCTTCGCTTCTTTTGAGAAGTTGAGGACATTTTCCAGATAGGCTCGTAGGTGGTAGTAACCCGTTCCTGCAGAGATGTTGATCTGGTTTAAATACACGTCACACTGACTGAATATGGAGTGCAGAAAGTTTGTTTTGGGAAATACAGCGTTTTTGTCTTCGCAATCCGTACCATCTGAATGTGCTACATGCAGTTTAGCGTACATGTGCATACAGCTTGGAAAAAAAGTAAGGGCCTGAGCTGGGGGATCACGAACTCTATAGGGGCACTCGGGGAACTAATTGTGTTTAGCGGGTTAATTGTAATAAAGTCACTGTGCTCAATAGAAACTTGAGTTGGGGGTATGTCAAAGAGGGACAGCTCCGATTTAAAACATTGTGAACTACACGGATGGATGAAACGTGCCATGACGAGTCAGAAATAGTGCCACCTCTCTCGACAAGTGGTAAACAGCCTATGAATCATGAGAGAAGTGTCCTTAGCTTATATCAGTTAAGAAAATGATCAACCATAGGTTTCAGTCGCTTCGAGCACTTCTTCTTTTTTGATGTCCTTTTACATTTAACGCCACGTGCTTGTAACCCCTTCTTCTTCTTCTTCTTCTTCCGGACAGACCTCTTCTTCTTTTGTATCTTTGATGATTTCGTCCGTGTACGCTTTAAGTGCTTTTTTTAGAGCTTCTTTAGACCAAGCCTCCGCCATTATGTCTTCTACCGTGTTAAGACCTGATTGTAACGCTTTTCTTCCGAGATATCTGGCACCCGTCTTCAACAAGGGGACAGCCGTGCTCAGTATGATTGAAAAAATGGATCCAAGCTCACTCCCACTCTGGTGTCTCATCCCTCGATGGACTGTGAAAGGCCTTCGGGTCATTATAGCACAGTGCGAAGAAAGTGGAACTTCACTGTTAAGCACCCGTCACCGAATGAGAACTTTTCCCCTCAATCGTTCTTATATACAGGGTGTACATAAAGTCAGGATCTATTTTTGTGAAGCACTTGGAAATTATATGGAATTCAATCATAAAATGATAAAGAGGTAACATTTATTAAATAATTAAGAGTAGGATTCGACGTGACACCCATCAGTATCCCTGCATAGCTCAAATCGTTCCGCAGCATTTCTAAACACATTCTGGAGCATTTGCGGGGTTATGTTATCTGCAGCAGTTTGTATACGTGTACGTAAGTTTTCAAGACTCGTAATCTTCGTCTGATAGACGTGCGATTTGATAAAGCCCCATGCAAAGAAATCTAAAGGGGTTAAATCTGGTGATCTCGCTGGCCAAGGTCTGTTGCTTCCGCGTCCGATCCAGCGATATGGAAAACGTCCATTTAGATAATCCTGAACAATTTTGGCATAGTGACAAGGAGCACCATCATGTTGATAGACGACGGTACTAACAATCCTATCCCCGTCGTCTATCAACATGATGGTGCTCCTTGTCACTATGCCAAAATTGTTCAGGATCATCTAAATGGGCGTTTTCCAAATTGCTGGATCGGACGCAGAAGCAACAGACTTTGGCCAGCGAGATCATCAGATTTAACCCCTTTAGATTTCTTTGCATGGGGCTTTATCAAATCGCACGTCTATCAGACGAAGATTACGAGTCTTGAAAACTTACGTACACGTATACGAACTGCTGCAGATAACATAACCCCGCAAATGCTCGAGAATGTGTTTAGAAATGCTGCGGAACGATTTGAGCTGTGCAGGGATACTGATGGGCGTCACGTCGAATCCTACTCTTAATTATTTAATAAATGTTACCAATTATCATTTTATGATTGAATTCCATATAATTTCCAAGTGCTTCACAAAAATAGATCCTGACTTTATGTACACCCTGTATATTGAAATATTGGTTAACAGATTAATGGCGACATTGACATAATGAGATTTGTCATATGTTATGCTCAAGCTCTATCCTCTACGATTGGGAATGTGAGCGATGCGCAGCAGGCGCGCCTGGGTATCCCCAACAAACTGATGCTCCGCGATATTGCTGTAAATATAGCACATGTCTGAGTCAGGGTGGCCATCGTTCAAGTTCAACTTCCCCAATTTCAGCTGATACATTTAGCCGGACAAGTCCTGTTGTGCCTCGTGAAAGGTATCTCTTTAGAGATCTGCACCATATCAACCCTCGGGCATAATTGTGAACAGCGCTTTGTATTTAAAATTTCTACTAATCGTTGATTTTAACATCAGCATGTGGACAGGCATGTCTATATTTACGACTTCAGAAAGTAAATCGGCGGTTAGGTTCGACTTTTTAAGACTCTTATTTAAACCCCCATACAATATCCGAAGCTGTGTCATAATGACCGAGTCATAGTGTTATTTTTGTGCTATAGTACTGTGTCCCACCGAACAAGACTGATCGCATGGTATCATCTAAGGTTATGCCTAATTTTTCACACTCGTCGAATCTTCTAAGAACCAGAAAAATGTCCTGTTCCTTTTCAACAGTTAAAAATTTGGTGGCGAGCGAAACTCACAAATTCCAACCTCATATGACTCACGACCCAATCCTATGGGACCGTGGAGTTCCTTTCCAAAGTTGGCCAGTGTGTTGCCAGGATGTACAGAGAGAGAAGAAGAGGACGGGAGTGTGACATAGAAGTGGTTAGGCGCCATGTTGCATACTATTTAATCTTCATTATTGCATCAGCTTTTATATAGGTGTTGAAGCTTTCTGGGTACTCTTGCCATTTCACCAGGTACATTTTCTCTTTCCTGTACCTTTGCTACCTAAAATGTTTTCAATTTTAAACACGTTTTTTCCTAAATTAAATGTCACTTTCTGCAGCTCCTCGCATTAAAAGCCTCCTTCAATTTCTTTCCATTCAAATCTTCAACGTAATACAGCATTATCTTACCTTTAGGCCTCATAGCTCTAACTTTAAAAATCTCACATGTCCAACCTTAAATCCCGAAATTTCCTGAACGCAACAGCCATACATAATCATTGATTTTGAAACGCGTAGAGTGTGGCTCCGCTCTACGAATATCACTTCTCACCTCATGCTCTGTGTGCGTACCTCTTTCTAAAACCTCGTTAGGTGTTGTCCCAATCGCACGGTGGTGTGAACGGTTTAGGATGAGGCCAGCGACTCCAGAATGTGTATATATCTCTATGTGTTTTTATGTGTAAAATAGCGATGCATGCGTTCATTTATGGTACGTTGAACTCTTTCAGCTAAAGAGGTCTTATGTATAGAATTGGTAGTGTAGTAACTGATATTAAACACTGTCAACATGTTCTAAAAACCTCGGCCCATAAATTCTTTCCCCATATCCGTAAAAAATAGCCTGGAACCCTGTTTTGTTTCAACATCAACGTTTTGGTGGCTTTAGCAACTGTTCCAGGCGATTTATTTTTCAGGAGAATTAACCACAGGTATCTAAAGAATACATCTATTATGAATAGGATGTAGCGGTAACCACCGTTATACACTGAATATCTTTGCATGTCTGTTAAATCCGCCTGCCAAATGGAGTCAATCGAAGCCGCTGTTGTCTTGGCTGTTTTAAACCTTTTCTCACAGGCTTATGAAGTGTATAAGCATCCTGCTCCCGCAAAAACCACTCAACATCTTTTTTCACCACTCCCTCTTTATAAACGCCTCTGTACAGTCTCTCAACTCCTCCGTGGGAGACTGGGCTAGGAATGTCATAATAACTGTTTCTTAGTATGTTAGCCATTTGCGTATTTTAGAAGCACGCGGTGAGGATTGACCGTTGTTGTTTGGCCTCTTCTTTCTCCTCTTCAGAGATTCAGAGATGCTACCGCTGCGGGTGATGGCGTGCTCAGTTGTGGCATATGTGAGGCATGCTCCAAGTCTTTTATCCTATTCAGATTTCCTATCAATGTTTTGGGGACATTTATTTGTTGTAATCTTGCTTTAATATGCTTCCATCCTAATGGTGATGGCCTATCCCACTCTCTCACCAGGTCATGGACGATATCAACTGTACTCGAGCCCTGTACCTTTGCTCCTTCAACAATGACCTCACCTGTATCGGTCCACTGTATAATGGGGTCCTCGTTCAATAGAATATAAAGACTTAAGCCTTTATTCCTGAATGTATGTGGGAGACTGCTTTTCAATACATGTTCGATATGTTGTGGGGTCGACCCTTTATTCTTTGACTGGTCATCTCTAGCATCGGCCCCAGGCCCTATGCCTCCATGCTCATCGTTGTCCACGCTGTGCCAATAACCACGGGGATCTCTGTTGGATTCTTATAATTTTCGTACGGATAAAGAAATTTCTGCAGAGCGTCTTGGTATAAGATTCTTTTCTCATCAGGTGACTTTTCACTGTTTAATAGGTCTAACAATTCGCTTTTCATTCTTTAAAGCCTACTTTTACGGGGTTCTAGACTCTTTGAGCTTTGCAATGAAGCATACACCTCGTGCGGAATCACGACTATTTTCTTCATTATATTAATCTAGTCAGTAAAGGTCCCAAAACTGAAAATAAGATGGGGAGGAATGAACCCCCTCTTTGTAAAATAATTTGTTTTTTTCCCACACACTTTTACTTTTACGAGCGAGTGTGTGTATTATGTTCTTGTAACGGCGTAGGCGGGCCTTCTGAGGGGGTTTCATTGGTACATTACATTTTATAACATTAAGAAAGATTTCACAGGTGCATTTTAAAAAGTCTGATTCAATATTTTTCACAAACAACTGTTGCAATGCTCGGGGCAGTCGATGATAGAGTTTTATTAACTAATGGTATTTCTTTAGCCACTTTGTTATTCTGGAATATACGCCGTTTCAGGCTCGTTCAGGAATATATTCGTTCTTAGAAGCACCTTAAACGTGTTTCGCGGGTGAAGGTCACAAAGCAAATATCCGTAACGTTGACTTGTAGCTTCTTTATAAACTTCCAAAAACTTCTTACGCTGATTCAGGAACATTTGATTGGCTAGTACCTCATTTTGTGACACATCTCTATGATGTGCGAATAAGCCTAGATATTGTGTATTTAACGACACATCGCGCATGCATCTATTTTTGAAAAATAGATTCTGGTTGATGAAGAACACGCTTATGTTAAGATGGTGGGAGAACACTGTAAATGTCTCGGCAAACGTTTTATCCATTTCTAACATGAGATCGTCAATTACAATGACTGTATGTTCATTTCCCTTTAGCGAATTAACGTTATATACATATTTGTGGAACAAAATATCATCTTGGTACTCGTTGAATACTGACTGGTATGTCGAATAGCACCATATGACTTTATGCACAAATTTTGAGAACATCTCCCCCTTATCTTTAATGATTTTAAGCAGGAACATAGTTTTACCACAACCTGTAGGGCCAGATATAATACATGTGGACGGGCTCGTGAACCTGAATTTTTCTACAGAATCCATCTCTAACACGTCACACTCCTAAGTGAAACATTTACAAAATATAATAAATTTTTATGTGACGTTCCTTATATTCTACAGTCTTGTTTTTCCTCTTCCACAGAACCGTGAATGACGATAAGGTACAGCAACATGTACCCATCATCGATATTACAGACGATTCCGACAAGAGTGTAGTTGTGGCTACAGGCACCACCCCCGCTAGCGAACCCACACCAGCGACACCTGTAGCGCTCCCACGCGACAATTCAAAGCGGAGGCATGATGATAATGAAGTTCCTTCCACGTCAGGTATAAAGCGTGCCAGGAGTGCACCGGTTGTTAGACCCCAGTAATGGAGCTCCAACCCTCTACGTCTTACGACACAACCCCCACACTAGCTCCTTCCTCAAATAAAGATGTACCCCCTTATTCCTATTCAATTCCGGTCGTATCCTCCACAGCAGCAGCAGCTTCTTGTTCTGTAGAGGATGGTATAACATTCGAGATGGTGCGCACCGCTCCCCCCCCAGCCCTGACTGGAAATCGGTTGACCCGCGAACCATGTATAGCAATGGTGTTGAGCACGGACTGCGACGCGTAGTTGAACGTATTGTGGAGTTTGCCCTTCAAAACCGCGACGAACGTGAAGTCAGGACGAGGCTGTCCTTCGGGTTCGGGTCAGATGACGGGGATGTAGATGATTTTTGGGTGTAAATATAGAATATAAATTGAGGCGTATAATGTAGGCCTCTCAAAGTAGTACAGCCTTCAATATGGACAACTTCACGGTCGATATTGACCGTGTATTCCGTGTTGCGGGTCATAGTGCCACACTTTATACTCTTAACTTCAATTCTCAGGCTATTTACAGACGGCATATAGACACCGAGCGTGGTTGCGGCTTGATAGCAATAGTCTTGGCCCATATGTTTACTGTGCTAAATACAATAGCGTATGATATCTGGCTGCCTACGGTTGTGCAGCGTGCCCGTAAACTGGCCTCAGCTTGTAAGCTTGAGTTTGATTGTAATATGGGTCCTGAAGAGCTGAGAAGGGTAGAGCAGGAAATAAATGTTCGTAAAGTTGTATTTCGAATGGATGATCGTCGAAAGATTGTGCATGTTTTTAAAAGCAGTGTGAGAGATCGAACAAGGCCCCTGTTTATTTTAGGGTTGTCAGGGTCAACGTATCTCCCCATCCGTAATATAAGAACTCTTTACGCTAGTTATGATAAAAGTCGAAAATATGGAAGGCATCATGATTTGTGTAAGGGGTGTCTCGAGTTTGCGGAAGATATAGAGAAACATTGCAAGGAATGCCACATGGTATGTGAGCAGTGTACGTAAAAGCCCCAACTTAACTAGGCGAACCGACGGATCGTTAACTTTGATTTGTTAAAGGAGCTAGTGTGCTTAGAAGATGAGGGCGACCAACCGCCCCAACTGACTGTAGGGACCCACAATTTTCGGGCACAGAAATTGGGGGTATAAAGGAACTTAAGGACACGAAAGTGTGTCGTAACACGTATAGGAAACGTTACCAGGTGCCTGGCACTTACAACACCGTACCCTTTGGGTACCATAGCCCTTGATTGTTTTGTCATATATATATATATATATATATATATATATATATATGTATGTCTATTTACTTGTTAATGATATGTTTATTTTATTTATTTATTACGCGCATTTACTTGTTTATGATATGTTTATTAAATAAATCGTTTCAATTAGCGTTTCATTTTCTTCCTCATGTGTGTGTGTGTTTGTGTTTGTGGATGGGGGGTTCGCATGTATGTGCAGGAAAAATTCTAAGCTCCGCCCACTGCATGATCAATCAAAGGGTCACGTGACTCCTGCTACTACCTGGGCATATCTCTACCCATGCGTGCTCATTTGGCTGCTGCCAGTGGTGGGCACCGTTAACCAAAAAGTTAACTTTGATAACGATAATCCGTTAACCCCAATTTTTAACTCCGATAACGATAATCCGATAATTTTACTACAAAGTTAACGGAAGTTAACGATAATCCGTTAACGATAACTATTTATTTACTAACATTTAAAAAAATCAAGGAAAAAACTTTAAAACTCAGAAAATGTTTATTTATGCAAAATCCAACAATAAATAGGTATTTAACTGTATTTTTATCAAGTTTTGCAACTTTTTTGCTTGATAACTTTTTTTTTATTTTTAATAAAAAATGTACTGATTACATGTTTGGAAACCCTTGTAACCACTAACCATTAACTAAATTTTAATTTACCAGAGAATTATTATGGCGGGAACTGAAAGGTAAAATTAAATTTTAGGCACATTTATTAAAGACTATGACACAATGTGCTGGTTGCCCTTCAAAAAGACCAACTTCTCAAAGTTAGGCCCAACTGCGTCTTGACCTCTTGGGCCTCAGGATGTCCTTGCCGAGAGAGAAGAGCCGTTCCACTGCGGCAGAGGACGGAATTGGCAGACTGAAGTTATGGCGGTTTGAATTCATTCGCGGAGCGGTGATCTTCCGTGAATGACTCCTCGCAGTTAACGTGTTAACGGACTTTAACAGACTAAATATCGAGTTATCGGAAGTTAACTGGTCCGATAACGATAAATGGAAATTAACTTCCGTTAATAGTCCGTTAAAAAAAGTTAACTTCGTTAATTAACTGTTATCGGATTAACGCTTTAGTGCCCAACACTGGCTGCTGCATGCCATGGATCTCAGACATGTATTTTGAAGAATTCTTGCGTAGACTTTAAAGTGATGGCTACCTTTCATATTGCGTGCTCGACATTTATGAAGTGGTATTCGATAAAGTCTACAGATGTGGTGGATACTGAAAGAATCCCTATTTCCCCCTCCTTTGAGGTTTTTAATGCTACATTGAACCGTGCGAAGCGTGAGGAACATGAGGTTCAAATACTCTACGGCTATTGTGGCGAGAGCATTTCAGGATTTCGTGGCACAAACGATGCAATGGACTACGTCATTGGGCTAAACTGTGTAAAGGCGTACATATACCGTGAAGTGGAAGAAACAACACGTGCAGAAGAGAAGCAACGGGTTTGGATAGTGAGTCTTGTTGACGAATAGTGTGACAAGCAGTATTATGTCACGTTGCATCATACCGACTACGCATACCCTGCGGCTGAAAATATAAATCTTGTTATCATGGACAATCTTAAATATTTTTATCATTACATTCATATATATCATAACGAGGTTCACAGTGAGGTTGTGGTTAAAGGCCTGTGGGAGTTTCTAAGAGTTTAGAGATAAGTATCGCTTGCTAAGCAAAAAGGACAAATATGGGCATATGTTCTCTCAAATAGTGCACCGGAGTGCTAATAAAATGTGCATAGTTCGTGAAAATACCCCTGAACAAAAATGTCTGGTGCGTATTCTGGGGAATGGGAGTGATAAAACACTAAAGCCGATATTACTTCATGTATCGCAGATGGAAAAATTCTCTAAACGATTGCCCGTTATAATGAGCTACAAGTATTCATATGACTCTTTCATGCTGGAACAACTCCGTAAACGAATCACTAACGCTTGGTATGACACCCGGTGTGACTCGTTCCCCCACACCTCCCGCCGTGCCAAACCGCGCACCGTCTGCTCATAGTCACCTCAGAGCTTGAAGTCTGGACGTGCACTCTTCACAACAGAAAACGATGGAGCTTCCGTTGAGCAGCATTTTCAATGCCGTATACGATGTGTCCGTGACGAAGTCTGCGTGTGTTCAGGCGTAAAACCGGCGCCTTTAACTATGAACTTGAAACGACTTGTAAACAAACAAACTCTGGTAAACGGAATGTTATTTATTTAAGTGTTGAGGAGATGAGTAGAATTTTCGTTATAGTTGAGAGGTGGGCCGAGGATCGTTATAAAATACCTGCAGGTGTAGGCACAAGAAGAGAACAGATTAGTGTATACGGCTGATGTGGAAGAATGCGTCTGATAATAACGTCCTTACCCCCTACGCGAAACCGTTTCATCCTCGACAGAAGATTGAAATCTTCGGTTTCCGCAAGCTGAAGCCTATATTAGACGCACGTGTTAACGATATGCTTTATTTTGACACGGTTCTTGAATACAATACACCGCTCTGCTCGACGGGTTTACCGAATGTAGGAATGAACATGGCGAGAATGGCTTGGAATTGGATGCGTATTTAAAAGGTTTAGACATCGAAATATGTTGAACTTTGGTACAAAGGACTTGAGCGATACAGGGCTGAACTCACCTACACTGTTCACCCTGAAGAGCTATTTCTTTCTATAACGAGTAGCTCTCGCTACGACTTAGAAGTTTATTTCAACTGCCGATATGTATTGTGAAGAAGAGTTTACGGTTGAAAAGCTCGGATTAGAAAGAATAAACCCTCGATTGGAAAGGAGTGTTTATAAATTTGTATTTAATAAGACGTTGTGGCGAACGATGCCCTCTTTGTGCGTGCTTTTGATTGTATTCTGTCCGTGTTTAAAGAGAGTGATAACTTGTCAACCAATTGTAAAGTGGGCACAAAAATAGTATTGAACGAAATGAAGGGCCTTTACATAGAGTATAGGCATCCGCATACCTTGAGTGGTGAAATAACGCTAAATCGTGTTTATTGCATAGTACAAAGCAACAATGATGTAACTGTAGACCCGATTACGTGCGAGTTTAGTATTTTAGTTAAGCGTAGTATAACATAAAGAGCGTGTATTTTTCGTATATTATTTTGAAATTTATATATAAATGTGTATTTTCATGCAAAGATATTAATTCAGCTAAGAATATATTTCCTATGTATTATTATTATTTTATTATTATTACTTAATATAAATGTGTATTTGCCCGTACATATATTAAATGTGTATATAGATTTCTCCTGTTCTATTATTATTATTTTTGATGCTCATATATATATGTGTGTATTTGCTCATATATATATATTGAATGTGTAAGAATATATACATATATATATATATACGAGGAGTGATCAAAAACTATCGATAATTTTATTGCTGCAGACAAATGAATGCAAATAAGAAATAACCTTTTACATATGTCAGTCTTCCTGCCCTTTGGCGTCTGCAGTCTGAAGCAAAATCTGCTACCATGAGTCAGTAGTTGGTTGGAGCGCTTAAAAGGAGGGTGTGTTTTTGCAGTACGTATAAATCTCTGAAATGGAACAACGTGCGTTCGGAGACGAACGAAATGATTAAAACAGCTTTTGGAAATGATGCTCTCAGTGTAGCTAACGTTTACAAATGGAACAAAAAGTTTAAAAATGGAGAAACATTTGCTCGTACCAGAAATCGAATCTGTTGGACATTTTCATCCGTACGAGAAGTGGAAGAGCGGCCACTGCGTTCCTTGTCTTCAAGCGATGTTTCTCCATTTTTAAAGTTTTTGTGCCATTTGTAAACGTTAGCTACACTGAGAGCATCATTTCCAAAAGCTGTGTTAATCATTTCGTTCTTCTCCGAACGCGCGTTGTTCCATTTCAGAGATTTATACGTACTGCAAAAACACACCCTCCTTTTAAGCGCTCCAACCAACTACTGACTCATGGTAGCAGATTTTGCTTCAGACTGCAGACGCCAAAGGGCAAGAAGACTGATATATGTAAACGGTTATTTCTTATTTGCATTCATTTGTCCGTAGCAATAATATTTTCGATATTTTTTGATCACTCCTTATATATATATGTGTGTGTGTGTATGTATCAGAGCTGGGCATTTGCGGCATATTTTGCGGTACTGCGGTACTTGCGGTACCACCGCACTACCACCCCGGGCCCCCATAACGCAGTACCGCAAAGGATCGCTGAAAGTACCGCAGTACCGCTACCGCATTCAAATTTCCGCGTACCGGTTTGGTACCGGTTTGGTAGTGCAGCAGTACCGCAGTACCGCAATATGCCGCAAGTGCCCAGCTCTGGTATGTATATATATATATATGAAAATTATTTCACAAAAGTGACACGTGAAAATATATATATATATATATCCTTCGTTTAAAGTATTTATTTTTGCTGTATAGAATTCTTCTGAACTATTTTTTAATGTACATTTATTTTCTATATATTTCATGTATGTTAAATTATTTCCAATAATTTCTCTAAATAAACCGAATGGTGTACTTGTGTTTTATTATCCAATAAACGATTGAGACAAGTGCTTTCCTGGATGTGTATATATATATAAACGGTATTAAGGAATAACTGGGGTGATGGGGATATATAAACGATGCATGTATGCTTCAATAAATATATATATATATGAAAATTATTTCACGAAAGTAACACGTGAACGATATTTATGATGAATAAAACCACGAAGGAAAGGAAACACAGAATGGTGCTCAAGCGCTTTCGTCTAATGACATCCTCAGGAACACTCCTGAGGATGTCATTAGACGAAAGCGCTTGAGCACCATTCTGTGTTTCCTTTCCTTCGTGATTTTATTCATCATATATACCGCCATATATACACCGCCTCGGTGGTGTAGTGGTTAGCGTCGCTGACTACGAATCCTTCGGCCCCGGGTTCGAGACCCGACGACAGCCGGCGCGCAGCAAAATCCAGCTGTTCATCCTTCCACACAATAAAGAAAGTGGTTGGTAGATAAATGGGTACCCTAGGTGGCCTAGTGGTTAAGACGCTGGGCTGCTGATGGGGCGTGGTTCGGATTCCACGTTAAACTGTAGGTCTAAGGTGGAGTGAAAAGCTTGACCTTCGTAAGAATGAACAATTCGGGCGGAAGCTAACCAAAGGTTAGCCAAAGGTTGTATATATATATATATATACACTTCTAAGCCGATTGCTGAGGTCAAGATCCTTATTATGCGATGCGACATGCCAGCAAGAACATCTCTCTCTCTCTTTCTCCTCTCTCCTCCTCTCATCTCTCTTAGTTTAGGTTTGGGTGGCATTCCCCCTAGCTTGTGGCAGCTTGGTGGATTTCCCCTTGACCCCCCTTTTTTTGGCACCCTGGGGGAGGGGGAAGGGGGTTGACACCTTGCAACAAGAGGGTGAGGTGGATGGCACTGGCACTAATATGATCAACATTGCAATGCAATTGCACTCTAACATTTTGCGGTCATACTACTCACATCTATTATCAAAAATGTGATCGAGCTGCCTCAGTGTGTTATATGCAACAAGGTGTTCTCATTAGATTCACTAAAGCGAAGTTTCCTCAAGAGACACTTAAGTGGCTACCATACGGAACTTGTTAATAAGGACGTTCCCTTCTTCAAACGAAAAGAAGCGGAACTGAAGCGAGCACGTTTTGATCGATCCATGAGCATTAGCCAACAAAACGAGGCAGCATTACGCGCCTCATACATGGTATCGTTAAGAATAGCATAGGAAAAAAAACCTCACAGCATTGTCGAAAAATTTATTATCCCTTACTGCAAAGATATAGTTCGTTGTATGATCGGAGACTCTGCCCAGAATAAGGTAGCATTACTGCCTCTTTCAAACGATACTGTCCAACGGAGAATCTTAGAGATGTCGGAGAACATCATGCACCAAGTAGTTGCTGATATACGTGAAGCACCTTTAAGCAAATTTTCAATTCAGCTCGATGAATCGACAGACGTGGCCAGCTGTGCCCAACTACTCGTCTTCGCGCGATATATAAATGGCGGAGATTTCAAAGAAGAATTTCTGTTTTGTCATGCTCTCGAATCTACAACTAGAGGAGAAAACATTTTCTTAGAGGTCTCTAAATTTTTCAAAAATTACGGACTGACTTAGGACAATGTGTGTGCTTTCACAACGGATGGAGTACCTGCGATGCTTGGCAAGCATTCGGGATTTCTAGCAAAAGTGAAGGAAGCGAGCGCCGATTCAAAGCATCTTCACTGCATGATTCACCGATATGCTCTGGCATCTAAAACACTCCCACCAGAAGTAAGCTTAGTTCTTGATGATGTCGTTCATATGGTTAATGCTATCAAGTCTAATGCCCTCAATATTCGCCTCTTCCACCTACTTTACAAGGAGTTTTGTGCAGATGAAGAAGTCATGCTATTTCACACCGAGGTACGCTGGCTATCACGGGAAAATGTGGTAGCAAGAGTTGAGTCATTGAAAAACGAGCTGACTGAATTCTTCAAACGAGACGGCAAAACAAAGTCTTTAAATTTTGCCAAAAAAATTGTCAGATAACCAGTGGCTTATGAAGTTAGCCTACTTAAGTGACATAGTCTTACGTCTAAACACGTTGAACAAATCGCTTCAAGGTCAGCACACCACCGTGATTAATTTCATGGATAAACGTGGAGCATTCAATATGAAACTGAAACTGTGGGAAACAAAAGTAAAAGACAAAAACCTTTGTATGTGTGAGCATCTTAGCAATGCGCTTGAGAATAATTAGGAAAATGACAAAATTCATATGACTCAGCTGGTGTTGGCGCATATTTCCTCTCTGCTGCTGGAGTTCCAGTCTATTTTCCAGAATTGAACTAATTGGATTTAAAATTGAAAGAAATCTATTCATCGTTGACGTGCACTTGCTCGTAGAAGACTTGCAGGATCAATTTATTGAGTTGGTGAATGACTCTACAGAGATGCATTTGAAACTCTTCCGCTAAGTTCTGGTTCAAAATGAGCGAGTCTTATCCTGTTGTAGCTAGTTTGGTGGTGAAGTCATTGCTAATGTTTCCAAGTACTTATCTATGTGAACAAGGATTTTCAGCTTTGTTAAATAAAAAAACTAAATATCGCTCTCCACTAAACGTGGAATATGATCTTCGAGTTTCCTTGTCAAGCACTACACCTGAAATTGAGAAAATAGTTTCCACAGATCAGGCACACCCCTCACACTAAAATTCAAGAATTATAACAACCCTAATTTTATTTACATGTGTAGTTTGTTGTTTATTCGCTTAATAAAGCATTTATTATTGATATTTCTGTATCTTATGTGAATTCCTCCTAATGGGGATACAAGCTGATTGTCTGATGAATCAGAAGGTACGAAGTAACAAAATGTTTGAGAAACCCTGCACTAGAATATATAATGAGGCGTCGCGTGTGAGGGGCGAACTCGCCAAACCAGTTTTGAAGTAGACACGTTTAAACTTTGAGACTATTGTGTACGTGGGTCACAAAGCGCAAATACACGCATTGAAAATAACTACATTTTGAGCGTACGATGGGGGTATTTGGCTATACCAAGTTGTCTGTGAATGGGGGAGGGTTGAACTATTCATTCGTGGAACAATCACAAAATCGCGGATGTGCCGAGTTTGCTGCTCGTACTGGCAACACCTCATATAATTTACTGAATAAATTGGTAAATAAAGAAAAGTCACAAAATATACACTGGAATTTATATATATATATATTTGATCTTGTGTTGAATTCGGGCAAAGTGCTAAAATTGGTTGTTTTCTCACAAATTTGTATGCTCCTCCCACAATTTTTATTTCTATATTTACTATATACATATATTTTTTTTTGTAACCTATATAATAGTCTTGAACTCTTTATTTACTTCAGTGTTCCTGAAGATGTCATTAAACGAAAGCGCTTGAGCACCACTCTGTGTTTCCTTTCCTTCGTGGTTTTTCTCATCATATATATATATATATACACTATACAGGCAGTCCTCGTTATACGGAAGGGCTACGTTTCTGAAAAGTTCTCCTAAAACGAATTTCCATATAACGGACCCTATTTTCCCATTAAATCCCATTATATAATGGGAGATGCGTTCCTACGGAAGATTTTTACAACCCAAAACTGCATAATAAACATAATTTTTTACCTTTTTGAACACATTTAAATAGAAAACAATAATATTTTAATATATTTTCAGAAATTATATTGTACTGAAGGAAATAAACTGCATAAATAGTTGTATTCACCTCCCAAAACTGCTGATCGGTGTTTGGTGGTAGTGTTGTGAGTCATGGAAAGGAAATCAGAAGGTGGTTGACAAAGGGGCAGCAACTTCCTCTTCCACATTATCATCAGGTGCTTCCTCTTGAAGCTGAAGCAGCAATGGAGGGTCGTCAGCTTCATTGTCTGACCCATCATCTTGGCGCGTGATTGCCGTGGGTGGAGGTGATGATGTTTTTGGTTGGAAATTTTTATTCCCTATATAATGAAGTTGGAGCAACTGCGGAAAACGTACCTGATGTGACTGAAAGGTACGTTTTCTCCAGTTGGCAAAAACGGAGGTGCGCTTTCTCCAGTTGGGGTAATTTCAAGAAATTGGCCGCCGCCGCTGACGTCAATGCTGACGTCAATACCCCCGGCAGGGATTAATAGTTAAACTAAGACCTACTGAACGCCCTTGATGATTGGTCAAGTTAAGTCATTATATTTTCGTTAGTTTAAACGAAAATGACATTCGGACCGATCAATTTGTGATGCGTGATCTTTACGGGGGCTCCGCCCCGGTACCCCCGAGACCTAAATTATACAAATGATAATGTAATAATGGTTACTATAGGATACATGGTTGTCGAAGAAACATGCTCAATTCATATTTATCTGAATTTATGTGGCGTGATAGATTTCATAATTATGCCTTTAGTAATTTGTGTAAACACATATCAGAACAATATCCCTTTTGACTCTAGTTTCTGTATGATTTTATTGTCTGTTTTCCCTTAATAAACATGTTTTTATTCATTTGTTTCAATATCCTTTTTGAGTTGTGTTCTAGAGGTGCGTTTTCTCCAGTTTGCTTATTTAGAGGTGCGTTTTCTCCAGTTTGCTCATTTAGAGGTGCATCTTCTACAGTTGTCAAAACTGAGGTGCGTTTTCTCCAGTTGCTCCGTGAAGTTTTCCTTAAAAAAATTAAGTTTTCTATATTTCCATTGTGATACCATTTGCTTTTGGATTTGACCATGTACAGTACTTTTGTAATCTAGCCATAAAAATCATCTAAAGTTGCATTTATTTTGCTTGTAGGGCATTTAATATAGTTGTATCATTGCTGAACAGTGAAATTTCATTTTTAACTTTTTCGAAAAAATTTCCGTAAGTGTGAAATTCCGTATAAAGAGGTTCCGCAAAACGAGGACCACCTATGTGGATATATATAATTTACCAAATAAATTGGTAATAAAGAAAAATCACAAAATATACACCGGAATATTACTACCATAATTCACCGAAAATGTGTCTCTGTCTGTCTGTCTGTCTGTCTGTCTGTCCGTCTGTCCGCAGAAAAAACTTCAACGTTTCTGAAACTATTTCGACCAAACTTCGTATAGTGGATAGGGGTGATGAGTAATGAACGAAAATATATGTGTGACCAGCCGCCCCCCCACTAATTACTGGGCCCGAAGGCCCCAGCACTGCGATAAAACTATAAAAAGAACCCAGCCATGAAAATCTTGAACTTCACATTGTATCAAGATTTGTGAAGCTTATTAAGATTTTCATGACTATAGTTTTATTGACCAAATAATTGAACCCCCGATTACTGTCGGTTCAATTAGTTGGTCAATAAAACTATAGAAAAGAACGCAGTCATGAAACTCTTAAGCTTCACACTGCCAACCATAAAAATAATAATAAAAATTAAAATTTGTTGCTACAGTTTTCAAAGACATAACATACCGCGGTCTAGCGGGTATGCTATGTAACGGATTATAATTCTAAGCGTCGGCATATCTACCTAAAAAAAAACCCGTCTGTAATACGGGCGGGTATGCTAGTTACTGTTATAATTCACCGAATGTCTGTCCGTCTGTCCGCAGAAAAAACATTTACGTTCCTGAACTGATTTCGACCAAACTTCGTATGGTGGATGGGGGTGATGAGCAATGAACGAAAATATGATATATGTGTGACTAGCCCCCCCGCCTTCCCGAATTACTGGACTCAAAAGCCCTAGCACCACAATAAAATTATAGAGAAGAACGCAGCCATGAAAGTCTTGAGCTTCACATTGTGTCAAGATTTGTGAAGCTTATTAAGATTTTCATGACTATTGTTTTATTGACCAAATAATTGAACCCCCAATTACTATCGGTTCAATTATTTCGTCAATAAAACTATAGAAAAGAACGCAGTCATGAAACTCTTAGGCTTCACGTTGCCGCCCGGATAATAATATAAGAAACTTGGTTCATACATGTTCAAAACAAAATAATTCTACTATTAAGCAACTGTTATCATATCTGTACTCCGGCTCCCCCCAATTACTGGGCCCAAAGTCCTCAGCACCGCAGGTCTAGCTAAATGGTCCCGTAGGGCCCTCTTTAGCTAGTATATATAATTTACCGAATAAATTAGTAAATTAGGTGACTAAGATTCATAGGAGCAAATCTCCAAGCCGGTCTTTTAAGTATAAGTTGGTCCAAGGTGTAAAGTAAGTTAAACTTTAACGATAATCAGATAAATAATTCAGTCATCTTACCATAAATTTTCTGAGTAATAGGGTTATTAATGAGAGTGAATAAGTAAGTGCTCAATGTAATGAATACTTAGTATAAATTAATGTTAAATAAATGAAATCTTAAAACAAAAATAAACTAAAAAAATTTAACAATCAAATTCAGGTATCCCAGTAACCTTGTGGTTAAGACGCTGGGCTGCTGGTGGGGCGTGGTTCGGATTCCACGTTAAACTGTAGGTCTAAGGTAGAGTGACAAGCTTGACCTTCGTCAGAATGAACAATTCGGGCGGAAGTTAAACCAATGTTAAACCAAACCAAACCAAGGTATGTATATAGATACGAGAACCTGTCCAAATAAGTTTGGACAATAACCGCATGAAAAAACAGAAATTAAGAAAAACATTTAGTTAACCACCTTTTGTATGGATCCAATAAAGCAATGGTTAAAATATAATTGGGATCACCTGAAGATCAGGGCACCCAGCCTTCGTTAGTTAGCCTTAAGTCGTGATATTTTCGTTAGTTAACCTTATAAGGCTAACTAAAGAAGGCTGGGGGCCCTGATCTTCAGGTGATCCTATAATTGTTTTACCTAAAGTTACCATAGGCATTTTTTACTTCATTTTGTGATTGTAGATTTTTTGGCGAATGCTTTATAAATACGTATTGAATTCTATTTCTGAACGACAACCCATACATTAATATATGCATGCATGCATCCGTCGATAGAGAGTTAATATTAATTGTTTTAATTTACCCACAAAATGCATATTGTTAGTTTTTAAATGCAAATTTAAATTTTTTTACCGAAAATATTATTTACTAAAATTAAAATGTAGAGCAGAACTAGAAATACCCAATTTGTTTATCGAATTTCTAATTCGGAATGATATAACGACAAGAAGACTCTGTACGTGACGTGGAGCATTACAGGGAAAGCGATTCGAATCCAGTAGAGTAAAAAAAAAAAAACCAGCATGATTTTTACGTACAAATTACAGTACAGTAGTTAAGCCAAAGTTAGGTAAAGAAAATCTGATATAAAAACGATTAGGAAATTTGGTTAGATATTTTGGTAATTCCAGAACAGAGATAATTTATGTTTAATTAAAAAAAAAGTTTTTCTTTAAACAAATAAAGGAATTTTCTCGATCAACTAAATATTTGCTTGCTGCAACAAATTATTAATAACGAATTTATATTTGTAATACGAAACAAAACTCTGGATGCCTAAAAATAAGAACAAAATGTAGTTGCAAAACATTTATTTTTGTTTGTCAACAAACATTTTTCATTGAAAATCGTCCTCTGCGTACAAGTACGAGTATAAAGACTTTTTTCATCTTTTGATATTTACAAGTTTGTTGGAAGGAGCAGTTATGTAATTCACCCCAATGGAAAAATTAGATCTACAAAACAATTATAATAATGGGGCAGTGAGATAATTTTCAACAAATCTTTTACGTAAAATAGGCCTCTTTAACTATACGACTACAGGTTTTAAGAGAAGAGATAAAAAAGAAGTCATAAAAAAGAGCTAAAGCTCTCACACATTCTTTATTTTGCTGGATTAACCGTACATATTCAACTAATTGTATAGAACCAAAATGATGTCATTCTCCTGCCGAAGGGAAACAAAAGCATGATTTAAAGGGTAACATATAATCATAATAATGAACTAACTTCAATTCTACTCAAAATGTAAAATTATTTTGAATTTTAAGTCTTATTTCATGTACTTCCAAAAATGGTTACATACCACATGAATGATAATTTATTAAAGACTAATAAGCTTTAGATTTTGTACTTGAAATTTTCCCCAAACTGAGGGAGATTTTTCGCCATCCATGCATTCAGTTTTTCCATTTGTTCAGGAGAAAATCTGTTTTTCCAGTCACCAGCATCACCTGCGAAAATAAAATATATATTTTACCGGTTATTAACACTGATCACACACACACACACACACACACACATGAGATTATCCCAACAAAATTCAAACAGCAACGACTTCAATCCTATAACTTGTTCTTCTCAGTGACTTTTATCAATTACTGTTCTCATTCTGATGGGAAACGAAGTTACAATTACATTCGAGTGAGGAGAAACCAGTTTTAAAAATCTTCTATTAAGAGGGAATTGGAGAAAAATTGCAATTAAGCAATGAGGCATCAACATCACACTGAAGATGAGGGTGATGACATCACGAGGGTATGTCCTATGAACGCACTCGCGGCATCAAAATGTCGTCATCAAACTCACGATTTTTTCACTACATATAACAAACAAGCTATAAAACAAAAAATAGCTTCACCGATTAAAGCCAAAAGGGTAGAAATAAAAACAGGAAACAATGAAATATAAAATAAAATTGTAACGATTTAAAGTGAATCATAAAAAGTATTCATTCTTCAAAGTTCTGAAAATCACGTGGCAAAGAAAATTATAACAAAATACAAAAATATTAGTCACATCATACAAAATAAAAATCACCCACGAGAATTTTTCAATGTCTAAATCAGATATAGAAAAACAAAAGTGATACTGAAAAGATTGTTCGAGATGAATGGATTTGCGTATTTTTCAGTTTTCAGTGCAAGAACGGTATTCATGCATTTCTGCCGAATCAGAGGAGCTTACTCGTACTCTCGTACTCGGAGCTCTTCCTCCATACGTTTATGATCATTGGATTCTAAGTGTTAAACAGACATGATTCCTCGGGCTTGCACTTGACAGAAGGCTGACTTGGCTTCCTAATATCCACATAGCTGCCATAACTCCCGCCTGGGCGGTGGAACTCCAGATTTTGCACCGATTTCGGCAAATACTCCCAATCAACCTACTGACAGGCGAAATCTCCTGCGACACACCCATTTCTAACATTTTCAGAACATTATGTTACGTTTGTAATATCTTAGCTCGCCGATGCAATAAAATGACTGATAAATTATGTGAAAATTATGATTGGTGTTGTTACACTTCCTTTTGAGTTTTCACTCTACTCCAAACATTGTAACATTCATCAATTATCCGATTTTTAATCAAACCCAAGTGTCTCCTGCAACACTCTAAAAACAGCTTTATATTAATTTTTTACTTATGTTTGAGAATCTCATACCATTTTTATAATATTATTAAAAAGTAAGTTTGCCAATTTTATATAATTGACAAGTTGTACTTAATTTGATGACAGTGAACAGAAGATGCTAACTGATGCGAAACTGCCACCACCAAGAAGAACAGCTACCTTAAGTGTGTGCAGACTGCCAAAACCCAATTAGGAGAGTGTCAGGGTGCCAGGCTGGATTGTGTTGAGGAGGAGGATAAGATGGATGAAGAATGTAAATAGTAATATACAGGGTGTACATAAAGTCAGGATCTATTTTTGTGAAATAATTATTTTTTTCTATTTTTCTTTTCAGAAGCCCTTAGAATGAATACAGAAGAGCGTGTGGCAATAGTAATTTGGCGAATCGAGGGAAAGAAATACAATGACATCAGAGAGAACTTTAGAAGGAGATTTCATAAGCCGGGGCCAATAGACAAGACAATACGAAAATTGGTGGACAAATTTAAACGAACGGGATCTGTAAATGATGAAGCAAGATCAGGACGACCGTGTACGTCAGATCTTACCGTGAATGCAGTACGCGGAATTATCACTGAGGAGCCACGTACGTCCGTTCGTGCTGCATCACACAGACTCGGCCTCCCGACGTCATCTGTGCACAAAATTCTGAAAGTTAATTTGCAGAAGAAAAGCTATCATTTGCAGGTTTTACATGATTTACATGAGGAAGATTTCCCTCGACGAAGTGCTGTGTGTGCTGATCTCGTAGAACAAATCTGGAGTGATAATTTAATGGACAACATTCTCTTTAGTGATGAAGCCACTTTCCATACGTGTGGAAAAGTAAATCGCCATAACTGTCGAATTTGGGCAGATGAAAGACCGAATGATTTCGTCCAAAATTGGGAAAGCGACTCACCTAAAGTTAATGTCTGGATGGGTTTAACAAAATCTAAGGTTTATGGTCCTTTTTTCTTTGCTGAAGCTACAGTTACGGGGCCTATTTATCTGGACATGTTGCAGCAATTCCTTGAACCTCAGCTGATTGGGGATAGGATTGTTAGTACCGTCGTCTATCAACATGATGGTGCTCCTTGTCACTATGCCAAAATTGTTCAGGATTATCTAAATGGACGTTTTCCAAATCGCTGGATTGGACGCGGAAGCAACAGACCTTGGGCAGCGAGATCACCAGATTTAACCCCTTTAGATTTCTTTGCATGGGGCTTTATCAAATCGCACGTCTATCAGACGAAGATTACGAGTCTTGAAAACTTACGTACACGTATACGAACTGCTGCAGATAACATAACCCCGCAAATGCTCCAGAATGTGTTTAGAAATGCTGCGGAACGATTTGAGCTGTGCAGGGATACTGATAGGCATCACGTCGAATCCTACTCTTAATTATTAATAAATGTTACCACTTTATCATTTTATGATTGAATTCCATATAATTTCCAAGTGCTTCACAAAAATAGATCCTGACTTTATGTACACCCTGTATAATAGTAATGAATGGATGAAGTATATAACTAACATATATAAGTGTAAATAAATTTTTCAAATAGTTTTTAGTATTTTAGTATTGAATGGATTTGTTAAAAAATGAACTTAGAACATGCTAAAAAAAATACATCATTATAAAAATTTTAATTCATTTGTTGTGGTTCTGGTAGTGGATGACCACGAGTATCTCCCGCCAAATTATACCTCTAAGAGGGAGATCTCCCTCTTAGAAATAAAATCTTTGTGGCAGTTGTCTCCAGTCACTTAGGGTTTCGTGCCTAAGACACTAACCACGCAGATTTTGGGTCACGCCTCTTCGGTTGCTGACTATACCACTTTTTATTGCATCTATAGGGCAATAGTTAAGCAGAAATTTGAATCTGGGTGTGAGGTATATTCCTTGGGAAGGTTTATTCCTTGGCAAGGTCTTTTGCAAGGAACATGCTGAAGACGATTCTGTCTAGAATTCAGCCCTTTCTATGAGAACTCATCACGACGATACAATAAAGTAGAATAGAGCATTTTATAGAAATAGGCCCTTACAATAGAAAAAAATCCCTGTGAAGTGCTAAACAAACTTCGAAAAAATAGCCGGACGGAGATGAATGTTGAAAAATATTTGAATCAAGAATTTTGAAGAATCGAATTGTCTCAAACGAGCTGACCCCAGAAGCCTCCCCAAATACAAAAGTTACGAATGTGTCAAGGTAATATGAAACGAAACGAAAACTATTATTTCTAATATCAAATGTGGATAGTTCATTTACAAAGGGCTTAGATATTTGCTGTTAAAAAGAGGATTCATTGCTATATTAATTTTTCATGAGCTCGATAATATTTAACCCTTTAAAGCTGACCGTTTCCTTATGGTAACATGAGCTTCACAATTAATTTTGAGCCTTACGATCTGAGTATTAGAAGTTAATTTGGCTTGAATAGGAAAAAAAATTCATAATTCAGACATGAAAGGGTTAAAATACTGAAACCACAGATTTCGCGAGGAACAAACAGTATCTTTATGGATGCAAACCTTTCCTGAAAAATCCTCCTTCTCTTTTCACCACCTCTTCATCGAATAAAGTATTGTGGTTTGACGTTGGTGGATTATCTTTATATTTTTCCTTCATTTGGGCGAGACTCGTGCTATAAACGATCTGCAATTATTATGGTTTTAAGTATGAATTTCATTCCATTAGAATACAACAACGATAATACTAATAATCATTGAAGAGGACCAGGAAGTGGCACAGTGCTCAGAACAATTACTGCGACCAATTGCTCCAACGCTTATATTATTATCACCAGCAACAATAAAGAGCATTTGGACGGGAGATCATCCTCCGTCCTCTGCGTCCAGATTAAGGTGCGATCCGTGGTTCGGATCTCACGTAAATCTTTAGGTCTCCTCCGTCATACAACTTTAGATATTGTGAAGGAGGTTAAACAACGCTATCAAAACAAAACCAGCAGCATCAGAATTCAAAACCCCGACCTCAGTTTGTTCACTTTGCTTATAGGAAAACGGGGTTACCAACTACCGACACTGAAGCTACGAGGAAATGGTAGTGAAAACGGTAGGAAACGGTTGGAAAAATTACAAAATTCCTCTAAAAGCACAAATTATAGCACAACAATCCTTAACAAGATGAACAGCAATCATTTCATAGTCATTGCTTCCACTAGAGACAGCTGAAGGAAACGGCAAATAAATTTCATCTTCGGTATTACCACAAATTTACTTGAGACTACAGGGTGTCTTAGTTTGCATCGCTGACTACGAATCTACTGGACCGGGTTCGAGTCCCGCTAAGAGTAGCGGCACTCAGCTAACCCAGCTGTTCTTCCTTCCACACACAAAAAAATGGTTAGTTGGATTAAGACGCTGAGTTGCTGATCGGGAGGTCGTGAGATTGGCGAGACTTCAGAATTTCTGATTTCCTTGCTGGGTTGTAGTTCGGATTCCACGTTAAGCTTTAGGTCTAAATTGGAGTAAAAAGTGTCACCTTCGTCAGAATAAATAATTTGAACAGAAACAAACCTAAGGTGTGTGCATATATATATATATATATATATATATATATATATATATATAACTGATCTAATTAAGCTCTCGAAAGGGTGGAACGCTTTCTCAGAAAGTAAAAACCTAACAAGTCTAATGATATTCCATGAACATAGGACACAATCATGTTGCAAACAGGCTTTTAACAACCTGCTCTTACGTTTTGAATCTGTTCTTTACTTCGGTTTGTTCCCAAAAATTTGTCAATTCTCTTTATTTCAGAAAATATGTCCGTTTTCAAGTCTTCATAAAAGACTAGACAGAAGTTGGGATGGTTTCTGTGCTCCCATGCTGATTTCAAATGGTTCCAGTAAGATCCATACAGAACTACGGAGAAAGGAAAAAAAATTATTTATATATATATATATATATATATAAAACCTTTGGTTAGCTTTCGCCCGAATTGTTCATTCTGACGAAGGTCAAGCTTTTCACTCCATCTTAGACCAACAGTTTAACGTGGAATCCGAACCACGACCCACCAGCAGCCCAGCGTCTTAACCACCAGGCCACCCGGGGTACCCATTTATCTACCAACCACTTTCTTTATTGTGTGAAAGGATGAACAGCTGGGTTTTGCTGCGCGCCGGCTGCCGTCACCGGGTCTTGATCCCTGGCCCGATGGATTGGTAGTCAGCGATGCTAACCACTACACCACAGAGGCGCATATATATATATATATATATATATATATATGTATATTGTATCACAAAGATGGAAATGACTTCCTGTTTCAGCATTCCCAGAGTCGTGCTATTTCCATGTTTGCGAACCATAAGGTCACTCTTGAAATCAGAAGAGCAAATTCCTCACATTCTCCAATTAATTCGAAGTGCATTCACTCTCCACATTCACGTCATAATAGCTTCATTCATTATTTCTAGATTGATCCTAATATTAAACGTTTAAATTACACGCACGAGTTAATCTGATTCAGAATAAAAATACAGTGGCGCTCATAAGTATTCGTATCGAGAAATATTTCAGCTTTTTTCGTCCTTATCTTTTGTACTATGCATAAGATAGTTATGAAAAGTTTACGGTTCGTTTGGAAAAATTGGATCACCTGAAGATCAGGGCCCCCAGCCTTCTTTAGTTAGCTTTATAAGGCTAAGTAACGAAAATATCACGACCTAACCTAACCACTCGTCAAGGGCGTACAGTTGACCTAACGATTGGTTAGGTTAGGTCGTGATATTTTCGTTAGTTGGCCTTATAAAGCTAACTGAAAAAGGATAAGGTGACGGATCTTCAGGTGATCCGAAATGTTAGTCCATTCTTTTGAAGGAAATTGTTGAAATTCACTCAGATTCGAAGGGTTATATTATATGTTGGAGTTGAAATAATTTTTTTTATTTGTTAAATTTTTCCAAACGAATGGTAAACTGTTTGTAATTATCCTTCGCATAAGAATAAGGACGAATATAACTTAAACATCTCTCTGTCCGAATATTTACGAGTGCTACTGTAAATTAATTGCTTGCTTCTACTTCAACATTACATCCACCACATTTTATTCCCCATTTATAAATTCTCCCCATATAAATATATATATATATATACACATATATATACTATTATTTACCAAGTACTACTTTTCATTCTTTTATATTTTCTTGCGAATTGTTCATTTATTGTATAACTTTTAATACTTGGAAAACCCCACCATCAGAAATTCATAATTGGTCGAAAACACAACCGCAGTTCTAATGACATTCCATACTGAAATTATTATCATATTTATCATTTCTCTTCATCATTTATTGAATTTAACCGTATTGTTTAACGTAAATTAACGTAAATTAATACATTCCATAAATTAATTTTAACATAATCTCCTAAAATATTCGTTTCATCGTCTCAGACTGTATTCAATACTAAACACTTCAAAACTGCGAAAGAGTAATTATTCGTATTTAGTGTTTGAACGTATTTAAAAGTATTTCATCATTCCATTCATCTATTAATTAATGTATCTCTTGGTGAATGTCTCTTCACAGTACGTACATTTGGTAAAAGTTAATAATAGTGGAAAAGTTTTTGTTTTATTTAAAAAAATAAAATGATCAATAAATTTCAAATACATTTTATGCCATGAAGAAGTGGTTTTCGTTTATAGAAATTGTAAATAAATCTATAAATAATAGTTAAACATGGAAATAGTTCGTAAAGCGTACACTCATTAGATATTTAGATATTTGGGCGATTAATGATATTAGCCGAAATCTATGTTGGGCTCCATAAAAATTAAATTATACCTAACCTAACCTAACCTACCTAACCTAACTTACAAAAAAGCACTTGCATGTGGTTGTTTGCACTGTTGTGCGATTTATTTGGACCCCAGTATGGATTTAGGCTACTAGCATATAATTAAGAGCACAAATATTTAAATATCTAATTTTAGCATGGGAAAGCAAAAATTCTAACGTAATTACTCTAACCTAATTTACAAAAAAAACACTTACATGTGGTTCTATGCTCTATTAAGGGTCTAATAAGCAATTTTTTTTTTAAATAAAAAAAAAACATTTCTACAATCGTTAACCGTGGCCATACATAGTTTCTTTGGGGTACAAAAATCTGCTTCCAGCTCTGTACCAATTCTCTCCCACATCTGTTTGCCCTGTTCTCTATGTTTGGTTTGCTAAATTTCCTTTATGTTCATAGTTAGTCCTCGTTTCATCACTTCTTTATTTCATCCGATTCTGAAAAGCAGTTTTTTCCCGAATAGCAACCCTCACCACCTCTGTCCACCAAGCTGTACGTTTCTTTTTCTTTCCTCCAATAGTTTATACACCAATAATCTTTTCTTGAACTTGCCAGATGATGTCCCTAAAATTATTCCACATTTCTTCCAGATCATGTCCTTGGAATTTCCAACTGCATTTGTCATTCTGGTTTCAATTTCATCCTTCTTATCTTATATATTTTCGGTGCAGACTCTTTGTCTCCCAGGTTCTTTGATTGAAATATTTCTCACGTGGGTGGGCAGCTGCCCAGGTACAGAAAGATTTCACCCACCTACTAAAATACAATAAGAGCATATATATGAGTATATATACGCATATGACTATATATGCATGAACATCTACACTTCATTTTATTTGTTATTTGTGATCAAATAAAAATACAAAAAAAAACCTATTTAATCCACCCACTAAAATTGTCTTAGAAGTAGCCCTGTAATGGAGAGATTGTTTCTCAGGCAAAGTTCACTCAGCATCTCCCCTTTACCGTTTCTTATATCTAATCCAAAATTTTAATTTTCATTACTAATATATCCATTTAAATCACGCATAACTATGTATAATGTCGCTATCAACAAGGATTAGGTCATATGTATTTTGCAATATTTCATAGAAATTTAAATTTTCGTTTCTTGGTTTTCCTTATTGAGGGGCATATGTTTGAATAATTGATAGACTATGTCCTTTCATCTCCAATGAATCTTTCGTTTACATACTTAATAGCTTCACTGTAGTGAGCAAAACATGATTCAAACATAAGCGAAGTGCCACTCCATAATTGGTATTCTTATGCCGGCCTACATAAACTACTTCATAATCATTATGCAGGGTCTTTCGCCCTTTTCATTTCGATTTTGTTTCTATCAGGCCCATAATTTTAGTGATTTTATTGTTCATTATTTCGATTATTTCTTCGCACTTATTTCGTTGGGTACCAGTGTTAATGGTAAAAAGAAAAGCGTATTCCTATTTCGTAATTCTAAAACGGTCCAAGATTGGTTGCTTAAATATCCGTCTGTTCCGAGGCTCTCTGCATTGTTCTTGAGCAAAGGAATCAACTATCGGCTTGCTAGGCCTGTCATAGCTTCCTTGAGTCTGCTAATTAGTACCACCGAAGCACCCATTGCTCCCGGAAGGTTACAGGTTTGTTGACACCAAACCCGAGCAGGTGACTTCGTAGGCATCAGCCATCGCACCTCCACAAGGTTACACAGTACAAGAGTCTGTGTTCTGGTAGGTGTCAACTCCAGTACCGCGATGAACTTGATTAAAGATCATATAGCTTTGCAGCCAAATACAGAGCTAAGAAAAGCTAATTTTCCTTGCTCGGAAACCTTCTAGGAAACTCTACAGGATGTACTATATTATGTTACTCATTTCGAAGTCATCATAGTTTTTTAATTATCAACTACATTCTTTATGTAAAGAACGTTTAGAGTTACTAAAATTCTTAATGGAGTACAGTAACATCATTGTTTTAAAAAGTGATGCTTCAAATCGAACCGATTTGGTTCCCTTTCGTATTCATCTCGTTAATCACGTAAGATCCGTCTGCATTCCATTCAACCATTCTCCTCGCCATCAATAAGTGATAGTAGAGAGAGTGGTGAGGTAAATATTAATCCAAACAATCAGTGAATCTTCTGTTAATCAATGGTCTTCTCTTATTTTACTCAAAAAGGAAGCTGAAACACGTACAAGTACTACGCTTCCTTAGATCTCTCCTGTGGATAGTGGCAAATATCTTTTAGCCCAAAATCAAGAACATTTGTTGCATTTATTACCAGTCAAGGTTATTATGAATGGACCGTTTTTCCCTTCACTTGTCGTAATGGACACGTTAATTTTTCACGACTAATGAACACAGTGTTCCAAGGAGTGAGAGATCTAAGTACCTTGGTCCATACTGACGACATTGTGGTCTATAGTAACACTGTCTCTGAACATTTTAAACATCTTGAAGAAGTACTTGAACGTCTCTCTAAGGCGAATCTTAAATTATCTGTATCTTAGTTTTCCAAAAATTTTAATTCATTTAGGATTTCTTTTGTCACCCAAGGAAATTTGTCCTGACCCTTCTAAATTAGATACTAGAAACGATTATCCTGTTCCTGAAAATGATGATCAAGTTTGCTTATGTATAGGCTTCTTAGGATTTTTTTTCGCAATTTCACAACTCCATTTTTGACGTTGCTGCTGCCTTAAGGCATATATTGAGGCCCAAAATTCCTTTCGCTTAGTCTGGCGAGCAACAAGAGGCTTTCGTAACGTCAAGTGATAAACTCCTAGTTAAAATTATGTTACAACATCCTGATTATGCGAAAACGTTCATAGTTCCGAATGATACTTGAACGTATGGTTTAAGCGTCATTCTTTTACATGAAACGGATAGAACCGAACGCTACATGGTCCATGCTAGCCGTTTACTATCTAAACCAGAGCGAAACTATTGAGGAACTGAACGAGAAGCATTAGTTATCGTCTGGACTCTGAAAAAGTTTGCACGTTTATTTTATTGAAGACTAATTATGCTCATGTAACTTTACTAAAATGCTTCCTGATGGACATTTAGGTACCTGAGTCTTAAATGTACAAGCCTTTGTTCCCAAATTTGTTCATATCTTAGAAAACTAAACATTGTTCCGGAGTTTCTGTCCACAATCAACAAACCTGAAGCGGTTTGTGAAGTTAATCGCGTTCACGCAGTGAATAACTTTGAAGAAATCTTCATTCAAGAACAAAGGGTTCTCATACTGCTTAAATTATTCTACAGTCGTGTGGCAATTCATAAATCGTTCGGCAGTACATACTGAAGGAAGACATATTATATTCTAAGGATTTTTCTGGCAAGGAAGACATCGAAATTCAGCAAAATTATGAAGAAATTATTTTCAAACGGTGCCACGACTCCGTTTGCGCTGGTCATCTCGGAATTGACCAAACATTGAAACGTTTTCAAAAACGTTATCATTTTCCTTAAATGATATCCAAAGTAACCGATTACTGCAGAGAATGTCCTTGTCTGAGTTGCGATGCGAACAGTCATTACCACCTACGACGCACAATCCATGAATATACTGTGTCAGCTGGTCCTTGGGACTGTGTTGGCGTGGATGTCCTTATTTTCTTTGACTAAACGCATTGAGGAACCCGATATATGTTAGTATTTATGGACCACCTCAACATGTACAACAATGTCGTATCAATTCCAGCTCATATTTTCGACACCGTAGCTAGCCAAACATCTATTGGAAAGTGTCGTACGTTCTTCTAGTTGACAATGCCCACGACCTCCAAGTACCAAGGTTTAATAATATTTGGAAAATCACTATATATAAAACCTACATCACCACCTATCAACCGCCAACAAATGATTTCGGGGAGAAACATAAATCAAAGATTTTAAATGAATTGAGACATGTCTCTGGGAACCTGAAAGACTTGGATGAACATATTACCGTTGTTTAATTGTCTCTAAATGGTTCTTACCATTATACTTTTGGAACACGCCTTTAAATTGTACCACTATGATCAACGGCTTCCTTTTAATCTCACTTCGAACTCTGGACGATTATCGCAAGCAACATCTTTCAGAGTTCACTTGCAGCCGTCACAGCGTGATTAAGTACAAATACCTATCACACGTTCTGAAGCGTGTATATCTGAATCACTCGAACTTTCAACGAAGCCTGGATCTTCTCAACCGAAATTTTACCCAAAAATGAACTAGACTGTGGGCTCTCCAATTTAGGGTGGATCGATTTTACATTTTTTCGATTTCATATTCTAATAGAGACAAAAACTTGCGCATGCATGAGAAAATAGCCTCTGAAAAATCTTAGCTTAATAGGTAATCATCTTCTGCCCCCGGCAGAGCGATGAAAATCATATTTTAGTAGTCAAAAACGTATTTTTCTTATAATTTTTAAAATATTTCAATACGCATCAAAATTATTCCTAATAACTATGAAGTCGATGAAAAAGACCTCATATGATCGTTTTTCCAAGCGCGTTGTCCTACGTTGATATCTTTTGCCCCCGGCAAAGACGTCAAATGTTGAAAAAATAGGTAATTTATATACATATTTTCAGATCGGCTCTTTGTCTTAAATAATGCATTTATATATTTCCCATAGCATTTATATCGTTGCTTAGGCATGAATAACACACATACAAAATTTTATGACTCTAGGCTAGGGTTTAAAGTCATCTCTGGTGAGTGCTGCCAGCAGCAGCTGCCACTGACGCGCCAGTCGAAAGGGTGGAGCCATTCGTATGATTGAAATGAAACTACAAAGGCCAGTTCAGTGGATCATATGCCTATTACACGGTAATGAATTATCACTGCGACACCTCATTCAAGACTTGGACGGCAAAACAACTGGGCCAATGGGCTTTACTGGACCAGTTGGAAAACAACTGAACGACTGCGAAAAACTTCCAATTACAGAATTCGATGCCATTCCATCTCCCGACATTGACATAGATGATGCCGAGTTGAGCACTGACCAAAATATTTGTTAGGCATCTACAGAGCAGTGTCGAGCGGTAGCTGCTCTTCAGCTCTCGCGGCTCGAAATCCAGGTAAGATGGCGCATTCCAGGTGGCTGACAAAAGCAAATAGATTTCTGCGCCTCTATGTTTCAACCAGTGAACCCTCCAGCACCTTCAACGAAATTGTGCGATTCATTATGACAGTTTACGCACCAATTTGGTTTAAGATAAAGAAAAACTCCAGTTTCACTGAGGGCGCAAAACATTTTTTCGAAATGATGCGTTTCTCTCAGACCATGCCTCAAAGATCTAAGACAATCGCCAACAAAATCCTCCGTAGAAATTCTTTCTTTGCTCACCCAGAAAATATTTTGATCTCCATGCTACATGCCGATGAGCAACACATAAGAGAATTGGGATGGAGAAGAATATTAAAAGCACGATCAAAACAATCACCAGCGGGGGAAATTCGAACCTTCGCCATGCCTGAGCTGCTCTACGATAGTCAAAACTATTACGAAATGATCAACTGGCAAACGGCTGAGGTGACCGAACCCCCCGTTACAAAAACAATACCTGATACCCGAATAAAAGAGTTTGTTGAGACGGGAGACCAGCCTGATGGACTGATCCCACTATTCCCTTGTCATACTCAAGCGGTCGAGAGACTCATCAAATTAGTAACCGAAGCCTCTGCCAGTGTAAGTGGAATAGAAGAAGGGACGGATTCATCCGCTCCCGTCTTCACTCCCGAACAAAAATTCCACGATTTGATTCTAAGAAAGATTACGTATGTAAATCGACATGCAGCCAAAGGAAGGGTGGTTGGGGCTGGATAGGGTGGAACTCGACGTACAGCCACCTCCTCGTGGTGAGTTCTGGGTTGCTAATTTTATAAATTAGCAAGCGAGGAGCTGTACTTAGTACTTATCGTACTTATAACATCGCATTAACGTAATTATAATCCACATTTAGACTTTTCTCGGGACAGAAGATATTACTCTAGAGTCATAAAATTTTGCGTGTGTGTTATTTCATGCCTAAGCAACGATATAAATGCTATGGGAAATATATAATGCATTATTTAAGACAAAGAGCCGATCTGAAAATATGTATATAAATTACCTATTTTTTCAACATTTGACGTTGTTGCCGGGGCAAAAGATATTAACGTAGGACAACGCGCTTGGAAAAACGGTCATATGAGGTCTTTTTCATCGACTTTATAGTTATTAGGAATAATTTTGATGCGTATTGAAATATTTTAAAAATTATAAGAAAAATACGTTTTTGACTACTAAAATATGATTTTCATCGCTCTGCCGGGGGCAGAAGATGATTACCTATTAAGCTAAGATTTTGCAGAGGCTATTTTCTCATGCATGCGCAAGGTTTTGTCTCTATTAGAATATGGAAATCGAAAAAAATGTAAAATCGATCCACCCTACTCTCCATATCGACCTCAATCGAATCCCGGAGTAACGTAGAGCGCTCACAACCATTTTCATAACAAAAGTACACCTTTCACTCGGTCCCGACCTCGCTCTTCTTATTGACCTCATTTAAAAAAAAAGTGTCAAATTTGACCCGAATGCTTAGATTACATTTGTTTTTCCATGTTTTTCTTTTTCTTTGTAATTACTGTATTTTTCCAGAACAGATTTCTACTGGCTATGTGAGTAGATCTCATAATACTTGTTATTATAAAGTGTAAACTACAAGTTTCTTTTCAGTTTTGCCGATTATTACTACTTCGTTTGAGTGAAAAGAGTAAATTTGCTATCTCTTATCGACCTCCCGGTATATACTGTACATAAGCATATACGTGTATAGAGTATATACCGAAATATATGTGTAATACACGTTCCTGTGTGTGTATAAAACCGTCGCGGCTCATTAGGCTTACACGATTAAAAATTAAGTAAACATAATTTGATTTTTTAAAATTTATCTTGGAGACAAGTTATCGTGGTCCTTTTGTCTTAGATGAACACTTATTATTATTATTATTATTATTATTATTATTATTCGTGCAGTAATTAATTAAAAATTACGAAATCTACATCTTCAAAGACATTTCGCACTGCTTCACATCCACATCTTGTCAGCTCCTAATCTTCCCTTCATTATGTCTGATAAATGGTGGAAATTAAAAATCATGTCAACTGTAACAATTAATTAATTCAAAATATTAAGTGAAATTGCAAATTTACTCAATTCTCTTTCCACTCAATGTGATATTGGATGTTTTAAAACTAATAACGCAAATATTCTTTAGTTGTTCTTTGGTTTCCGCAAACTTCACTTTTGATCAGTCAATTTTACTGTTGTCCTTCAATCTTATATAATGTTAAAATACCCACAATTAAGATTAATTGACAACTTTATCAATCTTTTGCCCTCGTTTAAAATTTTCACCTAAATTGAATTAATTTACTTATCAAATTTTGTTTAATTTGTTGAAGTTGTTTAACCTCCTTCGCAGCCTCTAACGTCATATGACGGAGGGAACCTACAGCTTTAAGTGGGATCCAAGCCACGGGTTACCAAATAATCTGGATGAAGAGGACGGTCCCCTATCAAACTACAACCAAGACCCAATGTCGCTAAGCTTCGTTGATCGACGGGAAGTGGTAATACGACAATTGCCACGAAGGAGCTTTTACTTACCAAGTAGTAAGCCTAAAATTCGCAATAACTTTTCATTGTAAATGACCACAAAAGTAAGTCAATTGAGATCAGTTTGGTGTTCACTTTTTGTTGTTGTTGTTATTTTTCATTTATTAAAAAAACTGAAGCCAATTTATTCTTTTACTAAGAGTAGGAAAAAAAGACTGACCTCCGTTAAGTGAGGAGTCATCGCAAGGAACACCCGTAAGTTTTAAGGTTAGTTAAGGTTATATTATTTTATGCTATTATTAAATTTTTTCTTTCTTTCATTTCTTGGAACCAAACCTTTATAATTAGGGTGTCCATACGTCCGGGTTTTCAGAGAGCTGTCGCTGTCTTTAGAAAAAAGTTTTCGGGACAAAAAAATTAATAAGGTGTGTATTATACTCCAGGGTGTTTCAGGTCGACCCTAGAAATGTGGAAATTGGCGGAATTTGTAGCAAGTAGGTAGTAATTCAATGTTTCAGGTCGACCCTGTTGCCAAAAGATTTCATTAACATCTGGGACACATTCAGGAGGAATGGGCAAGATTTTGTTTTGCAGCATTTATAGATAACATTCTCCATTCACTGTTTCTTCAAAGAAATATTTCTAGGGTCGACCTGAAACACCCTGAATTTAGTATTCATTTACTCTGTTAAAAAAGTGTTTTCAAATCTGGACACCCTATTTACAGTCCAACATGCAAAAACCTCTTGCAAAGTTTCACAGTAAACAAGAAACATATATATGCGCACATCAGCATTGCATCCACATTTAAAAGGCGTGTGAAAGAAGCGAGTTTCTTGGAAAGAATCGTTCATAACAACAAAGCTTCTACGCCGTGAAAATATGACAAAACGTTTTACTTAGCCTATTCCTGGAAGTATTCTTACTTCGATCATTAACAACATCATCTAGATATTCATCGAGAGTTCCTTTAAATCCTCTTAGAGTATGAAGTCTGATAAAATGATACGTCGAAGTAACCACATCTCTTGGATCACGAGCTAAGTAGATTACCTGGATACAATTAAACGATAAACCTTCAATTAGTAAGGTATTTCTAAATAGGAGAAAACAAGAGATAACTAATTATTACCAGATAGTATAAAAACGCAGTTTAAATGAGAACCATATAATTATTAGCATGTGAATTTTCAAGACTTCTGAAAAACATATATTTGTACCTTATTCTTCTCAAGCAGTTTAGATGGAAGCAAAGAAAAAGTGAGGTGAGTTTTCAACAGTCGTGGTAAAGGTAAATGAGCTGCTAAAAGCACATGTATACCTTCTGAGTAATGTTTTTCCGGGTACAACATCTCGAACATCTCCATGACATTTGAGTGTATAGCTTTAGAAGTGACTCCAGTTGTTGCAAAGAATAAATCCCTTCTATGAAAAGAATTTGTAACACTAAGTTTAAAAAGAATATTAAATAAAATCAGATAGGAACACGTTTAATTTTAAGTCTATGAAGAGTAGTACGAAATAATATGTTTCACCGAAAGACCTGGGAATACAGAACTATTTCTGGTAAACACTACACAAGAAGGTCACTAAACCAAAGCTGGCCCAATGCATCTCCCAAAGAGTAGAATAAATGAAAGGAAAGTATACTCTCATATTGTATCGCATCATTGAAAATATCGATTACATATATATATAACCTTTGGTTTGCTTCCGCCCAAATTGTTCATTCTGACGAGGGTCAAGCTTTGCACTCCAGCTTAGACCTACAGTTTAACGTGGAATCCAAACCACGCCGCACCAGCAGCCCAGCGTTTGGACCACTATGCGACCCAGGGTACCCATTTATCTACCAACCACTTTCTTTATTGTGTAGAAGGATGAACAGCTGGGTTTTGCTGCGCGCCACCTGCCGTCACCGGGTCTCGATCCCAGGGCCGATGGATTCGTAGTCAGCTAATCACTACACCACCGAAGGTAGTTTCTAAAAACAGATTTTCAAATTTTTTAGGTGGTACCCAACTCATTTTGTTAGACTTGCCGAAAAACTATTACATACAAAATATTGTAAGGGTCCTCTAAGCATTGAAAAAATCTTTAGAGTTGACAACATTTGGTTGAATTTTTTGAAGTGCTTCAAACAGTTTGGTTTTCAAGTTAGTCTGGAGTTCTTCACTGGGAAGTTATCTGGAACTTATCTGTAAATTTTGTATTAAGTGCATAAAAGCAGAGCCGGATTAAGGCTGTGAGGGATCTATATATACTGTAAGTACTATATATTGTATATAATTCATGAAATCTTCAAAAGAAATAGAAATGTATAGTATATTTATTCAAATTTAACAACTAACAAAACTTAAAGCTATGTACAGTTGCGCTCATTATTCTTTGGACACTCTTGAGAACAGACAGCGAAACCTGTCATATACTGGATTTCTTGTGTGTACAACAACAGTTGTAACATTTTCTGAATGATCTCGGTTTAGCGCTGATTGGTTGACTTATTGCCAAATGCCTTTAGAACATAATTATTTCCATTCATCACTCTGGTTTACATAGTACTAAGGAAACATAAATGAAAAATTAAATATAAATTAAAAAAGGGGATATATGATATATTAACAATGAAAAAAGCCTTCGAACGTGATGACAGTGTTCATGGTATTGGCAAGCCTGTCATCCTGAACGAACAGAGCCGTTGGTAGGCATTATTGCTCCCTGAGCAAATTCCAAATTGATTCATTTGTGTATTTATTTATTTACATTTAATATTGAACATAGAATCAGATATTATTTTGTTATAACCAAGACAGAGCTAAAACCTGATATATATAAATACATATAATCATGCGGGTTGCTTCTACAGAGCTTCAATTTAATATTTAGGAGAAATCCAATGACAAGGAGAAATGTAAATGCCATGAAAAGTCTTCTTTAATGCGCAACGTTTCGAGCAATACGCTCATCTTCAGGCTTTCACTGCAATTTCCGAGGCTAGACTGATTTAAGCAAAGGCAAACGAGAAAACATAAGATAAGATAAGATAAGATAAGATAAGATGGTGAGGGCGATTGGGGAAGGGGGGATTATAAGGAACTGGGGAAGGAGGAGGGATTATAATAAGTTTAAAGGGACAGCTGAAGAGTCAACATTTAGCGTAGGGGTCAAAGTTTTAATGTAAAGCGATTCCAAAATTCTGAGTGAGTTGGGACAAGTATTACAACCAAGAATTTTAAAATTGTCTAAAGTGACATCAGTTTTACATTTTATACTGTGTTCCCGAATACTAGAAACTTCTTTAGTTTTTAAAATTTTACCTGTTCGGCCACTTATTCCCATATGCGAATAAAATCTAGCCCTGAGAGAGCGAACAGTGCTGCCAATGTAATTCCCAAGGAGACACCTAGGGCAGGTAAATAAATATACAACACCGCTACGCAACGAGTCAGGGGTTCGATCCTTCGCTGAGAAGAAGCTACCTAAGACGTTTTATTAATAAATATGATGCGGAAATCAGTATGATAAAAAAATTTCCTTAACAACTTTGTAAATTTAAGCTTAAATTCCTTATTCAAAGGACCCATTTCAGGTACCAAGAAATATTTTATATCCTCGGCACTGTAATACAAGGAAGTTGAGGGCTATAAACATTATTTAAGAAGGATCTAATTAGTTTATCTACATATTGAACAGGAAAACTATTATTGGTAAAGTATGATCTTAGATTATTAAATTCATCATTAAGTAGGTAAAACTAGAGGTCAAATTAATATCCTCTGAACAGGAGAGTTTTAATACAAGACATCTTATAGTTGAAATCAGTAAAACTAAAAAATTCATGCCCAAACGTAAAAGTGGTTTCCTGTAAACTGATGTAGTAATAGAATCACCGTTTTTCGAAATTAAAAGATCTAAAAAGGGAAGGGAGCCATTTTTCTCAGTTTCCATTGTATACGTTATATTGGGGTGCAAAGAATTTAGGAAGTTAAAGAATTGTTGCGCTTGTACCGCATTATCAAAGACAGCTATCGAATCATCAACGAAGCGTCGATAGAAAATTGGCTTGAGATGAGTGGGAGATTGACTAAAAATTACACTTTCTAAATGAGTCATAAAAAAATCAGCTGCTAACGGTCCGACAGGTGATCCCATCCCTACACCATCAATTTGTTGTAAACCTTATTGTTGAAAGTAAAATAGCATTGTTTGAAGACCAATTCTAAAAGTTCCTGGTTTTTTCATTGTCTCATTTTAAGGACTTTTAGAATTGGTCTTCAAACAATGCTATTTTACTTTCAACAATAAGGTTTACCAACAAATTGATGGTGTAGGGATGGGATCACCTGTCGGACCGTTAGCAGCTGATTTTTTTATGACTCATTTAGAAAGTGTAATTTTTAGTCAATCTCCCACTCATCTCAAGCCAATTTTCTATCGACGCTTCGTTGATGATTCGATAGCTGTCTTTGATAATGCGGTACAAGCGCAACAATTCTTTAACTTCCTAATTCTTGCACCCCAATATAACGTTACAATGGAAACTGAGAAAAATGGCTCCCTTCCCTTTTTAGATCTTTTAATTTCGAAAAACGGTGATTCTATTACTACATCGTTTACAGGAACCCCTTTTACTGGTTTGGGCATGAATTTTTTTTAGTTTTACTGATTTCAACTATAAGATGTCTTGTATTAAAACTCTCCTGTTCAGAGGATATAATTGACCTCTAGTTTTACCTTACTTAATGATGAATTTAATAATCTAAGATCATACTTTACCAATAATAGTTTTCTGTTCAATATGTAGATAACTAATTAGATCCTTCTTAAATAATGTTTATAGCCCTCACTTCCTTGTATTACAGTGCCGAAGGATATAAAATATTTCTTGGTACCTGAAATGGGTCCTTTGAATAAGGAATTTAGCTTAAATTTACAAAGTTGTTAAGGAAATTTTTTATCATACTGATTTCCGCATCATATTTATTAATAAAACGTCCTTTAGTAGCTTCTTCTCAGCGAAGGATCGAACCCCTGACTCGTTGCGTAGCGGTGTTGTATATTTATTTACCTGCCCTAGGTGTCTCCTTGGGAATTACATTGGCAGCACTGTTCGCTCTCTCAGGGCTAGATTTTATTCGCATATGGGAATAAGTGGCCGAACAGGTAAATTTTAAAAACTAAAAAGTTTCTAGTATTCGGGAACACAGTATAAAATGTAACTGATGTCACTTTAGACAATTTTAAAATTCTTGGTTGTAATACTTGTCCCAACTCACTCAGAATTTTGGAATCGCTTTACATTAAAACTTTGACCCCTACGCTAAATGTTGACTCTTCAGCTGTCCCTTTAAACTTATTATAATCCCTCCTCCTTCCCCAATTCCTTATAATCCCCCCTTCCCCAATCGCCCTCACCATCTTATCTTATCTTATCTTATCTTATCTTATCTTATGTTTTCTCGTTTGCCTTTGCTTAAATCAGTCTAGCCTCGGAAATTGCAGTGAAAGCCTGAAGATGAGCGTATTGCTCGAAACGTTGCGCATTAAAGAAGACTTTTCATGGCATTTACATTTCTCCTTGTCATTGGATTTCTCCTAAATATTATATAAATACATATATAGAGGCGGTTTATGAATGAAAAAACAATGTTTTGATGCATATTAAATTTTAATAACATTATAACATTACCAGATTGATGGGTCTCTGTAGGTTTCATACGTCACTGCTTAGAATATCTTCCAATTGGCAAATGGACGACAGCTGAATGGATACTACTGGTATGGTATTTTTATATCCGGAACAAATGCTATTTCAACATCAGGAACACTGATATAGTAATAAACAGTAACTCAGAGAAATATTATTTAGAAACGAAGAATGTTTTTTATTGAGGCAGCATCATAAATGCATATACTGTAATTGTTTTGTATTAATAAGTCCCATGTTATAACTTAAGTGTTGAACCACTGCAGTTGTGACTCTTCGCGGTCTTTCATCTCAAAGGAAAGAATTACAGAAAATGAAACTATTACAGTGATTCATATCAATAAACAGAGCCATTTAAATGATGATAGTTGACAATTTTGCGAAGGTATTACACATTCATAATTACCATTATATTTGAGAGATATTTTGTACATGAACACAACAAATTTAATATCTTGTCTAGCCACCGTTGTTGTCTATAACTTCCTGCAGTCGATGTGGTACAGAAGCAAAATAATTATATACCAACCGTTGATTCCTCCTCAGCACCTCCCACTCACTAAATGTGTGTTGTAAAAGCTGGTCCGTTGTTCGTTCGTCCGCTGGTTCCCACACATTTACAATATTGACCCATATATTCTCGATGGGATTCATATCACAACCCTTACTTGGCCAATCCAGAAGGTCTATATTTCATTGCTCAGAGAACCAGACGATCCGTGCTGTGTAAATTGGGGATCTGTCTTGCATAAAAATGATTCGCTCAGGAAATGGCAGAGCATATACACGCACAGAAGGAAGCATAACCTCTTCGAAAATTTCTATATACTGGTCTGCAATAAACCTCCCTTCTATTTTGGTGAGCTCTCCTACACCATACGATGAATCCATCCCCACATGTTACAGGTGACATGACCGCTACGTGCTTCCTCATAGATGTGCTCTTGAGCATATCGAGTATTATTCATCCTCCAACAATGAAGACGGCCATGGGATGTGGAGGAAAAGGTCTTTCGTCGGTAAATATCACTCGGCTCCAAATGTCAAATCCTTTGTCAACATGTTGCCGAACAAATCAAAGTTTATTTTCTCGATGTTGCTGATTTAACTTCTCCTTGGTAGCCGGGGTCCGATGGTGTAACCCAACTAATCCGCCGCTGCCTTACTGTCATTGCCGAAACATCAAGCTGCAATTGTTCCCTAATGGCAACAGCATTGCAGCAGTTGTCAGTCGAGGTTCTGCGGTGATCTCGTAGATTCCCTTCCTCTTGCCACCTCTTCAGCCATATACAAACAGTATTCCTAGAAATTCCAAGTTCTCTTGCAATTTGAGTTGAAGACAGCCCACTCTCCTTCATGCCGATGATTCTTCCCCTTTCAGCAATTTTTTGCTGATGATAATCCATTCTGCAGAGTGGTTGCTTCGATGAGATTCAGGAATAGTGTGAGCTTATTCTCAGTCACCATACCTGTTAACACCTCTGTCATGACTCATGAGGTCATGTTGTGTCACGTGATATGTTAAAAGTCAGGTGGAATTGTTGGAATGCGGAAACAGTTTGGAAAAGGGTTATTGAGTTGCTACACCAGCGGTTCCTAAACTTTTTTTGTGATTACCCCTTTTCGTTAATTGGCAAATGGAAATTACCCCCCTGCAAAAAGCACAGGAAACTTCATTTTACTGAGCATGAGAACTACACTGGCCAACAAAATGAAACTTTTTTTTCTCATCACAAACATGATCACACTTTTCTTAATGCATTTTTCGCGCTGATTCCGAATCTGGTTTTATTTTTTTCTAGCACGTATAGTTATATAGATACACTGGTTTTGATATTTTTAAGTTTTTGATATTGCTATAAGAAAATTTATGGATGTATAGATCACACTTAGGAATGCTAAACAACAAATACATCATATACCTTATTCAATGTACTTATAAATAAAGAATATATACAGTATATTAGTTTATTAAAAGCGCTGTGAGTGTGATTTCCTTTTGTAAATTTGGCCTGGATTGTCACGATACAGCATCCAACAATGGTCCGCCATCATGCTTTCATTCCAATATCCTTGGTAGCGCTTCTCCATCATCTGAATATCTTGATGGAAGCGCTCTCCTTGCTCGTCACTCACTGCACCAAGGTTTTCAGGAAAGAAATCTAAGTGGGAATGCAGGGAGTGAATTTTTAACGACATTCGACACTCCATTTCTTTGAAGGCATCAAGGAGGTTCTTGACTCCATCCTTATACGCAGGTGACTTGTTGCTTCCAAGAAAGTTTTCACATATCCATTTGAACGCCAGCCAAGCCTTCAATTCCAGCGGACTTAGGACTTTTTCAAATTCAGTGTCATTCAAAACCTCCCTTATTTGTGGCCCAACAAAAATTCCTTCCTTCAAGTTTGCTGCAGTAACCTTCGGAAATTTCCTTGAAAGGTATTGGAACCCTTCAGAATTGACTTTACCCATTGCTTTAACAAAATTCTTCATTAAACCAAGTTTAATGTGAAGAGGTGGCAGATAGATCTTTTGGGGATCCACTAAAGGGACAGACTGGACATTGCTTATCCCTGGGACATATGTATACCTAAGTGGCCATCACTTTTGGTGTAATGTTCTATAGTGGCGCGACTGTCCCACAGGCAAAGGAAACAACAAAATTTTGTGAATCCTGACTGCATACCCATAAGCATTCCTATAACTTTTAGATCTCCACAAACATTCCATTGATGAGTGTCGTATTTTATTGCCTTAAGTAGTATATCCATATTGTCATATGTCTCTTTTAGATGGACGGAATGGGCAATGGGGATGGATGGCATTATATTACCATTATGCAAAAGAACTGCTTTCAGGCTTCTCTGCGACGAATCAATAAAGAGGCGCCACTCAGATGCCACATACGTCTGAGATATGGCTGTAAATAGTCCATTGATGTCATGGCAATAACAGAGAGGACCGTCTACTGAAAAGAATGCTGTTAATTCAAAATTCCGCTCTCGGTAGTAACTAATACGAACATTGTTCTCAAGTAAATTGTTCTCCTTTAGTCTTGAGGCGAGAAGCTCTGATTTCTCTTTAGACAGCGATAAGTCTTTAACAAGATCATTCAACTGTCCATGGGTTAACTTTTTAGGCTCTAAATGTCTACCTTCAAAAGTGTACTCTGGTTCTGTAGATGGTCCGGAAACGCCAGTTGCACCTTCATCACTTTCCACGTCACCTATGATAGAATCTAGCCTATCACTTGGGGGAATTGGAATGGGCAATGTTTCATCATGTTTTACTGGTCTACGTGCTGAATCCAAGTTTGGATATACAATCTGGTGTTTGTTCTTGGCAGAAAACCCCATTAAGTTCACACTACAAAAATAACAGTCTTCATGATGATCTCTCGGCTCCCTCCATATCATGGGTATGGCAAATGGCATTGAAGCTTTCTTTTTGTTAGGCCAATCACGTAATCCATTTGAACAGCCAGAACAGATTTGATGTGGCGCCCATGGTTTATCTTGGTCACCTAGATGGCAACCAAAGTATAGCTTGTATATTTTCTTAATGTCGGTTGTAATACTTCGTCGCTGTGTTTTAGTTGTGAACTGGCCGCATACGAAACAGAACTTGTCGGGGTCATTCTTACATTGTCGAGGCATGTTGACTGACCTGAGCAAACTATAAATTCAAAAAAAATGTACACCAATTTGACACAACAAGTTCTTGGACTGGACTGATCTTTTGACACACAAAGCACGGCGTTGTTGCCTGAAATGCTGCTAGACGTAAAAGCTCACACCTGAAATACATAAAATGTATAATTAAGATAATTGAAATAAATAAGATGAATAAACTAAAAAAACACAATAAAATAAACACAATCAAATGTTGAAATATTAGTATTTTGCCTATTTAAAATGGTTAAATCTGTGTAGTTATATATATGCCTTCATCTTGAAAACTATACGTGCTAGAAAAGATCTGAATGCAGTTTTGGAATCAGCGTGAAAAATGCTATCCAGCCACCACACATTTTACTCTGATGAAAAATCTTTGTTGACCAGTGTTATTATTCAAAATTTATAAACATACAGTAATACTCGTATCTTATTTCTATATGTACAGTGCCTTATGTATAAGTTAAACACACATGATATTGGTCAAAGAATGGCTACATTACATAGAAAGGAAGCAAAACGTGTCACCACCAACTACTAGTCTAGTGCGAGGGATGCAACTGTTTCTGCTGAACAAATGCCTGAATTCTGGGTTCAGTTTTGCTCGAGGCGCAGCTAAATCGTTTTAATGTGCAGCCGATTTAGCAGCTTATTCTTTATGACCGTCATTGCTAAAAAGCCTGCCTCACAACGATAACTTGTCGCAAAAAGCATCAGCACTTTCTTCGCATCTTCAGCAAGCAAAGGATACTCTCCATCCACCTTTGCCCAAAACGTCTCTATTTTTTTCTCTGCAAACCCAAACTTCAGAATAAGATCTTGCCGCATTTTCAGGAATTCTGCTTTCAGTTCAGGTGAGTCACTGCTTTTCGGGGCGTAATAAGTGAATGTCCTCTGCCTTAGATACCATGGCTGAGTATTAAATATGCTTCTGTACCACATCGACTGCAGGAAGTCATAAACAACAACGGTGGCTGGACAAGATAATAAATTTGTTGTGTTCATGTGTAAAATATCTCTCATATACAATGATAATTATGAATGTGTAACACCGCAAAATTGTCAAATATCATCATTTAAATGGCTCTATGTTTATTGATATGAATCACTGTAATAGTTTCATTTTCTCTAATTCTTTCTTTGAGGTGAAAGACCGCCAAGAGTCACAGCTGCATTGGTTCAACACTTAAGTTATAACATGGGACTTATAAATACAAAACAATTATATGCATTTATGATGCTGCCTCAATACAAAACATTCTTCATTTCTAAATAATATTTCTCTCAGTGACTGTTTATTGCTATATCAGTATTGCTGATCTAGAAATAGCATTTGCTCCGGATATAACAATGCCATACTAGTAGTATCCATTCAGCTGTCGTCCATTTGCCAATTGGAAGATATTCTAAGCAGTGACGTATGAAACCGACAGATACCCATCAATCTGGTAATGTCATAATCAGAGCTGGGCACTTGCGGCATATTTTGCGGTACTGCGGTACTGCGGTACTACCGCAAACCGCAAACCGGAACCGCATAACGCAGTACCGCAAAGGATCGCTGAAAGTACCGCAGTACCGCTACCGCATTCAAATTTCCGCGTACCGGTTTGGTACCGGTTTGGTAGTGCGGTAGTACCGCAGTACCGCAGTACCGCAAAATATGCCGCAAGTGCCCAGCTCTGGCTCATAATGTTATTAAAATTTAATATGTATCTGAATGGAAATAATTATGTTATAAATACATTTGTCAATGAATCAAGTAACCAATCAGTGCAAAACCTCAGATTCATTCATAAAATGTTACAACCGTTTGTAGTACATACAAGAAATATATGCCAAATGTCGCTATCTGTTCTCAAGAGTGTCCAAAGAATAATGAGCGCAACTGCACATTAAAAAAAACAGCAAAAACAGCATGCAATTCAAATAGAGAATGATTTCTTCCTTCCTGTCTTTAAAATGTGATATCAAACAAAACACCCCTCTTTCTTCGACATGCTGAATGATCAATACACTAGGCCCAAATTCCCAACGTCTGAAAAACAATTTCGGAAATAGATTAACCTCTGAAGCGAATCATACAAAAATTAATGAAAGTCATGCATACATATCGACGATAATTCACCATCAGATATAATGACACAGAAAACCTCTTAACTAAAACTAAAGAACTCTACTTTCAACCTATGAAGATATAGGCCTTAATTATGCAGTTATATATGATATTACTTAACCAACCTTGTGACAAAGATTTAGAGTTTATGATATAAAAATCATAAACTATAAACCATAAATTTTATCAGTCTTTGGATTAGTAGCATGGGCGCAACAGGAGAGAGTGCAATGCAATTGCAAATGTTGATCAATGTTGCAAAGGTAATGCAACCCAGGAGGAGGGGATGTTACAAGATTTTATGCAACAAAGGGGTAGGGGAAATGTTGCAAGATGTTAAACAACAAGGGGGAGAGGGAAATGTTGCAAGACGTTATGCAACAAAGGGGAGAGGGGAATGTTGCAAGATGTTGTGCAATAAAGGGGGAGAGGGAAATGTTGCAAGAGCAACAAGGGGTTACGCAACTTGGAGGCGGAGTTATCCCCCCAAGAAAAAGAGAGAGGGAAAGAGAGAGAGAGAGAGGAGGAGAGGTGTTCGCCTGGCAGGAGCCAAGCGCATATTAAAACTTCAGCCGAGCGGCCTTTGTCTTAATATGTTCCTAATCAGCCAGCTGGCTTAATCAGCCAGTTGGCTTATCTGGCTGAGTTGCCAAATTCCGCTATTTATTTAATTAAAGCATATATTCTAGCTTAATCCGCCAGTTGGCTTAACCCGCCAGTTGACATAGAAGGCCTAACCAGCCATTTGGTATAATTAAATAATAATAATAACGTTTATATATACAACCAAAAGAATTAAATAAAACACCACCATATCACTCTGTTCATTTAGACGAATTATTGGATTGGCATAATCCTAGTCGGAGGTGCATTTGTGTGTGTTTGTCCTCGTAAGCTGGCTTAAACCGCTAGTTGGCATAACCCGCCAGTTGACTTAAAATACCTAACCAGCCATTTGGTATAATTAAATAATAATAATAATAACGTTTATATACGGGGTTCCAATAAACCTTAGTACACCCCCGCACATAGCCTAAACCAGGGGTGGCCAACCTATGGCGCATGCGCCAAAAGTGGCGCATTGGATGATTAGAAGTGGTGCATTGAATTCTCTGCTGCTCTCAGTAACTAATTTAACTCCAAACATTAAAAGCTTGGTGAAATCAAAAGAGACTCAAAAGTCTCATTAAGGTAAGTAATGTTTACATTGTTTTTATATTAAATCATTATATCATGTAAAAATGCTAAATATATCTATATTAACACATTTTATACAAGAATTGAATATGGGTACAAGACTTGTATGGCGCATCTGAACTCATGCGTGAAAAAATTGGCGAATGAAATGTAAAAGTTGGCCACCCCTGGCCTAAACCATTAGAGGTACAGTAAAACTAAACATACCTTACAAAAGAGAATTTAATCCTGCATTTAGTGAGAAACAATTAAAACTTGGTGTTCCCGCCATTGGCTTCCAAGACAGCCTGAATTCGCTTTGGGTAGCTTGCCAAAAGTGACGTGAATAGATCTTGATCGTTACGCAAATTTGCTAAAGCAGTTTCAATGTGTTGCGTCATTGTATCCTTCGAAAATCGATTTGCTGCAGGATCTTGAAACAAGAGACATTCAACCTTGTCCTTTATAACTGATCTAATGTGTTCACAGACGTTCAGGTCAGGAGAATTTCCTGGCCATTCTTCATTTCCAAAGAAATCGATCTCATGGTTCCGCAACAACTGTTGAGTGGCTAATGCCTTAAAGCAGGGGGCCTTATCGTGTAGAAGTGTGACCTGATCGACATCCATAACATTGTTTGGGTTTCTTAGAAAAGGAATGACATGCTGGGATAGAATAATATCACGAAAATACTGTCCATCCCAACTCTGATCATTTGGCTTCAACACCCACATGAGCTTCTTTGCAGTGAACAAAATAAACACACCAACACAGTCTGGACTTTTTAATAATTCGCGATAATGTTCATTGTCATCGATTTCATCTGGTATTGTGGCCCACACTCGATCATTTTGGTAGTTAGGCCGACGTGTTACGTAAACCAAAAATTCATCGGAGAGAGCTAAATGTATGAAATCATCTACATCCTAATCTTCAAGATAATGAGCAAACTACATTCTGTCATCGATGTTAAGTTGAGTTTTTCTTGGCTTTGGAAGTTCATACGAAGGCTTTAAACCTTGCCTATGACGGTACAGTCGAATGACCTCACCAATAACGATCTTTCCTCTCAACACTTCGATCTCCTAGAAAGTTTAGCACAGCTGTTTTTCCGCTTACGCGTACCGCTTTCAATGATGTCCTTTGTTTCCTGAGAGAGTGGCAAATTTGGGCACCCAGATTTGGTTGTATCCATTTCACATTCATCCAAAGTTTTAATCCAATTTCTTTTGACGAAGTCCTCACTTCTTCGCAACTTTTTGGCAACCCATGACCGTGTTATAAAGGGCTCCAGCATCACGAGCTTCCCGAAATGTTATTGCTCGTATGCGATCTATCACACGTTGCCTCTACGAATCACCAATTAATTGGGAAGCCATTATATCATCACTTTATCAGCTACAGTAATTTTAATACCTGCAATAAATAAAGAATTTTATATATATTTATAATCACTGAAAACTATTTCGATATAAGTAAACATGTAAGCTGCAAATGGGGGTGGTGGCTAAGGTTATTCGGAACCCCTTATACATCCAAAAGAATTAATTAAACACCATCACATCACTCTGTTTATTTAGGCAAATTATTGGATCCAATTTCACGAAATATATTGAAAATAAATATACATTCTTATACAAGCGAAGGAATATATGCAATAAAAAATAATAATAGCATAAGAATTACGAACGAGGAGTATATATATATAATAAAAAATAATAATAATATACAAACCCGGATCTATCCAAATTGTTCATTCCGTCGAAGGTCAAGCTTTTCACCCCGTCCTAGACCTACAGTTTAACGGGGAATACTACTACAATAGATCTAGTTGGCCTGGTGAACTAGTGGGTTGACTTTTTTACTCTCCATCTCACAGATACACCCTGATCATCGGGGATCTTCTTTCCTATTCCATGGAATTTTCGATCCTCCCCTTTTCCGTACCGTAAAAGTTGAATTTTACCAGTGTTAAACTTTATACAAAAACCATGCAACATCTCCTAAAACTTACTACATCATTACCCATAGCCCATCCTTCATGCATTAAAAAAGTTCTACTTTATCGACAACCTTTGATTAGCATCCTCCCTGATTGTTCATCCCGGCGAAAGTCAAGCGTGTCACTCCAACTTTGACGGTGAATCCGAATCACGTCTAAAATAAACTGTTAAAACACTCCTTAACACAATAAAATCTGATTTCAGAATAAAAAAAATTTAAACAGCCTAACCATACAAAATATCACTCGGAATTGTCATGAAATGAAAGAAAGAAAAAATAAAGAACAACAATCAGCCCACCTATAAAAATATAAAAATTGATGAATATACGTACCGGGTGCGGCAAAAATAACGCCCTTTTTAGTTTATTTTCTTTTATTGAAGGAAATAAATCAATTACAGCATTTTAAGAGAAATAATAAGGTTTTTAAGAAAAATACAGCATTTTAAGAAAAATAATAAGTACTTTCTCAGTAAAAACTAAAAAATAACAAAATGATACAATATAAAACTAAAAAACTATACTGTATAAAACTATAAAGATACAATTATTAAAAGGGCGTTACTTTTGCCGCACCCGGTATATATATAAAAAGTAAAAAAAAAGAAATTAATTTATCAAAAGAATTTACGAAAACAATTTCTCGATTTCAATTAAACAAATTTTTATCTTTTTATAACAAATTTTGCTTATTTTGAAGTCTCGTACAATTTATATACGGCAAGTATAATAAACATGACCGTTTGGCGGAGGAGGGAAATGCTCTCTTGCAACGTGTTTGACACTCAATTTTGAACCTTAAACAAATGAGACTGAACAGGTGAAAATGAATGTATTCTTTTAACTACCGGATGAAAAAGGACTTAGTAGATTTTACATATATATATATATATATATATATATCGAAGCATTTCATAATTCTTTATTGTTGGATATATCCTAATCTTCTACGTTTTTAAATGTTTTTGACAATACGCAGAATTAGACGGAGTGTGAATAAAAATGTGTTTAGCTCTTGAAACCGAATGTCTGGTTAGGTGGTAGATAAATGGATGCCCTAGATATCCTGGTGCTTAAGATGCTGGGTGTTGATTGTAGGTTGAGAGGACGAATCCGGACGATGACATTGTTGTCTTCTGACCATTTTGTTAGTGTCCCTCTTGTAGTAATGTCTAATTAAGAATTAAATGTTTGTTTATAAGCATTTAATAATGTTTAATTAAATATTTTGTTAATAAGAGTGTAGTAATGTCAAATTAAGAATTAAATGTTTGTTTATAAGAATTTAATAATGTTCAATTAAGTTTTATTAAATAAGAAATTAAAAATGGTTGTATTAAAAAATATAGAAATACGAGTTGGCAACGCCTGAACATAGGCTAGAGGCTACGGTCTTGGGGTTAGTAAGGTGTATTTGTGTGTAACGATGTAATTGTAAATTTAGAATAGTATTTCGTGTCTCTCTCCGGCAAAAATGTTAACGTTAATTTCCCCCTCGCATTACCCCGTTTATCTAAAAGTGTTTTCGGTATAAATAAAGTTAGTAAAGTTTCAATGGAGTGTACAATTAATCCCCCTGTCCCCCATACCCGGTTCAAATTATAATGGCCTCCATTCTGTCGCGTCTACACGTATTTATAAAGTACAGCAAAGTGAGTGTAAAGAGAATAATGAAGGATAAAGAGAAATGGAATAAAGAAAGAGGAAATAGTATAAAAAAGCAACATAAGAAAGGTTAAAAGGTCTTAATTACTACATTTTGGTGGCAAGCGGTGTTCCTTTATATAAATATAAGGGCTTTTCCACGTCGCCTTATATTTCGGTCAAAATTATTGCTACCCGTAGTAAAGCATTAATAAATATTCTGTTTCGATTATTTAAATAGTACGGTCGTTGTGTTAACCCATTTGCAAGCAAATTTTGATTCTCCTTCCTTAACAAATCATTGTAACTGTTTTTCAAGATGGCGCTGTCGAAGCCGTAATAATGTGGAGTCAAAATTAGAGTCGAAATTCGAGAGTTGTTTGTTTTCTTCGCGATGATTCCTTCCTCAGTCCGTTTCATTAGATTTCGTTTCGTTCCGTCGGAGAGAGGGATACGAATTAAGAAAAAAGAAAATTGGTGTTGGTCGTCCGATGTCTCGTTTGCTTTTTCTTTCCTTCGACTTTTATTACTCCTGTCAAAAGCCTACCTATTTTGTGTTTAAATTTTTTTGTGTTTACTGTTTCTGAATTAGAAATAATTGTGATGATAATAATAATAATGATGATTAGTAAATAAATTTTACACTTACTTATGTGAATTAAATTATTTTGGTTGTTTAAATAGATTGTGACATGCATTTTTATACGGTAAGGTTTAAAATGTTTGAGCGTATGGTGACGCATTTTTAGGTAATAAAAATATATATATATATATATATATATATATGTGTGTGTAAAGAACGACGCTTGTGTAGAAGAACGTTCCGCACAAGATGAGGAGGGAGAACGAACAAATGAAAAATGAGGTAACCACCCGGGAATCGAACCCGGGATCTTCCGATTGCCGATCAGATATGCTATCCACTACACCATGGGCCTCAATTAATCAGAAGTCGTAATTCTCCTACATTTGAGCAGAAACCAATGCCCTGAGGGAGCACCTTCGTGCGAAACGTTCTTCTACACAGGCGTCGTTCTTTACATTAATTATACTGTGTTGTTTGCAGTTAATATATATATATATATATATATATATATATATATATATAGTAGAGCATTCTAAGAGATTCAATAAAGAAGTAGCAAAATTTTCCAGGATCTATTCGAGTTTTAAAATTATTTTTGGACTGGATGTAAATAATGGATTTACAGGAATTGATTTGTAGTTCTAGTTCGCTTTATAATTTTAAGTTAATTTAAAGGTTTGAAGTCGAAAAGTAACCGTAAAAGACTAATTTATACTGGGTCAAATTCGGACTGTTTAAGTTTATTATGCTTGCCGTATATAAATTGTGCGAGACTTCAAAATAAGCAAAATTTGTTATAAAAACATAAAAATTTGTTCAATTGAAATAGAGAAATTGTTTTCGTAAATTCTTTTGATAAATTAATTTGTTTTTTTTACTTTTTATATATATATTCATCAATTTTTATATTTTTGTTTTAAATTTTGCTTATTTTGAAATAGAGTAAGTGTTTTCGTAAATTCTTTTGATAAATTAATTTGTTTTTTTACTTTATATATATATATTCATCAATTTTTTTATTTTTATAGGTGGGATGATTGTTGTTATTTATTTTTTTTCTTTCTTTCATTTTCAGGAAAATTCCGAGTGATATTTTGTAGGGTTAGGCTGTTTAAATTTTTTATTCTGAAATTATATTTATTGTGGTAAGGAGTGTTTTAACATTCAACATTTAACTGTAGGTCTAAGGTGGAGTGACACGCTTGACTTTCGCCGGGATGAACAATCAGGGGGGCGATGCTAATCAAAGGTTACCGATAAAGTAGAACTTTTTTAATGCATGAAGGATGAACAGAGTGATGTGGTGGTGTTTTATTTAATTCTTTTGGTTGTATATATAAACGTTATTATTATTATTTAATTATACCAAATGGCTGGTTAGGCCTTCTAATTCAACTGGCGGGTTAAGCCAGCTGACGGATTATGCGAATCCAATAATTCGTCTAAATAAACAGTGATGTGGTGTTTTATTTAATTATTTTGGTTGTATATATAAACGTTATTATTATTTAATTATACCAAATGGCCGGATAGGCCTTCTAAGTCAACTGACGGGTTAAGCCAACTGGCGGATTAAGCCGGACTATATGCTTTAATTAAACAAATAGCGCAATCTGGAAACTCAGCCAGATAAGTCAGCTGGCTGATTAGGAACATATTAAGACAACGGCCGCTCGGCTGAAGTTTTAATATGCGCTTGGCTCCTGCCAGGCGAACACCTCTCCTCCTCCCTCTCTCCTTCTCCTCTCTCTTTCTCTTGGGGGATAACTCCGCTTCCAAGTTGCATAACCCTTTGTTGCTCTTGCAACATTCCCCTCTCCCCTTTTATTGCACAGCATCTTGCAACGTTCCCCTCTCCCCTTTGTTGCATAACATCTTGCAACATTCCCCCTCTAATTTGTTGCATAACATATTGCAACATTCCCCCTTGTTGCATAACATCTCGCAACATTCCCCCTCCCGCTGCATTGCACAACTTATGCAGCATTGATCAACATTTGCAATTGCATTGCACTCTTTCCTTTTGCACCCACACTACTGGATTCGTTAACAGAGTGAAGGGTTTCTATGTAGTTCATTTTTTGGTGAATCTATTTATTATTCTACGATTCGAGTGGTAATTGCAACGTCAAGACTAGCCGGTTCCCTTGTATAGGAGGTTAGTTACCTATTGCTCTATGATCCTATAAATTACGATTGTTTTCGTGTTTGATTATTAAGTAACTATGCTCAAGGTATGATTAAACTTCCTTTTATTGATGTTATCAGTATTGGTTTATGACTATTAATGTGATTGGTACTATTGAAATTATTAGATATCAATTATTGATATTGTTGTAGTGATACTGTTACTGATTAATTATTTTTCGGTAACATTTGTGTTGTTGTTGTTAGTATTTTGCTGTAACTACGTAATTGACAAAATTTTTATTTTAAATTACATGGATATCGTATAAACTGTCATCTACTTAGTTTATACATTGTCCGTTTGTGGCACTAATTTTGTTAACGTATACATTAGTGTTTTTTTATCTTCTTCATATACTGTAGCTACATCGATAAGTTTGGAATGGTTAGAAGTTAACTTCATGGGTTTTTACTTATAGGCAACCAGTGTGGGACTAATCTGAGAGAGTGGCCATTACTGTTCAATACTTAAACGTTAAGGAGCCGTTCAAGGTTGTGAACCCGTTATGGCCCCTCAAGGAACAACTTCGGCCAAGGCTTTCCGTTGATTTTGAAAACTTTAAGGATTTATTATTTTTTATTTTTGTGGACAGATCACTGTCATTAGATATATGTCATTCATATTTAGTGGGATTTATTTTTTCTTTTCTGCTTGTTCACAGGTATATTTATTAATTGCAGGTTTCTTATCAGTGAACCATTATTTTTCCTTGTCAACAGTTCTACAGTTAAAATTCATGTAAGTACACTACAATATGAACATCATATCAGTCAAGTAACATTTAACCGTGTCTCAACGATTGCCAAGTTTCTTTCCTTATCGCGTGATGTGGGCGATGAATCACTGAACAGTATTCACTGAACGAGTGAAATGAGAACACTTTTTCATAATGGCTCAAACTAGTGGTAAATCCAAGTCAACTCGCAATACCACGGAACTTTGCAGTAGTTGCTCGGCCAGCCAATTGACTACATACCAGAAAATAAACTTCCGACGGTGAAGCAGGTCCTACAATTATTTTTTCACTACCACTGAAGAGAAAAGCTCACCGTATGCTAGACTCTCACAGCAATTGTGAAAGCTGCAGAAAAATTCTTGCAGGAGACACGAGTTCCCACTGCCATTCGGCGAAACGTAATCGAGAACTTAGAGAAGCTGCAGAAGTATCAGGGCCTAAAGAACAAAAACAGACAGACGGATGCAAAAAAAGCCAAAGAAGAGGTATTAAAAGTAAAGCTTGCGATAATTTTCGAAGTCGCTCACGCAAAGATTCTGAGGGAAATGGACATTGAGGAAAACCATGACATGAACTCAGTTGATCCCAAACTAACGAGAAAAAGAATGAAGCTTGAGAAGCATGAGCGCGAAGACCGATAACGTTCGTTCATGGTCGGGTCCAGAAAGTCTAAATGATTCAAGTATGTCCACATGAAAGCGAGAAGAGAAACCCAAGCGCAGAACCTTCCACCGCCAAACGCAAGAAACCAGCGAAAAGCGTTTCGCGTGAATACGTTAGGAGGCACGACATGTTCCAAAAATATTTAGAAGCGCGCTCTGGGCCCGACATTTCCCTCTTCAACGAGAGACAGCAATATTGCGGGACTCCACCTTAACTGCGTAGCAGTTGTTCAAGACACCATTGCCGGCTGCCGCTCCCATGAACAACTTCACTTCTTTCAAACCATCGAAAGGAACCGCCCCGTCAATTCAGTAGTGATTCTGCCGCGGCAACTGCAATGAAGCGCTTCTCCTCGCAACTCAGCGAAGTGCTAGTAGCACTAACATATTTTTCGGAGGAATTGACACCACCAGAGAACCGGAAAAGGAAAATGGCTCAGGTACTCCAGAAGTGCGGTGGAGGTGACGGTCGGCCACCAGCCCGGTTCGAAGCCAAACAGGCTGAAGGCATACAGCAGAAGTCACTGGAGGGGTTCGTAAATGAAAGATCCCACCGCTTCTTCACAAAGTGTATTAGATGACTGAATACAGGGAGGAATCACTCTGATGCAAAACTACAACGCGTCTTAACAAAGGATGAGGAGCAGTAACATTAGCTGCTGCACCTGTTGCAAAACCACCGAAAATAGTTTTCTGACATATGGAAGGCCACCGCTGACGCCAGTCAAATCAGGCGACAATGAGCCGTTGACCACATTGATACCCACCCTTTAACGAGGTGGCAATGCACACTTCTGCAGAAGTGGAAAACCCCGTATGCCAAGTGGCCGTTGGCTTCGAAAGGGGAGAAACTCGATGGAGCCGAGTTTTTGCATAGAGTAGCTTTCCGGCAATTCAAAAAAATTCGAAAAAATAAATCCTCTATATTAGGGTGAACCACCCTAATTTAGATATATATATATATATATATATATAATATATATATATATATATATATATGAAAAGAAGGACCAACACAACAGCAAGCATTTTCGTTTATTTTTTATACTTCAGAGGTTTCGACAAATCTTTTGTCATCATTGATGAGGACAAAAGATTTGTCGAAACGTTTGAAGTATAAAAAATATAAACAGAAATGTTTGCTGTTGTGTTGGTCCTTCTTTTCATCTGTAAGCTCCGTTTCCCTAAGTAGAAGTCAATAGCTTTGATATATATATATATATCAGTGGCGTGCGGTGGGTACGTACGTCTACAGGGTAAGCGATATTGCGTGCGAGCACACGCACTATATGTACAATTTGTACATATTATATAATTATAGTACCTAATGATAAACGTCATAGCTGGCTAGTGGGTATGTACTGTAGACTATTCTTAAAAATACGGTACTGTCTTTAATATCTTTAATAAGATTTTTATTAGAGTAGGCGGCGCTTACCTAGCTCACCCTGAATGCACGCCACTGAATTATATATACAGGGTGTCCCGTAAGTCTGGACCCATAAGGATTTATAATATATTTTTTTATTATGTTATATATTATTTTATTATTATTATTTTTTTATTATTTTTTATTATGATTTTTATTTGTGGGGCCACTTGAAAGCCAAAGTGTACGAGGTCAAACTTCAGAACATTTTCCACCTTAAAGCACGCATTGTGGAGGCGTGTCAAGAAATTTCTGCGACTGTGATTCAGAAAGTGCTGTCGCAGTGGAGATTGCGTCTTCAACTATGTGTGCGACACAACGGCGGACACTTTGAACAGATTATGTAATACATTTTTGGACTATTTTGTAATTTTATTATTTTTCCCTATGGGTCCAGACTTACGGGACACCCTGTATATAATGCGTCAGGAAAGCTTGAAACTGTACGGCGCTCAAAACACATAATTGCGACCTATTGTGCTGACTCCTTGCATATTATTACCAGTAGCATCAGGAGTCGAACCCCGACTTCAGTGTTTTCACTTTATTTATAAGGAATCAGTGTTACCCACTGAGCTACGCTTCTGGTACTAGCATATATATGCAGTATATATATTAGGGTAGTCCATAATATAAAAAATTGTAAAGGTGAATGTTTTACCCCTGATATTATTCTCCGTGTTGAAAAACCAAATTTTAGCTCGATTGGATAATTTTAAGACATCATATGGAACCTGAAGATTTACTCTATAAGCCCATAATAGCGAAAATAGTAATTTTCAAATTTCCCGCACTAATTTGAGTAATCCGCTTTTTTTCTAGTGGCAGGTAGGCAGGCAAAAGCGTTCGAGAGCAGCCTCAGTTGCCCATAGATAACCTTAGCAGAAGAACGTGACGTTTTGAAAACTTTTCTTGTTCGCAGGTAAGTTTCAGTACATTGGCTAACACTTCAAGAGCAGTTTGGCTTATTGGTTAACCAACTGATCAAATTTGTGTCCACTGGGATGGGAAAATTCTTACCGCTCTCACTATGAAGAAGCATGTTGAACGGCTTCCTGTCGTTTCTCTGGGGAGGGAAGGTCGTAGCTCCTTGACGTTTCGATGCTCCCATCTGGAAAAGGCAAAGCGATGACGAAGGCAGTAATGGACTACTTCGAAGACTGGGGAATCAAGGATCACGTCCATGGGATGTTCTTCGACACCACCACAAGCAACACTGGCCATAGAATTGGGTCTTTTACTCTCACCGAGCCTCACTTTGAGAGAGGCCTCCTGAATCTCGTGTGCCACTAGCACGTCATGGAGATTGTGGCGGAAAAGGTCTTCGCTAAATGCCACGGTCCCTCCTCTTGCCCCGACATCCTCCTTTTCAAGCGTTTCCAACAGAACTGGAATCATCGAGAACAGGGCCGTTTCTAGCCATTAGGGGGCCCTAAGCAGTATACTCATTTGAGGCCCCACTCCTCCATCCACCAACTCACGCCTTACTACATCACCTCAGCACACACATACAAAAAGTGGCTGTGTTAATAAAAAACAATTATGAAACAATTTTAATGAAACATTTATGTCCAAAACAACAAATATGTACTTTCAGAAGACAAACAGAAAAAATACTCTTCATGAAATTTCTGAAAATTAGCTTATACATTATTTAGAATAAATAACACAGAACTATGTATAAAAAAATAATGCAATTATCAACTACCAAACAATTACTAAATCTACGATACAATCGTGTAATAGCTAACAGTTATACAGAACAGTTTGTATCTTCAAAATTTCTGCCTCCTATATTTTTCCTGGGCGAAATCATCAATAACATCATCATATGAAATCTCCCTGCCAACGTCCTGGTTGATGCTTATGATGCCAAGGCCACTGAGGCGATCCTGCCCCATTGATGATCTGAGGTAGTTCTTGATTAGCTTCATCTTAGAGAAGCTCCTCTCGGCTGACGCTACTGTCACAGGTAGAGTGCAGGCAATTCTTAGTGCAACCCAGAGATTGGGGTATAGTTCCTCCAGTTGCTTCTGATGAATGAAGGAGAGAAGCTCCAATGCAGTCATGTTGTGTGATGTGTGAAGGTAAAGTCGGCAAGTTCTTAATTTCGAGGGCCAGTTCTCTTCCATCAATGTCAGAGTCAGCTCCAGAGCTCAGGATCTTAGAGAGCTTTTCACACTTGCGGGACAAATTTTTCTTGTTCATTGTGGTGAAGTTTAGGAGAACCCCAAATATGTCCCTCACATCATCTAATGTTTTCAATCTCTCATTTATTGATCCGATGGCACAATCCACCACCACATTGAAAAATTTGACTTCCAGCCTCTTTAAGACTTTTGTAAATGGTTCGTCATGAGTTTCGTAGGCAAAGTGTTTTTTTGTGGATCTGAGCCTCTTCTCCTTCAGCACAGCCTCCACATTCATTTCCTCACATATGTCCCTAGCTACGACTTGTGCTGCAACAAAACCTGTGTTTCTGTAGCTGGTGAGTGAGTCTTTTGTTTTTGTGAGGAGGTTGACTGCCACATCAAACTGCATTGTAGGAGACTGCAGAAGTTTGCTCACATGGTTAACTGCATGAAGAATGTCATACCATACTACCGTGCAAATCTGAAAGCGATAAGACCCTACCTCCTCTGCAAGTGCTTGTGCTTCAATCCTGGCTATGGCATCTGTGGCATTGTTTCTGACTTCCAACAGGGCCTCTCTGATGTTGTGGCTCTGGTATCGCACAGTCTCAATGCTCTTAAGCCGGCTCTCCCACCTGGTTTCACTCGAAGACTTAAGTGTTATGTTCACGTGCTTCTTTAGGATTGTCCATCTCTGTGTAGCTGCTGCAAAAAGGTTGTACACTTTTTGTACGTTGCCAAAGAAGCTGATGGCATCTGTAGAAGCTTTAGCTGCATCAGCCACCACAAAATTCAGAGTGTGAGCCCCACATGGAACATAGAGTGCACGACAGTTCTTCTCTAATAACCTTGCCTGAACACCCTTGTTCTTGCCCTTCATGTTCGCTCCGTTGTCATATGACTGTCCTCTGCAGTCATCAAAGTGAAAATTCAGTTCATCTAGTCTCTTCAGAATCAGAACTGATAAACCCAGGCCTGTACTTTCTGAAGCCTCAAGAAAGCCCAAGAAGTATTCTTTTATTTCTGGTACTTCACCCATTTTAACAGTTCTGATAATAATCGTCATCTGTCCTTGGTGGCTTATGTCTGGGGTGCAGTCTAAAATGAGTGAGTAATATTTAGCTTCTTTTATTTCTGCAACAATGGCATCCAAGATCTTCCCACTAATGGACCCAATGAGCTCATTTTGAATAATGTTTCCTAGGTAACTTGAATGACTATATTGGCCACTTTCGACTCTGCTGATGTGGTTTAATCACTGGATCAAATTTGGCAAGCAGCTCAACCTCCTTCAAGAAGTTGCCATTGTCTCGATTGTACAATGTAGAGGAAGACCCCTAAAAGCAAGGTTTCTCTCTGCCAGTGATTGGATTATACTTACAAGACGTGTGAGAACATCTCGCCAGCGTCTTCGCTCTACCTCCATTAATGACATTTCAGTTTGGTCAATAGTCCTCCCAGGTTTTAGCCGCAGTTCCAGATTCTTCCATGTTGCCATGTTATCTGCATGTTCTGAACTATTTTCATGGCCTTTCAGAAGCGAACCAACGTTTATCCAGTCTGAAAGTCCATCTGTAATTAGTTTGTACGACTTCCTTGAAAACACCTTGCAGCAGAAGCAATAAAGAGCATCATTCCTTCTAGAGTACATCAGCCAGCTTCGCTTTATTTTTTCCCCATTAATTAATGTTCTGTACATGTAATGGAGATGAAAGCTTCTACCGTCCTCTCTTTTAGGGAATGTAAAATCTGAACTGATTTGAAATGGTCCTCGAGACACCAGATCTGTCTTCAAGGCATCTGACAGGACAACTGGCCAGTCATACGGATCGAGCGGTGGAGCAGATCTTGGTTCTTGTTGTTCAGTAGAAATGCCTGTGTGTGGTGTTTGAAGCTGAACAGAAGATGGGCCACTTGTTGGTTCATCAGGCTCTACTTCTACTGGTGTTTGAGGTTGCATAGAGGATGGTCCTGCTGTTGTTGTTGTTGTTTAGCCGATCAGCCACCCTGATCGAGCAAGCCGGCGGCACGAGGTAACCGATCGCCCTCTCCTGAGTGGACCAGAGGTTCAGCGCACTAGTGATGTGTGTTGTGTTCATTGTTGTGCTAGAGCGGTACAGTCTGTCATAATGTGTTCAATTGTTTGTGGTGTGTCCTAGCACAGGTGGCAGGTGTCGTCTATGGAGTTGTCTAGTCTGTGTTTATATGTCCGTAAGTTGGGGTGATGTCCACATCGGAATCGTGCTAAGTTAACTCGATCCGATCTACTCAGGCTGATCTCTGACCTATTAATGGGTGGCGGCTTCGCACCTACGACCGCATTCGGACCGAGTCGTATCAGTGCTTTGTGGGTTAGGTGTGTGTGTATGTGTTTTCTGTACTGTGTGATGTCTGTGGGGCGTGGTATGGAATGGAATATTTGGTTATAATGTCTTTCTGGTGTTACCTTAATGGTGCGAGGTGTTGGTGCATGCTTGTACATGTAGTGGCAAGGGTGTTGTGGGTTAGTTGTCGCTGCTGCCATGAATTGTGTTCCCCTCATGTCTAAATGTTCCCTAACTTTCAGTATTTTTTTTCTGTGTGCAGGTGTTCTGTTGGTGTTGTTTGAGTGCATCCTGTAATGATACGAAGTGCGTTGTTTTGTATTGTCTGTAAGGTGTTTATGTGTGTGTTTGAGATAATGGGTGCGCAGCATGGGCTAGCATAGTCCATAACTGAGCGAATATCTTGTTTGCATATGAGTGATGTTGTTTCCTGCTGGTGTCCAAAGTTTGTGCCTGTTAGTACCCTAAGCGTGTTAAGTCTTGACGTACATTTGTTTTTAATGTCCTGAATGTGGTTTGCAAAAGATAATGATGTGTTGTATGTGACCCCAAGTATTTTGGTCCTGTGAGTGTGTGGAATGTTGATGTTGTTTAGTATAAGCTGTGGAATTACCTGGTGTTCTTTTGTGTTGCTTGTAAGCAAGGTGATGGTTGATTGTGTGGGCGCTTCTTTGAGTCTATTGTGTGTGAGCCAGTCTTGTATACTGTTTATGTATGTTTGTAGGTTATTTGTAGCAGTGTCGATGTTGTTGTGGGTGGATGTTAGAGTGATGTCATCTGCATATGATGATAAGGTAAGCTTGTTATCTATGGGTGTTGGAATGTCATACATATATAAGTTGAAGAGTGTTGGCGAGAGAACAGAGCCTTGAGGGACCCCGTTCGGAAAAAGCTTGTTTTTGGATGACTTGCCATTAAATGTGACATGTGGGTATCTTCCTGAAAGATAGTTGCTCAGCCACCTTTTGGTGTTATTGTGCATGTTTGTGCTGAGTATTTTGTTTATGAGAGGGAAGCGTGGGATAGCATCAAATGTTTTACTAATGTCTATTGTTGCTAATAGTGTACGTTGAGCTGGTCGTCTGGAGTTGATGCCATCCATGATGTGCTGCGTGAGGTTAGTGAGTAATGTCGTGGTTGAGTGGTGAGGTCTGAATTCATGTTGAGTAGGCGATAGTGGAATGTGTGGGTTGGTGATTTGTAAGCTTAGTCTTTCTGTTACTTTGGAAGGTGTGCATAGTAAAGTAATGGGAAGGCTGACCATACGTACCGTTTTGAACGGGACAGTACCGATTGTTTTATATTTCCTGGCCGTCCCGTCGTTTTAATAAAAATGTCAATTTTGTCCCGGTTTATGTACTTACTTTTTCATGAATACAGAATATTACATAACCCCCCTCCCTTTTTTGCCATCCCAATGTCCCGTTTTTGTCTTAAGGAAATATGGTCTGCCTAGTAATGGGTCTATAGGAAACTGGTTCTGTTGGATTTTTGTTTGGTTTGAGTAGTGTAATAATTTTACCTTGTTTCCATATGTCAGGAATAATACAGTGTTGGTATGAATATGTGCTGATATTTGTGAGAGCTAGTATTCCTTGTGGGCCCAAGTGTTTAAGGTGTATGTTAGATATGTTGTCTGGTCCAGTAGCCTTCGAATTCTTAATGTTTTTGATAATCTTGGTGGTCTGGTCTGTATTGAAGGGTGTAATGGTCGTGTCGAGTCTGTAGGTTTTCTTGTGTCTGGTTCTTTGTCTGTCTGCGTGTTTCTGGTTGTTGTCTCTGTTTAAGTGACTTATCTTTGCGTAGTGATTAACTAGAATGTTAGCTTGTTGTGTGTATGTTGGGATATTATTTTGGCTGCGACAGATAGCCGCGTGTGAGGTGTGAATGCCGCTGTTAGAGTGGGTAATGCTGTTTATAGTCTTGTATAGCCTGGATGTATCTGTGGAGTGGTTTAGTGTTGTTATGAATTTCCTGAATGTTTCTGTTTGTTTTTCTTTGAGTTTGTTGTTTATTTCTGTGTTGAGGTGTTGTATCTGCTGTTTTATGGCTTCTGTGTGTGGTGTTTGTGTGTTATATTTGAGGTCGTTACGTTGCCTTATGAGGTGGGCTATTTCTCTAGTGTAATTTGGGTTGTATTTCCTAATGTTGCCCTTGGGTATGTATTTGTTTGCATTATTGATGATCTGATTAAATGTCTTGAGTGTTATGTATTGATGTTTATGATGGGTGTGCTGTTTAATGTGGTGAATTGTTCCTCAGTCTGTATTTTGAACTGTTCCAATCAGCTTTCTTGTAATTTCTGTAAGTGTGCCTAAGGCTGTTGGGGCAGAGTGTAGAATGTGTTGTAATGATGATGGGCAGGTGGTCTGATCACAGTCGTTTTTCTGTTCTCCATTGTGTATGTGTTGCTAGTGAGGGGGAACAGAATGTTATGTCTGGGGAGGAGTTTGAGTATCCTGCTTGATGTGGTATGTGTGTATGTTCTTCTGTATTGTTAAGAATGAAGAGGCTGTTTAGTTGTATGGCTATGTTAGCGCCTCTGCTGTTGTTTTGGTTGTACAGGTACCAACTAGTGTCTTTGGCGTTGAAGTCTCCTCCTAAGATGACATTAGTGAGAGAGGCCAGATTGTGTAACTGTGGATTGTAATTGGCTGGCAACTGAGGTGAACTATCTGGTGGGATGTAAATATTGGTTAGTGTGGTGTTGTGTTTTGCGCGTGTTTTAATGTTAACTGCCTGTATTTTTATCCTGTTATCTGCTTGGATTGTGTTTGTAATGTTTTGGGTAGCATCAGTGTAGCTAATGCTTTTACGTATGTAAGTGATGAGTCCACCCCCGTTAACCCCAGTACGATCTTGACGGATCGCCGTGAAGTCAGGGATGGTGGGTGTTTTGTGTGTGCGTTTTAGTTTTGTTTCTTGTATAAGTGCTATGTGAATGTTTTGTTTGTGTACGAATTCCCTAAACTGCATGATTGATTTGTTTGTGAGGCCATCTACGTTGTACTGTAATTTGTTAATATTATACTTCTGTATGTGTCTCATGGTGCTATTGTGTCTATGTCTTTGTGTATGGTGACATGTGTAAGTTGTAGTGGGGCCTGGATTAGTCTTAATGTCGCCAGAGAGTAAGAGTAGTTCGAGGAGCACGCAATTGCTCCCTGTAATTGAAAAAATAGCACGCTGAGAATAGGTCCGGCCCCGGGAGCCGATCGGCACTCTGACCGTGCCACGCAACAGGCCGTCGACTGCCAGTCTGGCCAACCGTAGACAGCCCGCTGCACGGAGATTTGAGAAAGTTTGGCCACCAGCGCGTTGATGTTTTGGTTTGACGTCGCCTCTTCTTCGCGTTGACGTGTCCCGCACTGGAGGATGCAGCCACTGTTAGAAGCTTCCTCGTCAGCTGTTGTCCTGCTGTTGGCTCATGATGCTCATCGGCTTTGCTGAAGATGGCTTTTCCAAATATTTCAGTAGTGCTCCTGAGAAGAACATAACATTACATATTCTGTTAGATTCTGCTAAAATACTCTTTCTTATCTTGTTTGATAATTGATCTGTGTAAACAGAATTTGAGGTGATGTGATCCATTAAATTTCACATTTCGAAATATTATAAATATTACAGAGACTAGCTTACTCTACACGATTCCTGAGCACTTGCCTAGCTTGATGGTCTACCTAACCTAGTTGCTTGAACTGTAATCATAAGAATATACAAGTGGCACATCTCACCTGTACTACTGGAAAGCTTCTCCTCCTCTATTTTCTTCTTTTTCCGTTTTTCAGCTCCTGATAGATAATGTCGTTTCATTTTCCAAGATGCACGAAGTCACATCTAGTTAACCACAACTAATCTGCTAAATAATAATAATCATGATAATAATGATGATGATGATAATAATAATAATAATAATAATAATAATAATAATAATAATAATGTTTTACAATGCTAGAAAAATTAAGCATTTAGGGAAGTATAAGCATATAGTAAGAATAAAGATAAATAATATAGAAATAAGATCTCACAATAGTTATTTACACATAACGACCAAAACGTTTCGTTTGTCTCCGTTTTATCACATTTGTCTCATACAAAAACTTTAATTAATACGAAAATAATAATAATAATAATAATAATAATAATAATAATAATAATAATAAAAATAATAAAAATAATAACAATAATATTAATAATAACTTCAGCTATATTCCTATTCTTGCCCACTGAGCTATGACCTGGAAGCCTGTCTAGGGGCCTCCTAGTAGCAGCGGGGCCCTAGCGGTCGCTTAGTCTGCTTATGCCAGGAAACGGCCCTGATCGAGAAGGAGCACTTCAAAGCAGCCGAGGACGACGTGGCTGATCGGGACGAGATGATCAGCTTTTGCAAGTGGCTGCTGATTGCAACACAACCGTGCAACGACTATCGGGAGCTGCCTGATTGAGTTGACTATTATCTACCTTGGTGCCATTCCTCCACGAGGAGTGTGAATGAAGATTGGAAGAAAAGAGATGTTCAAGAATCTTCCCATTAAAGATAGATTAAAAAGCTTTAGAAAGGCAAGAAATCAAAGCAATTGGACGGTAGTTGGAAAGGTGAGACCTGTCACCCTTGTTTAAGAGAACGCTGAATGAAAGAGAACTTCCAACAGGAGGGGAAACTACCAGATGAAAGACAAAGACGGAAGAGTTTGCCTAGGCAGGGTGTCAGCACTGAAGCATAGTTTTTATGAACAACACGACGAACACATCAGGACCGTAGGCCTTCCTAGAGTTGAGCCCAGATATGGCAGAGAGAACATCTTTGGAAGAGATTCTAATTTCAGACATAATAAAGTCAGAGGGAGGAGAAGATGGGGGAACAGCACCGGAATCGTTCAGAGTTGACTTGGAGTTCAGCTTTGTCAAGAGAAGAGACGGCAACTGAGGAAGGAAAGAAGAGGAAGTAAAGTTGTGGGAGAGGTTCTTAGCTAGATGCCAGAAGAAGCAAAACGAATTAGAATTGCATAGGTTTTCACAATTTTGTCGGATGAAGGAATTTTTGGCCAGTCGAAAAACAGATTTTGCACGATTCCGGGGACAAATATAAGCTAAATGAAGAGTCAGGAGTTGGAGGGCGACGATACCTTCTGAAAGATTCCTCTCTGTTGCGGATAGCATGAGAACAAGTAAAGTTGAACCAAGGTTTTTGCATTAGTAGTAGGAATAGACTATGGAATTATGTGTCTCCATGCCGGAGAGTATTATCTCCGTGATGCGCTCAGCACATTCGGAAGGGCCCCGGCCACGGAAGCAGGAATCGTTCCATGGGAAATCAAAGAGGTAATGCCTAAGGGCCTCCCAATCAGCGGCACCAAAGTGCCAAAGGCGACTCCTCCTGAGAGGATCCAAACGCCGGATTGGAGCGATAGGACAGGAAACCGATATAAGATTGTGGTCGGAGGAGTCCAACGGAGACAAAAGTTTCACAGAGTAAAATGAAAGATGACAGGTGAGAAATAAATCCAGAATGTTGGCCCTATCTCCGAGACGATCGGGGATACGAGTTGGATGCTGTACAATCTGCTCTAGGTTATTTAGGACAGAAAAGTTGTAAGCGGGTTCACCACGGATGTTAGTGAAATGAGAGGAAAGCCAAGGGTAGTGGTAAACATTGAAATCTCCTAAAATGGAGATTTCAGCAAAAGGAGAGTGGAATAGAATGTATTCCACTTTAGAAGTGAGATAGTCAAAGAATTTTTGGATAGTCAGTACAGTTAGGAGAAAGGTAGACAGCGCAGATGTATTTAGTTTGAGATTGACCTGTAAGCCGTAGCCAGAGGGTATAGAATTCGGAGAATTCGAGTTCAGGAATACGAAAACAATTAGGTCACTGCTTACATATACGCAACCACTGGCGTATATAGGGAGGCGGTGGGGTTATGGCCCCCCGCTTTGTACATCCAAAAAAAATGCGGCTTTATATATAAATTTTTTTAATTCGTTATCAAAATATTAAAATTTTGATCAACTGCTTGACTTCACATCATAGGCTATGCAGAGTATAGCTGATTTTGTGATATCCAACAGTCTCTTATTTGTATTTAGGTTAAGTGCGATTGATGTTATTTTAAGTTCTTTTTTCAACTAAAACTAAACTAGTTTAGATCTTTTTAAAGGATCTAATAACTGTCAATGTAATTTGAGTAATATAAAATAAGCAAGACATATTGATCTCTTATCTCTTTCATGTGCATATTATTCAGGGATATATCTACTATACAAGCAGTTGCATATACTAATTTAGTGATTGTATCACTACATTTTGCAAATTCCATGCAGTTGTTTAAACTTTCTATGCAGAAGAATCTCATGCCCATTGTAGACAAGTTTATATTATATATATATATATTAGTGTGGACCAAAATGGGGGGTAAATTATAAAGTTGAAGAAATCCTTGTTCCACATTAATGCCCTTGTTCCTTTGGACCAGATAGACATGTCAGCAAATTTTGGTCAAATATGAGAATATTTAGGGATCCCGAGATTTATGACTTATAAAAATTTTCCAATGAATAGGCGCGCTTAGAACATCAATGATCAACTCAACTCTTGAGTTGCAACTTATGAAAAAATTTCTTCTTATTTAAGAAATTTTTGGTGTTAATAGAGTACAAAAACAATCTTAGATCATTATTTCAGAGAAAATTATTAATAAGGAAAACAAAAATTTTGGATAAAATATATTATCCTTAATTGGTCAACTCTAAATTAAAGGCTTTGCCTAATTGGCTTGAACCTTTTAGTTATCCTTTTTATCTCCTAATTTAACTGGTTTATTTTACTATTTCAGAAATTAAATTTTTTAAACTAAAAATGGCTACTCGTTCTAAAACTAAAGTTTGGCTCATTGGCCATTTATATAAAGATATACTTTGTTGCCGCTTACTACAAAACTGCAAGTTTTGCAAAAATATTTCTTCCATCAAAAAGAGGAAAAATTGGGACGAAGAAGATCCATTAATCTTTGCTTAGATGAAGTGATGACCTACTGGGAGAAAGCCAGGATTCCCACAATGCGTAGAGACAGTGCCATCCGAAAGATTGACTCTTTAATAAGCTGTTATGATAAATTGATGAAAAACAGAAAAAGGCCTCAGGAAAAATGCCGTATTGAAGAAGCTATGTTTAAAGATGAAATTAAGGCTGAAATTCTTGATATTGGTCACTCTAATGCCCTTTTGATGATGTCAAATGAAGAAGACAAGCTTTTCTACTTAAGCCAGCAAGAAGATCCTACACAAAGTAGCATGGGTACAGTAGACCAAATTCTTGCAAAAAGAGAGAAAAGAAGGCTTCATCGTGAAGAATTAGAGTATGAAAGAGCCCTCAAAGAGCAGAAGCGATCTAAAAGATCATTCTTGCCTGCCAATAGAGATGATTTCACATCGTCATCATCATCATCACCATCAACTAATGACGACAACCTTGAAATGAATTTTCAAGGTCCCTCTGAAGAGCAATTTAAAAAGAAAATGTTGGCTCCTAAAAAGTCAAAGCCTATTGACAAAAATGTTGTAGCAGCCTATGATAGAATGAATCTTTCCAATCGAGATGCAGCTATGTCTTATGTTTTTATATTTAGCCTGCAGACACCATATTTATGAGATTGTCCTATCTCAAGTCTTCCGGACTTCTATGGGCCATTCCTCTGAACCTGATATTCCAATCTTCAAAAGATTCAAAACTCAATGGGATTTTATGGATCATTCTCAAATCACAACTGCTGTTGATTCCCAAAGCTGCAGAATAATTGAAAGAGTTCAAGATTTAAAAAATCAAACAGTCTTAATCATGAAGGAGGCACTCAACTCTAAACAGCCAAGAGATGATTATAAAGAATTTTTTCAACTTGTTCTCTTGTTTTTTGGAGAAGAAAGCATTTCTAATACTCCCTTGAAGAGACCTGGAGCGTACCATCATGCAAGATGGATGGCAAAAGGAATTTATGCATTTAAGCTTTTTCTTCTCCAAAATCAATTTAAGATGACTAAAAAGAACTTGATGCAATAACAGAAATTTGTTTATTTGTTGCATTGGTATACGCAAAATCTTGGGCAAAAGCTTCTCAACCAGAGGAAGCCCCAAATGTTGATCTTAAATTTTTGCAAGATCTTGCAATAATGGAGGAAAATTCTTTGATATCAAGTGTTATCAAGCAAGCCCAAAATGCCATTAAACGACATCTGTGGTACCTCTCAGAAACACTTGTTGGATTAAGCTTCTTTGACAAAAGCATATCCCTTGAAGAAAAGGAGCAAATGCGAAATAATATCAAAATGCCTCCAAGAAATAAGGGACTGAAACGTTTAGAAGCAAAGGTAACCCTAGCTTCTTTTAAAGAAAAAAGGATTTCTGATTTTGTTACTTCAAGGACTAAATCTCTTTTTGATGCTCTACATCTCAATTCTCTCTTCACTGAAAATTCTGCATCAACATGGGGAATAGATCCTGAGTACCAAAGAGGCTGTGCTAGAGTTCGTGCCCTTAGAGTGACAAATGACACAGCTGAGCGGGGTGTTGCATTGATTGAAAAATTTAATCAAGCAGTGACAACTAAAGAAGAGGACAAACAATACCTGCTCAAAACAGTTTTCAAGAATCGTAAAGAATTTCCAACAAAAAATAAAGCAGAACTTATGAAAATTAGGAAAAACTAATTTTTTCAGCATTAAAAGGAAAAGTGCAATTTTCTCGGGACCCCTAAAACTTGATGTAGAGGTTTCAAATTTTGTAATTTGATTAAGGTAAGCAAAAGGAATAATACTACTCATGTGGAACAAAGATTTTTAAACCTTCATTTTCTTGGTCCACACATATATATATATATATATATATATATATATATATATATATATATATATATATATATCAGTGGCGGATGGTGAATGTGTGAATTGGATGTGCGGAATATCATGTGGAGTAAAATTAATAACTGAAATTCATGTTAACTTAGTTATCAATAAATCTTAATACTAATATGGTAAGCATACGCAATCCACCTCAATATTACAATAAACACTTGGAGAATTTAGGTGAACTGTAAAAAATCTAACACCAATTTCCTACGGGTTCCTTTAAGCATCGAACTTATTTACACATAAACTCAAGTCTTCTTTTTGGAGAAAATTAGTGAGCAATAACGTCCTCATATAAGGAACCAATCCGAACAACTGAATTGAAGTAGCTCATTTCTCATTTCGACTAATGTAACAGTCGAACGCGGAATTAAGGGCTAGGGCATCTTTTTCGTCTCGACTAATACTAAGGCATGAAGCGAAAAGTGTAATAAAAAAGTCCAAGCGCGAATTTGAACTCTCCATAGCTCGTGACGGTAAAGAAAACCCCAAGCGATTCTTTCAATACATCAACAATAGAAATCCAGTAAAAAGTGTCTTTGGTTCGTTGAAAAATGTTAAAGGAGATCTAGTTTCTGAAAACAAGGAAATAGCTACCTTGCTAAACGAATTCTTTATTTCAGTTTTTACTATAGAAGATGTAACGAATAGCCCTACGGTCATAGACATAACACCTTTTAATAATGGTAATATTTTGGATAATATTGTGGTTAGTGAAGGGGAAGTAATGCGCTATATTGATAAAATGAAAATGCGTAGATCCCCGGGGCTGGATTCCATATATCCGATACAACTAAAAGAATTAAAAGATAGCATTGTTGTGCTGCTAACAAAGATTTTTAATGCGTCTATTTCCGAGGGGTGCGTACCAGATAATTTAAGTTAGCAAACGTAACACCTATCTTTAAGAAAGGCGATAAAGGTGCGGCGGGAAATTATAGGCCAATCAGTTTAACGTCTGTTGTAGGTAAGCTACTGGAATAAATAATTAGGGATCGTATAGTCGAACACTTAGAATTGAATAACTTAGTTAGAAATACGCAGCTCGGTTTTAGGCGAAACAAATCTTGCTTAGCTCTTCTTTTAGAATTTTTTCAAAGCGAGGTTGAAGTTTTCGATAGTCATCGGGCGTTTGATGTAGTGTATTTAGATTTTCAAAAAGCGTTTGTCACTGTTCCGCACAAACGACTCATTGAAAAAACTAAGGCTCATGGAATCAGGGGTGTAGTAATAAACTGGATAGAAGAGTGGTTGCGAGGTAGGAAACAGAGGGTGGTCGTTGATGGAGCGGAGTCGTGTTGGGCTAATGTAGCAAGTGGCGTTCCTCAGGATTCTGTATTGGGCCCCTTGCTTTTTCTTATATTTTGTAACGATTTATATGTCGGCCTAGTCAGTACAGTTTCAAAGTTTGCGGATGACACGAAATTGGGTGGTAGGGCGATTAATGACGAAGATAGGCGTAAAATCCAGGAAGATCTGAATAAAATCGCTGATTGGTCAGTACATGGCAAATGAGATTTAACGTTGATAAGAGCAAAATTTTGCATATATGTTCGCGTAACGGTAATTTTGCGTATAGTATGTCAGGGAAGGAGTTAACAAGCGTAGAGCAGGAAAAAGATTTAGGAGTTATAGTCACTGGTGATTTAAAAGTAACGAAACAAAGTACAGCAGCGGTAAATAAAGCGACCAAAGTGTTAGGTTTTATAGCTCGGAATTTTGAGTACAAATCGCGCAAGATTATAGTTCCTCTTTATAAATAATTAGTTAGACCCCATTTGCAGTACGCATATGCGAAAAGATATAGACAAACTTGAAAGAGTTCAAAGACGAGCAACTAAGATGATTCCGTCGCTTAGGTAAAAGTCGTACGAGGAGAGGCTTAAGGAGTTAAAATTGACTACACTCGAGACTAGAAGGCTAAGGGGTGATCTAATCCAGGTTTTCAAAATTATGAATGGGTTCGATAACGTAGATAGAGATAGCTTTTTCGAAATATCTCAATATAATAGGACTAGAAATAACGGGTGTAAGTTGACAAGTAGAAGGTTCGAGACAGCAGTTGCCAAAAACATTATTACGAATAGAATAGTAAATAGATGGCATAGTTTGCCGATAGAAGTAATTAGTAGCACGTCTATAAACATGTTTAAAAATCGATTAGACGCATATGTTGATAGATTGGGTATAGTTTAAGTTAGTAAAATTATAGCTTTGTTGTAAGTAGAGATAGCTTTTCGAAATATCTCAATATAATAGGACTAGAAATAACGGGTGTAAGTTGACAAGTAGAAGGTTCGAGACAGCAGTTGCCAAAAACTTTATTACGAATAGAATAGTAAATAGGTGGCATAGTTTGCCGATAGAAGTAATTAGTAGCACGTCTATAAACATGTTTAAAAATCGATTAGACGCATATGTTGATAGATTGGGTATAGTTTAAGTTAGTAAAATTAAAGCTTTGTTGTAAGGAACCAACGTAAAATTGTAGATCCCCTACGCCACCACGGAGGACATGCACAATACTCAAATATGAACACAGTTAGGTAGACCAGCCATGAGTGGATCCTATGGTCTTTGTTGGTCTGAAACGTTATAACATTTCAACATATATCTATATATATATATATATATGCACACACACACACACATATATATATATATACACACAACACACACATATACACACACACACATATATATATATATATATATATATACTGGGTGATCCAGATAAATGGGACCCATAAAAAAAGCCAAATATTCTTAATATTAATTCCTTTCATAAAAACTATATATCATTCGAAAGAGTAGAGTTACAAGTTTATTATGAAATATTTATTTTTTAAAATGACTCCTTTCAAATGTGCTCCATTAGTTGCCAAGCATTCCAGTGTTCTCGCTTGTAAGTTCTGCATCACTTTTGCAAGAGTGTGCGGTGGTATGGCCTGTATCTCATTTGTGATGGCGGCCTTCAATTCTTGCAAGGTCGTTGGGTTATTTCTGTAGACCTACTCTTAAATATCCCCAGAGATAAAATCTAAGGGAGAAAAATCCGGAGACCTTGCGGGCCATTCAACGTCTCCAAATCTTGAGATTAACTCGCTTGGAAACGTTTGACGCAAAAACTGCCATGCAGTTCCTCGTGGTATGGCAGGTAGCTCCGTCTTGTTGGAACCAGTGGTTTTCTAGACAAAGATCTCTTAATTTAGGAATAAGGAAATCGGTCAACATTTTTTCGTAGCGATCACCATTTACAGTGACCGCGTTTCCAGTGGAATCCTCGAAAAAGTACGGCCCTATGATCTGAGATGCAGTAAGACCACAGCAAACAGTTACACGCTGACTATGCAACGGGACTTCGGTAATATTCAATGGATTTTCTGTTGCCCAGAAACGACAATTTTGTTTGTTTACAGTTCCATTCAAGTGAAAATGGGCTTCGTCTGACATAATCAAAGTGCTAGAAAATTGGTGGTGTCATTTACCTCGTTGGATCCATTGACAGAATGTCGTCTTCGTGCGAAATCTCCATCGTTTAGTTGTTGCCTGTTTGAATTTTAATGGAAAGAGCATTAAATTTTGCTTGAATATACGGTGTGTTGTTCCATATCCAACTCCTAACAGCTGAGAAGCACGTCTGATGCTTATGTTAGGATTATCCTGTACAATTTCATGAGTTCTGTTAATGATCTCGTCTATCCTTGCTGTGCGCACTCTTCCAGTTGGTTTTCTTTTTCCAATGCTGCCAGTTAGGGAAAAATTTCTGACACACCGACGGATTACTTTCTTAGAAGGTGATTTTGACATCTGAAAATTTGTCTTGAAAGATCTTTGAGCTGAAACTACACTTCTTCCATGCTCATAATATTGCTCAGTTATGAAACGCAGCTGTTCCACAGTCCATGCAGTCATCTTGAAGGGTTAGTTTTAACTAACACTTTTATTTTGTTTTGTATCTTATCTTGTCTTGTATTGTCAAAACCTATACAATCCTGTACAAACTTGTAACTATCCTCTTTCGAATGATGCGTATGATTTTATAAAAGGACTTATACTTTAAGAGTTACAGGGGTTTCTTTTGGGTCCCATTTCTCTGGATCACCCTTTATATATATATATATAAAATTTAGTCGTGGACCAGATGTCAGTTTTTCAACATATGCGGATGCGGATGCGGATTTTTAATTTCAATATCCGCGGATGCGGATGCGAATGGGGATATTTAGTTAATCTATCAATATAATACAGAATTATGAATATATGACAATTTTTCAAATTTCGTGATATTACTATTATGGCAGGTAATGCATAAGAAATAAAATTAATATTAATGTTTTCATTATGATAAAAATAATAACTTTCTCAAGACTTTCAGCCACAAAAAATTCAATGAAACAACTTTCATTCAATTTTCTCTGTTACCAGGTATTTATATTTTGAGGTTTATATCATATATTTGTTTGTTCATTAATAATTAATACTTTACATGAAATGTGCATGACTTGGCCTTATGAGCTAGTTTGTATAGCTATTATAATTGTAAATTGCATAATTTATTAGAGGAAATATCCGCATAACATCCGGAGTCAGAAGTGCGGATGCGGATGTTAAAAATGTCGCGGATATCCGGTTCACCAGTAATATATATATATATATATATATATATATATATATATATACACATACACATATATATATATATACATACACACATATATATATATATATATATATAATATATATGTTAACCCCTCCGTCTATGGCCCTGGGTGGTTCGAATCGACGGGGGTTGTGGTTGGGAGGCAGCAACGGATATTTCTCGCGATACTTTTCTTCTATAATATTCTAATTTTCTTTTTCTCTCTCGCTATAGGGTCGACAGTTGTTAATTCTTCTCTTTCTATAATACTCTGATACTTTCTCTTGGTACTAAATTTATCGACTTTACTGACTAAATTCTTCTGAAGAGAGCCCAACTCGAAGAGGAAAATAAAAAGTTTCTCTTACTGTAGTTTACTTCTAAAAAATTTACAGGTAGTGCACTGAATTTTACAGGGGTAGAGGTTCGACCTCTTTCGACCATGGCTCAGGCTGGAATCTAAAAATTAAGGAGGCAAGGGGCCTCTGCCCCCTCCTCGCAGCGAGGCTACTAACAAGAGAGTGTTAATCGAAGTAATCGAAGTGAAGAAGTGAGTGATTTTACAATTACATGCTTTATATTTAATTTGAATTTTTTGGGGGAATGCAGTTTGGAGGTTAAGTTCCCCCCATTTGAACACATGATCAGATGAAAGATTCCAAATAAAATTTAAAAAAAACAAACATAAAAATGATCGTGTTTTCGCCGACTATGCATTTCTAAAGGGCGACATAATTTCGAAGTAGTACATGAGTAAAATTTAAGTACATTACTGAGTACATTTTAGTTTTGGTTTATTACACTTATGATTGCGATTATGGATTACTTCACATTCGCTTATGATCGTCCATTATAGTTCTATTAAAGTACGGTACATCAATTACATTATATTAAAGGATTACATTTAATTAAAGCTTCAGCAATTTGTTAATTGACATATCTACTACTGAAGTAATCTAAATAGGTGATACAATTGATATAATGAAGGGGAGTTAACTGTTGTTCTATAATTTAAAGGGGATTAACAACAATGTTATATATTTATAGTTAACAATAATTACGCCAAATTATGTTAAATAGTATTAGAACCTGGTTGGTTATCAGAGTTTGAAAGTCTAATTTGCCAGCGATGAGGAAAGCGGAGGAAAATACGATAAATTTTTCGTTGGAAGTACACGGACATTTATGATAACGTAATACATAAGTAATACAGAATTTGAATGACAATTAGGTAGAAATAATAAGTACAAGTAAGGAGAGCGGGATAACTATGTGACGTAAGCCGATAACGAACTAGCGGCCAGGCAGGGAAACAATACAGTTTATTATAATAACATAACATACAACATAACACCTTATGTTATAAATTTGGATCAGAGCGAAAGGAAATTTTTATCTAAGAAGCGTTCGATTTTGCTGTGATTAGCGAATTCGACCACTTACCTAAGCATTTATGAATATCTTGCGAGGGGTGGACGCACTTAAAAAAAAAAAAAAAAAAAATACATGCGAACGTATTTGGACGTTTTCGAACGAATGCATAAAGGTTTGCATTTCATATACTGACACGAGTAAAAAAATGAATATTTAATAAAAATTGATATAGGGTAATGGTCAAGATAGGATATGGATGTACGAATGAACAACGTATAAATAATCGGAGGATTTAAAAGGAAGGAATTAGAGAAAAACAGTGGTAATAAGGACTAAGTACACTACGGGTTAGATGCAAGACAATCATAATTAATTATAATAACTTCTATAACAAATGGAAAATAGATACAACTAAACCATAGAAATGGTAGATCGTTGGGTTGTGACACTAACAAAAATAGAAAGCTACAAATAATTTTTTTATCCAAACTCGCGATAAGCGATTTTGGTTCTTATGTAAAAATGAATATTGATTATTCATTGTTCATTTTTACATATATATATATATATATATATATATATATATATACATACATATAAATATCATACATACATATATACATACATACATATATATATACACACACAAATACATATATTATATATATATACACACACATACATATATATATAGGGTGAACCAAAAGTAGGTGGACAGTAAATGATAACGTTTATTTTGAGAATACATATACAATTATATTTAATTTTTTTGTATGCTATAATACAAAATAAAAAAAAAAATTAACTTATACCAATACATACAAAAGCACTGAAAATTTTCAACGCAGGTGCTCAAATTGCTGTCCATCACAATTTACACAGCTTTGAAGTCTACCTTTCACACTTCGACAAACATTTTTGCACAAGTTTCTTTGTGCATTAATTTCTTGAAATGCATCTCTGATGTAATTTTTCAAATCACCAACACTTCGTGGTTTTCGACTATAAACTTTGTCCTTGAGTACTCCCCAAAAGAAAAAATCCATTGGGGTAAAGTCAGGTGAACGTGCAGGCCATTCAATTTGACCTCTTCGGCCGATCCATTTCTCGGGAAATGTTTCATCAAGATACTCACGGACTGCTCTTGAATAATGTGGAGGGGCCCCATCTTGTTGGAAATAGAGGTCATGTGAATTAGGCTGTTGTTGTAAGTGTGGAACAACTTCATTCATTAGAATTTCGAGATACTTATCACCTGTGACTGTTCCATCAACAAAAATTGGTCCTAAAACACCAGAACTTGAAATACCACCCCAAACAGTGACACCAGGCTGGTTTAGTTGCTGCTCTAATGTTAAATGCATGTTCTCACTATACCAGTAAACACAATTATGTCGGTTAACATGACCTGATAATTTGAAAGAAGCCTCATCGGTCCACACAATGTTATCTAAAATTATTGGATTTCCTTCAATTTCGTTCAGCATGATCTCACTAAATTGCAGCCGCCTGTCTGGGTCATCCTCCAATAAGCCATGAATTAGCCGTGGACGATAAGCTTTCAACCCAATAGATTTCAGAATTCGTATAATAGAGGTTTGTGAAATGTCCAGTTCTGCTGAGGCTCTTCTGGTGGGCTTTTTGGGACTGTGAACAAATGCTTCGGCAACAAGTTGCTTATTGTCCTCTGTGCAAACTGTTTTGGGTCGACCAGTTCTTGGGGCATTAAGAATTGAGCCAGTGGCATCAAATTTGTCACGAATGCGGTAAATGGTTTGTCTCTTTGGGGCTTGAGTACCAAATGTTTCAACCCATTTTGTTCTAACAGTTTCAGTATTTTGAGATTTCCAATACTCTTTTAACACCCATTTTCTGGCATCAGTATTTAGATTATTTGCCATTATGGGTTCTCTGAACTATCGGAAAAGAAAAAAGATTAAATTTAAATAAATTTAGTTATAATATTCAATATAATATAACACAAACACCATAGTTATAATGAACACCATAGTTATAATATAATATAACACAAACCCTATTCAACCTACTGTCCACCTACTTTTGGTTCACCTGGTATATACACACACATACATATATATATATATATACACACATACATACATATATATAACATATATACATATATATATATGTGTACACAAACATATATATATATACCTACATATATATATATATAACACATACATATATATATATATATATATATATATATATATATATATACACACACACATATATATATATCTATATATACAGGGTGTCCCGTAAGTCTGGACCCATATGGAAAAATAATAAAATTACAAAATAGTCCAAAAATTTATTACATAATCTGTTCAAAGTGTCCGCCGTTGTGTCGCACACATAGTTGAAGACGCAATCTCCACTGCGACAGCACTTTCTGAATCACAGTCGCAGAAATTTCTTGACACGCCTCCACAATGCGTGCTTTAAGGTGGAAAATGTTCTGAAGTTTGACCTCGTACACTTTGGCTTTCAAGTGGCCCCACAAATAAAAATAATAAAAAATAATAATAATAAAATAATAATAATAACATAATAAAAAAATATATTATAAATCCCTATGGGTCCAGACTTACGGGACAGCCTGTATGTAATATTATGTATATATATATATATACAAACACACACATATATATATATATATATATACACTATACAGACACACATATATACACATATATATATATATATATATATATATATATATATATATATATATATATATACACACACACACATATATATATATATACATATACATATATATATTATACCTATACATACATATATATATATATACATACATATATATATATACATACATATATATATATATATATACATATATATATATACATACACATATATATATATACATATATACACACACACTTATATATATACATACACACATATACATATATATATATATATATATATATACATACATATATATATATATATATATACATATATATATAATATATATATATACTGTATATATAAGCACACCGGACAAAAATTAGTCACCCCTAATAGCACCGATAGTAGGAAGTTCAAGGTCACACAGAGGGCGCTGATGTAGCATTGGTAAGTGACAAGTAGCGGTGACGTAGCACACAGGATCAGATCTGTTTCGTGAGGTGGTGAAGAACAAAGTGTGTGTTGGATATAGTCTGCAAATGGGTCGTGAGGCAGACGTTACTCAGTGGCAAAAAGGAGCCATCGTGTTTGGCAGAGCCCACAGACACAAAATGTCTGAAGTAGCCCAATTTGTTGGTGTGTCAACGCGTACTGTCCAGCGAGTTTACAAAGAGTGGTGTAGTTCGCAATCAACTGACAATCGACGGCGTAACTGTGGCCGGAAAACAATTCTCGACAATAGGGGCCGCCGCCATGTTTCTCGTCTAGTAACTGCAAATCGTTTTCAAACCAGAGAACAATTGCTCCAAGAAACCAATGAGGTTCTTCAGCGACCAATTTCCGAACGGACATTGCGACGAGAACTGCATGCGATGGACATCTGGAGCAGGGTACCACGGAAGAGGCCGCTGTTAACAGCAAGTCACAAATTGGCACGTTATAAATGGGCTCAGAGGCACAAAAACTGGACTGCGGCAGATTGGAAACGTGTAATTTGGTCCGATGAGTCCCGTTTTTGTTTGTTCTCCAATGATGGGAGGCGACGAGTACATCGCAGGTCCAATGAAGCCTTTAATCCTGAATGCGTCGAAGGTGTTGTTCAGGCTGGAAACAGAAAGTGAAGCGCAGGAATAGACACCCACGGACTCTGGCGGAACTTCGGGACCGGCTGATGAACGAGTGGCAGCAAATCGATGTTCAATACATGCACAACCTCGTAGAGTCTCTGCCTCGCCGGATTCGTGCGGTTATCAAGGCCAGAGGCGCCGTCACACGTTATTAGGTACATTCTGAGAGGGGTGACTAATTTTTTGTCCTGTCTGCTTATATATATATATATATACACATATATATATATATATATATAATATATATACATACATGCATGCATATACATACATACATATATATGTTAACCCCTCCGTCTATGGCCCTGGGGTGGTTCGGATTGACGGGGGTTCTGGTTTAGGAGGCAAGCAACGGATAGGTGCCTTGAAGTGGTTTTTCTACTATGTTACTCTCCGAGTTCTTCTATAGTGGCTCGGAGGACTCTGGTAGATTTGCAATCTAAATGCTGAAGGTTCCGGATTCTTCTTATAGCGTATCCAGAAAGTTTTCTAAGTTTTTCTGAAGAGAGCAAGGCTCGAAGGGGACAATAAAAAGTTTCTTCACTGTAAATTTACTGCTAAAAAATACAGGTAGTGCTCAGCCTCTGAATTAGCTTCTGATGACAATGGATGAATTTGAATGGGTTTATATACCCAAAAACTGCTAACATTATTATTATTAAATGCTAAGAAGGCTGTATTATTTTTGCACAATATTTAAAAATAAGTAAATTTTTTAGCTGTGGTAAGGCTTGAACGAGTAAACAAAATATTTGAAGACGAAACCATATTTTTATCTTAAACCGCGACTTTTCAGATCTGATGTTATCATGATCTGCCAAGTTAACTAAAAGTGGAAATCGGACTATGCATCTTTACACTAAAATATGCATATGAGTGAAATTTTAAGGTTTAAGATGTACAATTTTAATGCTTAGGCAAGACATGATCTCATTGTTTATAACGAAAGAGAGTGTATACAAAATGTGAACATTGCAAAGCTTAACAGGATTCCTTATTAAGCGAAATCTAAAAAAATGATTATGAGATTTTAAAAAACAACAGGTCACCAATTATTTAGCAAGGTTGAAAGTGAATCGAATATTTTATCCAAACTCGCGTTGGGCGATTTTGGTCCTTATGTAAAAATGAATACACACACGTACATACATAGGAGTATAGGCATTATATAAAGTTAAATATATAAGATTATACATGAACCATATAACACATGAATTTTTAAAATGGATACTTTTTCTTACAATGGATACAGAGACTATATAAATGAATACAAGAATTACATGAAGGATAAGATAATATAGGAATATGGGAATTATTTATGGTTCATTTTTACAGGGCTCTTTCCTCTAGAATGATATTAATATAATAACGTAACATCCTAACTAAGGCTAACTAGATGATAACTATTGGTTTTATAATACAGATTTATATATACAACATAAGTCGGGTGGTTTAAGTCTAGTTCACGTGGTCTGGGTACGCACTCTTGGTCGTGCATAAATAGTTTCATGTTCCGTGTCACTGGGTTTTCTTTGTTCCCAGAATGATCTTTTCATCACAAATACACCGAGGATAATAGCACACACAATAATGATACTAACAACAGATGTTGAGAAAATGGTTACCGGTTGTAATATTTGTAAGAGGTTGTTTTGGTTATCATCCGAAATTTTAAACCGGCTCAATTGATCATTCCATTCAGGGGCATGCAGTTCGGGTAGGATGGTTACAGGTTTTATGGAGAGATTTAAGATCTCTATGACGGGTTTAAATTTAATTTGCGACGGAAATGGGTATGAGTTATTAAGGGTAACCTTATACGGGTTGTATATTTGGAGGGCTTTTGAACGCAAGGAGCAACCAATTGGTAGCCGAATAATCATCGGGATTGTAATGAGGGAATAATTTGATGGACACTCGAGGGTAGCGGCAGTCCTGTTCGCGAAGGAAACCCAGATGTCTGGTCCAATTCGTAGTTGGATGGTTTTAGGGGAATGAAATTTTTTAAATGAACATACGGGGGCATGCCGGTCACGAATTAAATCGACAAAGCAAGACCTAGTAGTGGGAAGAATAACTGGTTTGAGTGGAGGGCAGATGAGTTGTTTATTTGGTTGCGGGAATCGGCAATGCCGGACGTCGCTATCTGACATCAGAATAAGCGATAGATCTTTGGTGAGGAAAAGGTAAGGTGGTACGGTGGGTAATACAATCGATAGACAATAGAGTTATTTTGGTAGGGTGTTGGGAAAGGGTGAAATCTATATACGTCATAAGTGAGGAAATCGAAAAATGGTATAATTATGAGGTATGTGTAGGGGCGTGGTCCATGTACAGTCCAGGTGTATTCTAGAAATTGAGGGTAATTAGTGTGGTTGAGTGGGAATATGGGTGATAATTTTAATTGTGACTGGGCGGTGTGAATCAAGGACTGGAGTATTTCCCATGGTATTAGGGTGGAAAGAGTGATTTTTCCATGGGCTAGCTGGGTTTCACGCAAAACCTTGGAATGAATCGTAGTTATTCGTTGTAAGTATTTATCGATTAGGGTTACTTGTATGTTCATTATTTCTATTAATTCTAGATATCGTTTGTGTTCTTTGTATTGAGCTAACATGGATTCAAGGTATGTGAATCTGTCCGAAAGGGAGTGAAGGAAGCGATTGTTTTCGTGTAATGACCTAATAGTCTGTTCTAACATGTGTCCATTATATTGTCGATTCCGAGCGAAGAGATTCAATTTAAGTTCAACTCATTTAATATCTTCTTCGGTTGCTAATCCGAATAAACCTTTGAACAGTTTCCCTCCTATATCTATCAGTCCCCTTTTACTTCTTTGGTTAAAGTTTTCGGAATTTTTGGTTTCAGTTTGTATCCATGGTAAGGCTAATATTTCTGATAGGGCGCGTGCTGTAGTTTGAATATTTTCGAGGGTATTTTCTAACAGAACGCGACTTATCTGATCTTTTCCTTGGAAAGAATTTTGGACTTTACTTTCAAACGTTTCTAATTGGGTTTGTATCTGAAGGAGATTGATTTTAATTCTAGTAGGGGGTTGCAAATTTATATAAAGGTCTGCATGCCCTTTCAAAAATTTACCTTCTGCAAGTTTTTCTATAACAACTCCGGTAGAAATTTTAATGCTAGGTCTACAAGAGTAAATAATTTGGAAAATTATAAGGGGGACAATTTTATTCATTTCTACGCCTTAAGTTATACGGAGCTGGGGGTAGTTGTGTGGATACTTGTGTGGATACTTGTGTTGGTGGGCGAAGGGGTCGGCCTCGTTTTGGTGGTAATGGGGGTCGACCGTTGAGCTCGGATTCTGAACGGGTTCGTTTCTTATGTGAAGGTTCTAGTTCACGTGGGTGATGCATTTGCGGGCGGTATGTCGGGTCCGTGCGTCGATCATCAATCGGCGAGGGTGGTGACAGAGGAGATGGTGGAGTTGGAGGAGATGGTGGAGTTCAACTGAGTGATTCTCTCGAAGGGGTTTCTCCAGGGTCTGGGTCCGATGGGACGTTTGGCTCTGGGGCCTCCTCTTGTTCAGAGATTGCCTCGAGAATGGTGGTATTACGAGGTACCAATCTTCGTCATGGGTAGCGGTTCCCGCGGTGACTACTTCAGTTTTTTGATCCCTGCCCGATTTGTTAATATCTGACCTTTTGAAGGATAGGCGGCTCGAACGCCTGGCAGCTGTTTTTTGGGAAGGTGTTGCTCGGAAGCTATCTTCAAATTGTCAGCGTGAATGATCTTTAGTTTGGAATGATCCCGGAGGTCGAGGATTTCATAACGATTTTTTCCGAGGTCTTTCATAATCCTATATGGGCCATCCCATTTCGGTATAATTTGCGATGAGCCCCTGGCGGTTTCACGCTCTTCAGATAGCATCGCATACCAACGATTATAGTCCGTTGACGGGATGACGCCTATGTTGTTCTTGCTCCATCTGTTGGTTTCGTTGGTCGAGGGCATAGCGGATTATGTCAAAAATCTTGAAAGATCGTTCAGCTAGTTGCTGATTTGCTTCTGCCATTTCGGAAGATGTTAGGACTGCCGGGTCGGTTTGGTCGGGCAAATCAAAAGGTAGACGCTTGTCGTAGTGATATAGAACGAAATGAGGGGTGTCCCCGATGGACACATTATAGCCATTGTTGATGGCTGTTTGTACCATGGGAAGGGAATCATCCCATGTACGGGAGGATGCATCGACAACGTGGCGCAGGGCTTCCAAGATCTTTCGATTGTGTCTTTCCACTAAGCCGTTTGCCTGCGGGTGGTATGCCACAATGTGTGTATTTTTAATTCTACACATGTTACAAAGTGACTCGAACAGTTTGGAAGTGAAACTACGGGCGTTATCCGAGATTAGGATGGAAGGAGTGGTATGGTTTTGGATGACGCGTTCCACTAGGGCTCTTGCCACAGTTTCCGAGGTCTGATCTGGAATGGCGGCTACTTCGCTGTAACGCGAGAAGTGGTCCGTAAACACAATGATGTACTGATTTCCCTTTGATGTTTTGGGAAATGGTCCCAGTATATCCATTCCAGTTCTTTGCCAGGGCCTCTGGCATACTGGATATTTATGCATTGGAGCGGTGGATGGTACGTTGCCCTTATGCTTTAAACACGATGGACATTCGGCGATGTATTCATGTACCGTTCTGTTCATCTCGGGAAAATGGTATCGCTCCAAAAGACTTTTGATGGTGCGATCCGGCCCCATGTGTCCATAAAAAGGTGAGTCGTGACAAAGTCCAATGGCTATATCAACGAGATCCTTTGGTATCTCCACGAGGTCGTTTCCATCTTCGTTCCTGAAATGTACGAGCCCATCTTTGAGGTTGTACTGTTCTTTTACCTTCGATGGTTCCTTTTGTTCCAGGCGCGCCCGAAGGTTCTGGGTGTGTTGGTCCTGTTGTTGGGAGTATTGCAGACACTCGTAGTCGAACACAGGAAGAAGTCCTATTTTATTCACTCGGGCGTCGGGCTTGAGTCTCGACAATCCGTCTGGAATAACTTGCAGTTTTCCCGGTTTGTATACGATTTTCGCTGCAAAATCCTGAATCAACAGAGCCCATCTACTCAATCGTCCTTCAAGTAGCTTGTCCTTGAAGAGGTACGTGAGTGGCTTATGATCAGTCTTGATGGTTACATCGTAGCCATAGACGATATTTCGGAATTTTTTCAAAGCCCAATATACCGCTAGGGCCTCTCGGTCCGTAGTGGAATAATTCCGTTGAGGTGCAGAGAGAAGTTGACTGGCATAAGCAATGGGTAATTCCACACCGTCTACGTCCTGTAACAGGACGGCTCCTAGTCCATAGGAGGAAGCATCTGTGGCTATGATGAAGGGTCTTGTGTAATCAGGATATTGTAAAATGGGATGACAGGTTAGTTTATTAATTAAAGTTTCAAAGGCATGTTGGTGATCGGATTCCCAGTTAAATTTCGAATTTTTCTGGAACAAATTAGTAATGGGTTTAGCAATATTCGAAAATTGGGGGATAAAGTTCCGATAGAATCCGACAAAACCAATAAATGCACGGGCGTCGTCGATGGTCTTGGGTACAGGGTACCTTTCCAGGGCTTCGAGTTTGGCTGGATCAGGTTTAATTCCTGTGGACGAGAGTAGGAATCCTAGGTATACCAGGGATTCTTGTAAAAAATTGCACTTTGCAAGCTTCAGTTTAAGGTGTGCTTTTCTCAAGTGTGATAGCACATTATGAAGGCGTTGAAAGTGTGTTTTTATGTCCGAACTATAGACGATAATATCGTCAAGATACACGAGAGCTTCGACACCTAATAGGTCGGAAAGGACTATATTCATCAACCTAGAGAAATTAGCAGGCCCATTTCGGACTCCGAAAGGTAAAACCTGGAATTCGTAATGGCCTCGGTTAGTGGAGAAAGCAGTCATGCCCGAGATTCGGGACTGACCTCCATTTGCCAATAACCTGATGCTAAATCGAGGGATGAAAAAAATTCGCTTTCCCTACGTTCAGAATTGTTTCCTGCATGTTTGGAATCGGGAAACGGTCTGGGATGGTAATGTTATTCAGGCGTCTAAAATCTATACAAGGGCGAGATGTTCCGTCCTTTTTGGAGACGAGAATCATAGGAGCGGACCAGGGACTAGCTGAAGGCTGAATGACATCCTGCTCCAACATGTCCTTGATGTGTCCTCAATAGTGACTAACTGAGAATGTGGAACCCGATAGGGAGGAATGAAAATGGGTTTGGAATTGGGTTCCAACTTGATTTCAAAAGGGACCAAATTAGTTCGGCCCAGAGGATCTCCGGTTAGGGCAATCACATCTTTATTTCTTATCAGGAAATCGAGAAGTGATTCCATTAGTTTGGGATCCTGTAAAGCTGGTGACTCCTGAAGGGAGTGCTTCAGACATTTCTTATATTCTTCTTTTAATATTGAAGGCTTTAATTCTAAGGAACTGGAAACACGATTTATCGTACTGATGGGGAAATCTGAATCTATTTCTACTGTGGAAACAGTTCCTATTTTCTGATTTGAAGTTAATTCTATAGATCTTTCTCCTTTGTTTAAACAAACAACAGGGATAGCTGAATTCTGACTCTGACTAAGGACTTGGGCAATAAGAACATCTCTTTTGAAATTACTTTTCTCTGTAATCAGAGTACGCTCTGACTCTAATAATTTTCCTTGACTGTTAACTACTTTTGCTAGGAAACAAATCTTCTCATAAGGTGCTACTGTTATATGCTCGGTAGGGCATATGAAAAATTGTGAATCTGATTCTGGTTCGGCGACTAAAATTTGCCTTATTGGCTGAACTGAAGCTGGCTGACTGGAAACTGACTGACTGGAAACTGGCTGACTGGAAGCTGGCTGACTGGAACTGGCTGACTGGAAACTGACTGACTGGAAACTGACTGACTGGAAACTGACTGACTGGAAACTGACTGTCTGGAAACTGCCTGGGTTGATCCAACTGGATTCAACAACTGGAACTGATTACCCTGGGGTCTGATTTCTGGAGCGGTTGTCCCTCTGGATGCAACCGGCCGACTTGATCTGCTATCAAGTAGAGGGGGTTTCCTATTTCTTTCGGAAATCTGAACTGAGCTAAGTCTATTAGCATTAAGTTGTCTGTCATCCTCGCGGAGATGGTGTGTCCTATTTCGACACTTTACTAACTTTCCGGCTGGGTAAATCTCCCATTGATTCCGGTTAAAAAAATCCATCCCTAGTAGGATGTCTGTCTGAAAGGTGGCGACTGTGTCCACTATACAACATTTCGCGGGGTATACCGCGTTTCCAATTTCTAAATATAACTCAATTTCTCCATATGTGGGTATGGGTGTGCCCGTAACTCCTCTAAGTTGGCAGGATGGTGCCTTAAGTTCATATTTATAATTGGTACTCTCTAGTAATTCATCTACGCATTGTTTCTTAATTAACGTTGCGTGTGCTCCTGTATCTAGGAGAGCAGTTAAATCTTGGTTATCCGTACTACAATTTATTATTAAATCTAAGAGGTCCGCACCTATTATCCTGATGGGGAGTTTGTGTGCGTATCTGGGCTTACTACTGTAATTTAGGAGGGAGGAGGTTGAACTGCTGCCTCCAATGTAGGGTCTAAAAAAGGGATCACATGGTCTTCTATGGGAGGACCTGGATCATATTCTACGGGGATATCATACGCTGAAGGGTGTTCTTGAAAACTGTTCTCTGGGGAAAATGATTCCTCCCCGGGTACTTCTACGTACCGAACTAGTTGACCTTGCTGGTTGTATTGGGGTTTATACATGGGGTAAGAGTGTGGGTGACCCTGTGGTCGTGATTTATTGGGTTGGTAGTTCGACTGAGGCTGGGAATGGACTGGTTTCTGGGGATTGGTTGACTTTTGGGATACGTTTTGGGGACGTGGTTGGTTTGGTTTCTGAAAGTGGGGTCTATACCCTGCAGGGGCTTTATCAGCACACTTTTGGCGATCGCCACGGCGATGACCATGTTCGTGACAGTGGGAGCAATACGAGGGGTAATTACATTGACTTATCATATGCCCGAAACTATCACAGTTAAAACACTGTGGAGGAGGGCGTGTATTCTGGGTTTGGGGGGCTTGTTTCTGGGGTGTTCCCTGTATTTGCCTTGGTTTATATTGTTGTTGTTGTTGCTGTTGGTATTGGTGTTGTGGCTGCTGCTGAATATACTGTACAGGGGTTTCTCTACCCTTTCGGTAGGTTTGGTTTGCTAAATCGGGGTGATGTTCCCGTGTTTTGTTTATGGCTACACTGACAGGTTTGTCAACATTTAAAAACTCCTGAAACTTTTTTTTAGGCGCTCCGGGTAAGTTTTGGTAAATGGTTGTGGCTACTATTAGATTTCTTTGTTTCGAAGTAAAAGTTATGCCACATGCATTTTCTGCGGCCCGGAGGGCTTCTCCTACAAGTTTGTGTGTACGTGTAATAAAATTGTTTAAATCCTCGTGTTCCTCTTTCTTCCATTTAACTTGGAAGACTGCTTCTAATGTGGCTAAGGGTTGTGCAAGGGTTATTTCTTTAAAAAATTCTAATAGGTTTTGTTTAAAATCGTCCCATGTTATAGCTTCGCTAATTGATGGGACGTAAGTGACTGTGTCATGGGCATTTCCCTCTTTAGGGTCAATAAATCTTTTTGCTTCTCTGATTTTTATATCATCATCGGTAATATTCTCGCGTAAGAAATGTTGCTCTAAAGACTCAACCCAAGGTCTTACGCGCGGTTCAACAAAACGATTATCTATGGTCCCCTTAAAAATTAAAACAGTATGAGGAAGATTTACTAATCTGCCTAAGTTAATATATGCTGGGGCGGGGGTTTGAGACTGAGACATACTGACTTGTGTGTTTGGAATATGTTTGAAGGGCGCGGGGTAGGTGGAAAAATGGGTGTAGGTAATTCTTCGATGTCAGAAAGCGCACCGTCTGAATCGCTCATATGTGAAGGTACTTATTAATGTTCTAATTAGGTCTGCTTGACCGATCTTAATTCATGGAATGATCACTTAAGGGGTTTTCCTAACTACACTATCTAAAAAAAATAATGCACAACAATTTGCCTAACTCGGGGAAAATTTGAAAAGATTGCAAACAAAAATAAAAATGTAAACAACATTTCACTCGAATGTACACGAAGGTACGATACTATTACGTTTGATACATAAAATAAAATTATACTATACTGAATATAATTGTGACAATACTATTTTCAATAAAAAGAGTGTATCACTGGTGTCTGTAGTGTTCACTGTGTTTTTTGTTAATTCTGGCTCAATACTAAATATTAATTGTTAATAATAATGACTTTTCAAATGTTTAGAAATTATTTTAAAAAAGAGTTTTGTACTTAACAAGATTCCTATGGCGAAATCCTTTTGAGGTGTGTCCTGAAGACGTGTCTGGCTGGCCACTTGTTCCTAGATGAAAAGTAGGCGTGAAGAACTTGGAGTCGTAACGCACCGGTTCACGGGTGGATGTGACGAACTCGAAGTCGTGACACGCCGGTCAACTGGGTGTTGGTTCTGGTTCCAGGTCTGGAAGACTGGAAGAATCCTGGAGTCGTGAAGATCCTGGTTAAAGGGTCTGGAGGACTGGAAGAATCCTGGAGTCGTGGAGATCCTGGTTAAAGGGTCTGGAGGACTGGAAGAATCCTGGAGTCGTGAAGATCCTGGTTAAAGGGTCGCCAGTTGTTAACCCCTCCGTCTATGGCCCTGGGGTGGTTCGGATTGACGGGGGTTCTGGTTTAGGAGGCAAGCAACGGATAGGTGCCTTGAAGTGGTTTTTCTCTATGTTACTCTCCGAGTTCTTCTATAGTGGCTCGGAGGACTCTGGTAGATTTGCAATCTAAATGCTGAAGGTTCCGGATTCTTCTTATAGCGTATCCGGAAAGTTTTCTAAGTTTTTCTGAAGAGAGCAAGGCTCGAAGGGGACATAAAAAGTTTCTTCACTG
>JAJOZX010001852.1:645000-670000 GCA_023014485.1 Bathynomus jamesi
CAAATACATCAGATCCAAAAAATCCAGTCAATTTCATTACGGTATCCATCAATACTAGTACTTTGCCAACGAAAAATAAGTCACGGTCCATATCGATTGCGGACCAAGTCAAAATTTACAACCATATACATTACAATATATACACTTAGGAGGAAAAGTGTAGGTGTGGCTGTAAAGACTGTAGAGTAATGTAGAAATGTGTGTGCACGCATTTTGGGTCTCCCATTTAAAGGTGTTTGTGTGGCAAGGGAAGATCATGAGTTTTTCAATACCTCACAGTACTATGGGGGGCACCGCTCGGCAGAGGAATCTCTTTAAATGGGGTGTGTAAGGACAGAGAATATCCCCTAACCCAAGATGCTGCCTCCCTATATCCCACAACACTTGTGTTGAGCCGTGGGATCTATCCCCACAAAACCTTAATTTTACTACCTTAAACTATACCCAATCTATCAACATATGCGTCTAATCGATTTTTAAACATGTTTATAGACGTGCTACTAATTACTTCTACCGGCAAACTATTCCAGCTATTCACTATTCTATGCGTAAAAAAGTTTTTGGCAACTGCTGCCTCGAACCTTCTACTTGTCAACTTACACCCGTTATTTCTAGTCCTATTATATTGAGATATTTCGAAAAAGCTATCTCTATCTACATTATCGAACCCATTAATAATTTTGAAAACTTGGATTAGATCACCCCTTAACCTCCTAGTCTCGAGTGTTGGCAATTTTAAATCCTTGAGCCTATCCTCGTACGAATTTGACCTAAGCGACGGAATCATCTTAGTTGCTCGTCTTTGAACTCTTTCGATTTTGTCTATATCTTTGCGCATATGCGGATTCCAAAATTGGACCGCGTACTCCAAATGGGTCTAACTAATGATTTATAAAGAGGAACTATAATCTCGCGCGATTTGTACTCAAAATTTCGAGCTATAAAACCTTACACTTTGTTCGCCTTATTGACCGCTGCTATACTTTGTTTCGCTACTTTTAAATCACCAGTGACTATAACTCCTAAATCTTTTTCCTGCTCTACGCTTGTTAACTCCTTCCCTGACATACTATACGCAAAATTACCGTTACGCGAACCTATATGCAAAATTTTGCACTTATCAACGTTAAATCTCATTTGCCATGTGACTGACCAATCAACGATTTTATTCAGATCTTACTGAATTTTACCTCTATCTTCGTCATTAATCGCCCTACCACCCAGCTTCGTATCATCCGCAAACTTTGAAACTGTACTGACTATGCCGACATCTAAATCGTTAAAATATATAAGAAAAAAGCAAGGGGCCCAATACAGAACCCTGAGGAACGCCACTCGCTACATTAGCCCAAAACGACTCCGCTCCATCAACGACCACCCTCTGTTTCCTACCTCGCAACCACTCTTCTAGCCAATTTATTACTAGACCCCTGATTCCATGAGCCTTAGTTTTTTCAATGAGTCTTTTGTGCGCAACGGTGTCAAACGCTTTTTGAAAATCTAAATACACTACATCAACCGCCCGATGTCTATCGTAAACGTCCACCACGCTTTGGAAAAATTCTAAAAGATTAGTTAAGCAAGATTTGTTTCGCCTAAAACCGTGCTGCGTATTTCTATTTAGTTTATGCATGGCTAAGTGTTCGACTATACGATCCATAATTATTTATTCCAGTAGCTTACCTATAACAGACGTTAAACTGATTGGCCTATAATTTCCCGCCGCACCTTTATCACCTTTCTTAAAGATAGGTGTTACGTTTGCTAACTTGAAATTATCTGGTACGCACCCCTAAGAAATAGACGCATTAAAAATCTTTGTTAGCGGCACAACAATGCTATCTTTTAATTCTTTTAGTTGTATGGGATATATGGAATCCTGCCCCGGTGATTTACGCGTTTTCATTTTTTCAATATAGCGCATTACTCCCCTTCACTAACCACTATATTATCCAAAATATTACCGTTATCAAAAGGTATTATGTGTATGACCGTAGGGATATTTGTTACATCTTCTATAGTAAAAACTGATGTAAAAAATTCGTTTAGCAAGGTAGCCATTTCCTTGCTTTCAGAAACTAGATCTCCGTTTACATTTTTCAAAGGCCCCAAGACGCTTTTTACTGGATTTCTATTATTGACGTATTGAAAGAATCGCTTGGGGTTTTCTTTACCGTCACGAGCTATGGAGATTTCAAATTCGCGCTTGGACTTTTTTATTACACTTTTCGCTTCACGCCTCAGAGATGTGTAGTTGTTTCGTAACCACAAATTGTCTTTATCGCACTTATGTAGCCTAAAAGCCCTATCTCTACTCTTTATAATGTCTCCTACTCTAGAAGTAAACCACAAGGGTTTGTTGTTTACTTTCGCACGCTTAATTTTGTACGGTACACATTCCTCATTTATAGTCCTAAATACTGTTTCGAACGATTCCCACATTAGTTTTGCGTTGGAGTTTCCTATTACGTTTTCCCAATTGACGTGTGACAATTTATTTCGAAATTTACAAAAGTCTGCATGCTGGAAGTGAGGAATTTTAGTTGAGTTAGCTGGTTTCGAGTGACTTACTGAGAGGACAAACTCTACCATATTGTGATCGCTATTGCTCAACGGTTCTATTATTTGAAGATCAGTAATTAGCCTATCATCTGTAGTTATTACTAAATCTAAAATACTGTCCAACCTCGTAGGTTCCCCAACCTTTTGAATAAGAAAGCTATCCTCGAGAAAATTAACTAAACGATTACCTTCCGCGTCTCCCTGCATTGTATCGTAATTTACGTTAGCGCAATTAAAGTCACCCATAACGAAAGCCTGCTCACTACCGATTATTCGCTTTAGTTCACGATATAACGCTTCGTCCTTATCAGCTGTTTGATTAGGGGGCCTATATATAACCGCAACAACAAGTTTGAAATCGTTCAATTTAAGTTTGCTATCGAATCTATCGGTTCTGGAATTGTGTGCTTTACTTCTATAACGTTCGCTATATTATCTTTGATATAGAACATAACACCGCCTCCTCGCCTACCTATTCTGTTTTTAACAAAAAGTCTATAACCTTTAATATGATACTCCCCTACAAAGTCACGAGTTTCAGTGCTAAGCCACGATTCATTTATCGCAATTATATCATACTCTTTACAAGCAATTAAAGAAAAAAATTCGTTTCTTTTATTTTGTAGGCTACGAGCATTTAAGGATAGAACCTTCAAATTGTTTGTAATTGCGACAACTTCGCGAGCGCAGTGGAAATTTATGGAATTTACGCTGGGACCGCTCGAGTTACGGCAGCCTGAAAAGAAGAGACAGTATTATGGAATAGTTTTCCTAAACGCGCAGCTCCAACGTCATGAAGATGAAGTCCATCTCCGAGGAACAAGTCCCTCTTGTCGTAGAAACTGTTCCAAAAATTCGCAAAATGCCCTCCTTCCTGTTGCAAAGAGACTTTAGGTTATTGTTAATATAGGTCGCCTTGTTGTAGAAATCGTTACGATGGATAATTCGAGGAAGTATACCTGTTAAAACAATCTTATTAGTTTTTTCATTTAATCGCTCTAGTAAGTCCTGTACCTAGCCAGCAGTTCTTCCGATCTAGAATTTAAAACGTTATTAGTACTGACCTGAATAACATACGTTGTGTCCTCGGAGGTACTGTCTGTAAATTGGTCAACACTATTAGTTATAACCTCCACCCTTGCACCAGGGTAGCAGTAACGGCGCCTACGACGAGGGTTTCTCCCACATATATATATATATATATATATATATACACTAGGGTGTCTCTTATTGGGTAGTCAAAAATTGAAATGTTGAATTATTTTATCTGCGCCCCCTAAAATATTTCCATTTAGCATAAAAACTAAAACTTGAAAGTTTGACACAAATTGGCTCATATTTAGGGGTCGCCCCCGGCTAATAAAAATGGTGACCATGGCATAATAGCTCCTGACATATGATTATGCTCATTATACACATAATTCCTTCATTCTTTTTTAGTTTGATTCGTTTTATAAGTATAGGCCTTCTTATTTATCATTGATCCTTTTCTAACCTATCTTTGTTGTATAATCCATCCTTTGGTCCTCAATCCTTCTTTATCCCAATCCTTTTTCCCTATCCAAAATCCTTCCTGGCTCTTTTTTTATATACAATCAGCAATGAAGCATTGCTACAAAAAAAACCATTAGTTTATTATATAGAGATAAATTCAAAATGCCAGTGCTATTTACATACTTTAATTACTTTAATTAGCATTATTTCCTTATACAACATTTATTTAATATACAATGATTAACAATATGGTGTATTTTAAGGTGCGACCTCATTGATGGTTATTTTTTGAGAAGAACAGTTTTGATGGAACTGGGTGACTCTGGCGGTGTTTTGCAACAATTTGGAGCAGGAACTGGAGCTGCTCTTCCCCCACTGTCAATTTCTTATTCAGCTCTTGAACTAAAGCTACTGCACGTTCTGCCCGGTCATTTACAACAGATAGAGCTGCAACAATAGCTCTGGCCCTTAAATATTCACAGTTGGATGTCCAAGTGCTGGGTGCCTTGTTCAGAAATCCTTCTGGCAAATTCAGCTTAGTAAAGAATTCTCTAGTATTTCTTGTAACAAGTTGGTGTAGTCCTTCACCAGAGCAGAAGGTCGATTCAGGAATCCGAGGGACGCTTGGGTGGTCTATCAGTGGACTCATCTTCTAATGCCTTTACCATGCGTTTCTTTACATCTGTAGTAATTCGCTCATCAAAGAAAGCAAGACCAACTGCTTCTTCAGACAGGTACCATAAGTGGTTAGAGAGCTTTTTTTAGTTGCATCAGAAATCTTTTTGTTAGGATAATTAATCAATGACCTCATAAGGAGCCAGTCATTAAATGGGGTTTCAATAGGGAGTGAGGATGTTGTCCAAGCCTTCATATAGATGAGAACAGAAAAAAGGGAAAGATCTCGAATTCCTCGTTCTTCATCTTAGTCATCTTGAACTGGTTTCGAAAAAGCCACATCTTGATAGAATAGAGCGCTTAGGACATCCAGCGAGCTCGATGCATGGCACCTGGTGCACAAAACTTGATGCCTTTATTGGGGACACCTCCAAGAAAGATGATGACAGATCCAAAATTCTTGATAGTCATCCCGTAGCATAGGTGCCTGGGATCTAGCAAACTGAATTAGTTCAGTTTTAGACTGGATAATTGCTTCTTTAGTAATCGTGTCTGTCTCACCTGTTTGGAACTGGCTTTGATCAACAGAAGTCCAATTGTCACTAATCGTGTCTGTCTCACCTGTTTGGAACTGGCTTTGATCAACAGAAGTCCAATTGTCACGAAAACGCTTAAAGATCAATATCTCTGGACCAGTTGATGTAGATCCCAATGTTGCTTCAAATGCAGCTCCCAACAATAAATCTAAAACATGGTGTCTACAAGGCAAGTACAAAACATCATGTCCCATTTTGCTTCGATGAGAGCACAGGCTCCACTATATTGACCCGTGTTTGAAGCTGTTGTATCGAAACAAATTGCTTTTCCTCTCTCTGTAATTCCCCATTCATTCAGACAGTTAAAGACGGCTTCAGCTTGTGCTTCTCCAGTTGAGTTTGGGATTTTGGGGACACCAAGCAGCTGTTCAACACCAGGTCCTGACACAAGTACTGGGAGACGATCAATGTGCTTATGCGAGGTGAGGTCCTCCATCATCTTGCCATCCCAGTGGACTGTCATAGAACATTCTCCATGGAAATGCTCCTTAAGTTCTTTAGCATGACGAGCTCGGTTCTTATTTCGAAGGCGATGGATAGAATGTTGGTTTATGTTGTAATCTGAAGCGTCCAAACCAAAGCTTTTAGCTGCCTCTGCGAGGATAAATGTCGCCTTTCTAGAGGAAATTTGTGTACGATCCAGGGCAGCAGACATCTGAATAGTCATGATGTTTTTCATGCCTCGTTTTTGCTTAGATTTTGGTAAAGCACAAGCTCCTTTGGGCTCCTCCTCCTCATTCTCACTTTCATCAGTGTTGCTGGAAGATGTGGAAGAAGCCAGTACAACTTGACTAGTAGACGCCTCCATCAAAGATTCTGACTTTCTTTTTCTCTCTGCCTCAGCTTCCAACCGTTTGACTGCATTTTTTGTGCGGTGAAGATGTACAGTGTCCACACCACCGATTGAGCCAGGACGACCTTTTTGTCTTTGCAGTTGAAGGAACTCCAGTCCTCACGATTCTTGATCAGCTTCTCAGCGTCTCCATGGGCGATGTCAGAGATCTTCCAATCGCTCTACAAAATCAGCCTCCTTGGTTTTATGGCTCTGGCTTGTTCTGGAAGCATGCTTCTTTAAGCAACTCCATTCGTTAAAGAAATTCTCTAACTTCTTCATGGCACGAGGTTCCTGCTGAGTAGGAATATTGGCCTTATCCCAGATAACTATTGTGGCTCGAATAGATTGACGCAGAGCATCGCGGATTGTCATGTTTTTCTCTCTGTGGAGGTGCATAAAATAACCAAAAGCTTGCCTATATGGGGCAGCTTTGAGCCTTTAATATCATCTACTGTAGATCCGAGCAAATAGAATGGTCTTCTTGTATTCATCTGCAAAATAAGAAAACAAAATATTAATGTAGTGTTATGGTTTTGTAGAGCAGGGCTAAATCACTGTTTTGACTTTTAAATTACAAAAAAAAAAAAATTTGGTAGACAAAGTTAATTTGGTCTATTTTATAAATCTAACGTATTTTTCTCAATTATTATTCCTATTATTTTTTAATCTAAGAAACAAGGAATAAATATTTTTGTAGTAGAAATTTATATTTTGCTATTTTATTGGAAATAGAAACAGTGGCGTCACTAGGTTGGTGTCACCCAGTGCGGTAACTCATGGTGTCACCCACCCCCCCATGGACCTCCTCCCGTACCAGACCATACAGAATCCTTAGTAATGTTTTTTGTACTAATGTTACTCGTAAATCGTAATTCCCGTATATCACTGAATGTAATGGCAATAGTAGTGACATAAACAACTAGCAAAATTAAAATTACTCCTTTAAATTACAGTATCATACGCACAGCCTAAATGTATTTACATTTACATAGTTTCATGTGGTTAAAGTGAAAATTCGGTAAGAAAACAATAGAATTCGAAGTAAAAACGTTTAAGAACTACTGTACATCAAAATTATGTTAATTTTAACGTTAAACTTTACCGTTACATGAGATACATTAATGGATTAGGTTTGCATAATCAATAACGGCCCAAATAATGTAGAAGTTGTAGACAAATGCATATGGAAATATACTCATAAATTTGAGGCTGCAACATCATAAAGACAGAGGCTGCAACAACTGAGCGGAAGCCTTTTTTTATTTTTCTCCTTCTTTTCCTTTAATTACTACTTCATTCTCAAAAAAGTTATTGATATAGGTTCACAAATACTAATTACCACAATATTGTAGCTAAAACAACAGAAAATTTGACAAAATCTAGTGACACCACTGATAGAAACACAGATCATGAAACACATGTCAGGTAAAATTTCCATTGAACTAAATTAAATTCTTTGTGACAAATAGCAACATTGTTTAAAACTTCATAATATGTGTATAAGAGCATAAATTCTAATTTTTTCATTAAATTCATTAAATTTTTTTCAAACACTAATAACAAAATCAGTATAAATAATTGTGAAAAATATAAATAACAGTTTATTATCTGATAATAGCAAAAAAGAAGTATAGTGATACACAGTCACACCTTTACTTATGACAGCAGAACACTGAATGATGACAAATAAACAATTGCAACATAATCTGGAGCATTCTTGATGAAACGTGTTTAAACAGGTTGATCTTGTCTTATCAAGCAATATTTTCAGCTACAAACTTGACAATTATCTCTAATATATTCATTTAATTGAATTCATCATAAATATGATGATTAATTAATTAAAAACATATGTTTAGTATAATTGACAACTGCTAGTAATTTCAAATATTAATTGCATAAATAATAGCTATATTTTATGAACTTTAATAAGCGGGGGCGACCTCTAAAAATTGTTCAATCCAAAGAAATATTTATATGTGATGTTTTTCAACCAATGGAACTGGTTGAGGGAGCGCAACCTAAAAAAATCAACACTTCGAAAATAAGAGACACCCTAATACACACACATATATATATATATATATATATATATATATATATCTATATATTATATAATATATATATATATATATACACGTTGTCCAAAAAAAACTAAACACGCTGATTTTTTTGGACTCCGTTTTTTAATAAGCTATAATTTTTTTATAATTTGAAATGTAAACATAATAGTTAATAATTATAATAATAATGAATAATTATTTATAATAATAATTAATAATTATGAGATATGTTCATATAATTTATCATTTTGGTATAATATAAATGGAGTTGCAAATTAACGTTTTTATTTTCCATAGGTTTGAGTGACCCCTGATGCCGTCATATGATGAAGAAGACAAATTTTAATCAAAAACTTAAGATTATCCTAAAGATGGGGTGCAAAAAAGAATGCAAGAGTTTCCTAATAAAGATTGGACACAATCTGGCGTGAACTATCTGATAAAAAAAATAGATGAAACTGGTTCGGCAGATAGACGTGAAGGAAGCGGGCGTTCTCGTTCCGCAAGGACTGATGAAAATATTCGACAGCTCGAAGCACTCATTCTTAGTCAAGAAAATAATCCTGGTACACATCTCAGCAGTCGTAAGATTTCCCATGAACTTGGAATTTCTCGTGGAAGTGTTTTCAACATTGCTAAAAATGATTTAAATCTTCATTGTTATAAAAGGCAGCGTGTACATAAATTGACAAAAGCTAATAAACAGAGACGTAATATGTGTGCACGAGAACTTTTAGAGCGATTTCCAGATGACAGATCGGTAGCAAAAATCTGGTTTTCAGATGAGAAGATCTACCATATAACTCCTCCAATAAACAATCAAAATGATAGGGTTTACTCAAGGGCGGATAGAAAAAAAGATGTTAGTCCTGAACGTTTGTTGAAAGAAACGGCAAGAGTTTCTCAAGGTGTGATGGTGGGTGCGTGCGTATCGAAGATGGGCAAATCTCGTTTAGTTTTTATTGAACCTCCAGCCAGGATTAATGCAAACTACTACATTAATCATGTTTTGCCGATTTATCTAGAAGATATGCAAGCCAGATGTGGTAATGATTTCACCTTTCAGCAAGATGGCGCACCAGCACACAGAGCTCGTCTGACAATAGAGTACCTCAGAGCTCAGGAGGTTAGTTTTATCGAGCCCGAAAATTGGCCAACAAATAGCCCTGACCTTACACCAATGGATTATGGCATATGGGAAGCTCTATCTTCTAAGGTTTACATACCTGGGCAGAATATTGAAGATTTAAATGATTTAAGACGGAAACTCATAGATGGTTGGGAAAGAGTTTCACAAAATTATGTAGACAAGTGCGTGGACGAGAGGCGATCGCGTTTGGTTAAGTGTATAGAACAAAATGGTTCCCATATTGAACAATTTTTCAAATAATAATATAAATTTGCATTAAATTTATTGGAATAAGAAATCTTAATTATTATATTCAAACTTATGAGAACGCATACATGTTATTAATTTGCGTGTTTAGTTTTTTTGGACACCGTGTATATATACACACACACACACATATATTATATATACACAAACAATATATATATACACACATACATATATATATATATATATATATATATTAATATATATATATATATATATATACACATATATATATATATAATATATATATATATATATAATATATAATATATATATATAGATATATATATATATAATATATACACACATATATATACACACACACATATATACACACACACACATATATATATATATATATCAAACACACACACACACACATATATATAGACACACACATATATATATATATACTATATATATATATACACCCATATACATATATACACACACACACATACATATACATACACACACATACATCTATACACACATACACTATATATACACACACACATATACATATATATACACACATATGCATATATATATATCACATATACATATATATATATACACACATATATATATACACACATATATACATATATATATATACACATATACACATATGCACGTACATATACATATATATATATATATATACATATATATACATACATATACACATATATACATATACATATATATACACCTATATACATATACATATATATATACACAATTTAGGGTGGATCGATTTTACATTTTTTTCGATTTCCATATTCTAATAGAGACAAAACCTTGCGCATGCATGAGAAAATAGCCTCTGAAAATCTTAGCGTAATAGGTAATCATCTTCTGCCCCGGCAGAGCGATGAAAATCATATTTTAGTAGTCAAAAACGTATTTTTCTTATATTTTAAAAATATTTCAATATGCATCAAAATTATTCCTAATAACTATAAAGTCGATGAAAAAAGACCTCATATGATCGTTTTTCCAGCGCGTTGTCCTACGTTAATATCTTTTGCCCCCGGCAACAACGTCAAATGTTGAAAAAATAGGTAATTTATATACATATTTTCAGATCGGCTCTTTGTCTTAAATAATGCATTTATATATTTCCATAGCATTTATCGTTGCTTAGGCATCATCAACTTTCTAGAGACTAACAATATTAGCACGGACGACATTGTGGCTATCGGCTGTAATGGTACCGCAGTGAACACGGGTCGAAAGGGTGGAGCCATTCGTATGATTGAAATGAAACTACAAAGGCCAGTTCAGTGGATCATATGCCTATTACACGGTAATGAATTATCACTGCGACACCTCATTCAAGACTTGGACGGCAAAACAACTGGGCCAATGGGCTTTACTGGACCAGTTGGAAAACAACTGAATGACTGCGAAAAACTTTCAATTACAGAATTCGATGCCATTCCATCTCCCGACATTGACATAGATGATGCCGAGTTGAGCACTGACCAAAAATATTGTTAGGCATTACAGAGCAGTGTCGAGCGGTAGCTCTCTTCAGCTCTCGCGGCTCGAAATCCAGGTAAGATGGCGCATTCCAGGTGGCTGACAACAGCAAATAGATTTTTGCGCCTCTATGTTTCAACCAGTGAACCCCCAGCACCTTCAAACGAAATTGTGCGATTCATTATGACAGTTTACGCACCAATTTGGTTTAAGATAAAGAAAAACTCCAGTTTCACTGAGGGCGCAAAACATTTTTTCGAAATGATGCGTTTCTCTCAGACCATGCCTCAAAGATCTAAGACAATCGCCACCAAAATCCTCCGTAGAAATTCTTTCTTTGCTCACCCAGAAAATTTTGATCTCCATGCTACATGCCGATGAGCAACACATAAGAGAATTGGGATGGAGAAGAATATTAAAAGCACGATCAAAACAATCACCAGCGGGGGAAATTCGAACCTTCGCCATGCCTGAGCTGCTCTACGATAGTCAAAACTATTACGAAATGATCAACTGGCAAACGGCTGAGGTGACCGAACCCCCCGTTACAAAAACAATACCTGATACCCGAATAAAAGAGTTTGTTGAGACGGGAGACCAGCCTGATGGACTGATCCCACTATTCCCTTGTCATACTCAAGCGGTCGAGAGACTCATCAAATTAGTAACCGAAGCCTCTGCCAGTGTAAGTGGAATAGAAGAGAGGGACGGATTCATCCGCTCCCGTCTTCACTCCCGAACAAAAATTCCACGATTTGATTCTAAGAAAGATTACCGTATGTAAATCGACATGCAGCCAAAGGAAGGGTGGTTGGGGCTGGATAGGGTGGAACTCGACGTACAGCCACCTCCTCGTGCTGAGTTCTGGGTTGCTAATTTTATAAAATTAGCAAGCGAGGAGCTGTACTTAGTACTTATCGTACTTATAACATCGCATTAACGTAATTATAATCCACATTTAGACTTTTCTCGGGGACAGAAGATATTACTCTAGAGTCATAAAATTTTGCGTGTGTGTTATTTCATGCCTAAGCAACGATATAAATGCTATGGGAAATATATAAATGCATTATTTAAGACAAAGAGCCGATCTGAAAATATGTATATAAATTACCTATTTTTTCAACATTTGACGTTGTTGCCGGGAGCAAAAGATATTAACGTAGGACAACGCGCTTGGAAAAACGATCAAATGAGGTCTTTTTCATCGACTTTATAGTTATTAGGAATAATTTTGATGCGTATTGAAATATTTTAAAAATTATAAGAAAAATACGTTTTTGACTACTAAAATATGATTTTCATCGCTCTGCCGGGGGCAGAAGATGATTACCTATTAAGCTAAGATTTTGCAGAGGCTATTGTCTCATGCATGCGCAAGTTTTTCTCTCTATTAGAATATGGAAATCGAAAAAAATGTAAAATCAATCCACCTTAAAATTTATTACACACACATATATATATATAATATATATAATATATATATATAATATATATATATATATACAGGGCGTCCCAAAAAAATGTATACACACTTTAAATACTTATAAAGCAGTGTTTATTAAAATACATTTCATTTTCAAAATGTAAAGAATCTACAGACATTATTTAATTGTTTTGTCAACGCCTGTTTTCAAACTGACGTCCGTTCTGGTCCAGGCACTGCTGATAACGCGAAGCAATGGAATCGCAAACATCACGAAACATTTCGTTTGGTATTTGTGTGCATTCTCGTTCAATGGCTGCTCTCAATTCAGCGACTGTTGCAGGTTTTATAGCGTAGACTTTGTCTTTTAAGTATCCCCATAAAAAAAATCTAGTGGTGTGAGGTCTCTGAACGCGGAGGGTATTCTACGAAACCCCTTCGTCCAATCCACATCCACATCGTGCCAAGTACCACTCGCAATACTCCACTCTTCGGTCCGGATCATCTTCATTAATAGCATGGACTAATCTTGGAATGTAACTTTTCCATTGACAGCGCTTCAAAATGCGTTGGACAGACGATTCTGAAATTCCTACCTCACGACTCGCTTGCCGCACAGATTTTCTTGGACTTTGGTGATACGTTTCCAGTACTCTTTCTTGCTTTGTGGGGCTTGTCGATGTCCGTGGTCTTCCGGAACGCTTCTTGTGGACATTCTGAACAGTTCCATCGGCTTCAAACTTATCTCTAATTCGAGTGATGGTAAGTCGCGTTGGTGGATCTGTTTGAAACTCCCTCCTAAACTGTCTTTGCACTTCAACTGCGTTTTCACACTTCCAAGTAGCATTTTAAAATGAATTTCCTTTGTTCAAAGCTTAGTCTGACTGCCATTATTAATTCTAATGGGTTTAACTTGGAAAGAAAGAAACATCAATTGAGCTATCAGCTGTTAAAGTGTGTATACATTTTTTTGGGTCGCCCTGTATATATATATATATACACATACATATATATATATATACATACATATATACATATATACATACATATATATAGTATATATATATATATATATATATATATATAATATATATATATATATAGTCGTGATCAGTCTTTCCTTGTGAACAGACGTGTTTTATCGAGTGTCCAGTGTTACCAAGCGAATAAATGGTTTTCGTTCGTGTCTTCAAAAAAAAAAAAATAGTGTTTGGTGCATTCTTAACTAAATTACTTCGTGTTACTAATCATTCATTAACGAATATATTTCATTTATTGAATTTATTCATTACTATATTACTTGACTAAACCAAGGCTTGTGCCTTGTTTGTTCCCGTATCTGTTACTACACGAGGTTTCATAAGGTTGGAATAATCTTGGTTTGCCTTTGTTATTTTTCAAATTATCAGAAACGAGGTTTCTTAATGTTCATTTTTCCCTTCACACTCTACCTGACCTCCCGAAGGGTCACCCACCGTGGGATAAAGGAATTAAGTCGGTCGAACAGCAGTCAGATAAGTTTCATTTAATACTTTTTCTTTAACAGATCTTCCGTCGGTAGCTTAATTATATATTCATTTAGCATAAAATTGTGTTACAAGAATATGTTTCTGCGATTCAAGAACATTTTTGCGGGTTTTCGCAGGTGACGGCACAATAAGCACGCGGTAGACCTACGTTGTAATTTATTAATTTCAAAATGCTCGTTTTTTGTTTTTTGTTTTTTAACTAATTAAAAGCATGGCATCCCCGTCAAGTACTTGCAGTCGCTGTGAAGGGAAATTTGCCGCTTACGCGTTTACAATGGCTAATAATAATGAACAGTTAGTTTGCAGGTGGTGCTCAAGCATGGAAGTCCTGAGGAACGAGTTAGAACGTGAGAGGGAGGCCAGGGTGAGGCTTGAATAAAGCGAGATGCTCCTGACGGCAAAATTAGAATCCCTTGAGACTCCAGTTACAACCACTCCTGCCTCAGTTTCTACTAATAATATAAAGAGTATTAATAGCCCTCTCTCTTCCCCTAGTTCCCAACCCTTCGTTCGATCGAGTGCGTAATGGAGCCCCATTGAGAAAACCTAAGACTTGTCTACCAGTAATACTGTAAAAAGCAATAAGTTTTCTGTTTTAGGTTTCGAAGATGCTGATGAACCGGAAATACGAATCGTTGGCGATTCCATTGTTCGAGGGCAGCTCGAGGAATTCTGTGGGAGAAACCCTCGTCGTATGCGCCGTTACTGCTACCCTGGTGCAAGGGTGGAGGATATAACTAATAGTGTTGACCATTTTACAGACGGTACCTCCTAGGACACAACGTATGTTATTCATGTCGGTACTAATAACGTTTTAAATTCTAGATCGGAAGAACTGCTGGCTCGGTACAGGGACTTACTAGAGCGACTAAAGGAGAAAACTAATAAGATTGTCTTAACAGGTATACTTCCTCGAATTATCCAACGAAACGATTTCTACAGCAAGGCGACCTATATTAACAATAACCTAAAGTCTCTTTGCCAACAGGAAGGAGTGCATTTTGTGAATTTTTGGAACAGTTTCTACGGTAGGAGGGACTTGTTCCTCGAAGATGGACTTCATCTTCATGACGTTGGAACTGCGCGTTTAGGAAGACTATTTCATAATACCGTCTCTTCTTTTCAGGCTGCCGTAGCTCGAACAGTCCCAGCATAAATTCCACAAATTTCCTCTGCGCTCGCGAAGGTGTCGCAGTTACAAACAATTTGAAGGTTCTATCCTTAAATGCTCGTAGCCTACGAAATAAAATAAACGAATTTTTTCTTTAATTGCTTGTAAAGACTATGATGTAATTGCGATAAGTGAATCGTGGCTTAGCACTGAAACACGTGACTTTGTAGGGGAGTATCATATTAAAGGTTATAGACTTTTTGTTAAAAACAGAATAGGTAGGCGAGGAGGCGGTGTTACATTGTATATCAAAGATAATATTGAGAACGTTATAGAATTAAAACACAATTCCAGAACCGATAGATTCGACTATAGCAGAACTTAAATTGAACGATTTCAAACTTGTTGTTGCGGTTATATATAGGCCCCCTAATCAAACAGCTGATACGGACGAAGCGCAATATCGTGAAACTAAAGAGAATAATCGGTAGTGAAGCAGGCTTTAGTTATGGGTGATTAATTGCCAACGTGAATTACGATACAATGCAGGGAGACGCGGAAGGTAATCGTTAGTTAATTTTCTCGAGGATAGCTTTCTATTCAAAAGGTTGGGGAACCTACGAGGTTGGACAGTATTTTAGATTTAGTAATAACTACGGATGATAGGCTAATTACTGATCTTCAAGTAATAGAACCGTTAAGCAATAGCGATCACAATATGGTAGAGTTTGTCCTCTCAGTAAGTCACTCGAAACCAACTAACTCGACTAAAATTCCTAACTTCCAGCACGCAGACTTTTGTAAATTTCGAAATAAATTGTCACACGTCAATTGGGAAAACGTAATGGGGAACTCCAACGCAAAACTAATGTGGGAATCGTTCGAAACAGTATTTAGGACTATAAATGAGGAATGTGTACCGTACAAAATTAAGCGTGCGAAAGTAAACAACAAGCCCTTGTGGTTTACTTCTAGAGTAGGAGACATTATAAAGAGTAGAGATAGGGCTTATAGGCTACATAAGTGCGATAAAGACAATTTGTGGTTACGAAACAACTACATATCTCTAAGGCGTGAAGCGAAAAGTGTAATAAAAAAGTCCAAGCGCGAATTTGAAATCTCCATAGCTCGTGACGGTAAAGAAAACCCCAAGCGATTCTTTCAATACGTCAATAATAGAAATCCAGTAAAAAGTGTCTTGGGGCCTTTGAAAAATGTAAACGGAGATCTAGTTTCTGAAAACAAGGAAATGGCTACCTTGCTAAACGAATTTTTTACGTCAGTTTTTACTATAGAAGATGTAACGAATATCCCTACGGTCATAGACATAATACCTTTTGATAATGGTAATATTTTGGATAATATTGTGGTTAGTGAAGGGGAGGTAATGCGCTATATTGATAAAATGAAAACGCGTAAATCACCGGGGCCGGATTCCATATATCCCATACAACTAAAAGAATTAAAAGATAGCATTGTTGTGCCGCTAACAAAGATTTTTAATGCGTCTATTTCTGAGGGGTGCGTACCAGATAATTTCAAGTTAGCAAACGTAACACCTATCTTTAAGAAAGGCGATAAAGGTGCGGGAAATTATAGGCCAATCAGTTTAACGTCTGTTGTAGGTAAGCTACTGGAATCAATAATTAGGGATCGTATAGTCGAACACTTAGAATTGCATAACTAGTTAGAAATACGCAGCACGGTTTTAGGCGAAACAAATCTTGCTTAACTAATCTTTTAGAATTTTTCCAAAGCGTGGTTGACGTTTACGATAGACATCGGGCGGTTGATGTAGTGTATTTAGATTTTCAAAAAGCGTTTGACACCGTGCCGCACAAAAGACTCATTGAAAAAACTAAGGCTCATGGAATCAGGGGTGTAGTAATAAATTGGCTAGAAGAGTGGTTGCGAGGTAGGAAACAGAGGGTGGTCGTTGATGGAGCGGAGTCGTGTTGGGCTAATGTAGCGAGTGGCGTTCCTCAGGGTTCTGTATTGGGCCCCTTGCTTTTTCTTATATATATTAACGATTTAGATGTCGGCCTAGTCAGTACAGTTTCAAAGTTTGCGGATGACACGAAGCTGGGTGGTAGGGCGATTAATGACGAAGATAGAGGTAAAATCCAGGAAGATCTGAATAAAATCGTTGATTGGTCAGTCACATGGCAAATGAGATTTAACGTGATAAGTGCAAAATTTTGCATATAGGTTCGCGTAACGGTAATTTTGCGTATAGTATGTCAGGGAAAGATTTAACAAGCGTAGAGCAGGAAAAAGATTTAGGAGTTATAGTCACTGGTGATTTAAAAGTAGCGAAACAAAGTACAGCAGCGGTCAATAAAGCGAACAAAGTGTTAGGTTTTATAACTCGGAATTTTGAATACAAATCGTGCGATATTATAGTTCCTCTTTATAAATCATTAGTTAGACCACATTTGGAGTACGCGATCGAATTTTGGAATCAGCATATGCGAAAAGATATAGACAAAATCGAAAGAGTTCAAAGACGAAGAACTAATTTGATTTCATCGCTTAGGTCAAACTCGTACGAGGATAGGCTTAAGGAGTCAAAATTGACTACATTCGAGACTAGGAGGCTAAGGGGTGATGTAATCCAGGTTTTCAAAATTATGAATGGGTTCGATAACGTAGATGAGGATAGCTTTTTCGAAATATCTCAATATAATAGGACTAGAAATAACGGGTGTAAGTTGACAAGTGGAAGGTTCGAGACAGCAGTTGCCAAAAACTTTTTTATGCATAGAATAGTAAATAGCAGGAATAGTTTGCAGGTAGAAGTAATTAGTAGCACGTCTATAAACATGTTCAAAAATCGATTAGACGCATATGTTGATAGATTGGGTATAGTTTTAGGTAGTAAAATTAAGGCTTGAGGTTCGGAACCCACGTAAAATTGTAGGTGGGCATTCTTAAATCGGACGTAGTACGCGTAACATGGAGCGCTTCACGACTGCTGAGATGGCTGACATGCATATGGTGTATGGGGCTGCCAATGGAAACGGAAGAGCTGCTGTGAGGTTGTACCGACAGCGCTTCCCAAACAGACATGTGCCAAACCACCAAACGTTTGCGCATTTGCTTCGGCGACTGCGAGAAACTGGAACATTCCATGCAAACATGGATGACACTGTCATGACTCCGTTCTTGATGAGCATGCACCCGTGTAGCATGTGGATTTGCGTGCGCCCACACGTGAGAATTGTGCATGTTAAACACACCCTCACGTGTGAAACAGGCCTCATCTGAGAACAGCACATAAGCCGGAAAATTAGGCTGCACCGCTGTCTGCTGCAGAAACCAGCGTGCGAATTCCACACGAAGAGGGTAATCCCGAGGTTGTAATGCCTCGACTCTTTGACGATGAAACGGATGTAACTGCTGCTCGTGCAACACTCTCCAGACCAGGTCGTGGTTCACACCGAGGATACGTGCAACACCTCGCGTGCTTGCGCTTGGATTGTCCTCAAATCGCCGTAGAATTTCTTCTTCCATGTCAGGAGTGCGCACGTTTCTCTCCCGACCAGTGTCATGCATGTTTGCATGGAATGTTCCAGTTTCTCGCAGTCGCCGATGTAAGTGCGCAAACGTTTGGTGGTTTGGCACACGTCTGTTTGGGAAGCGCTGTCGGTACAACCTCACAGCAGCTCTTCCGTTTCCATTGGCAGCCCCATACACCATATGCATGTCAGCCATCTCAGCAGTCGTGAAGCGCTCCATGTTACGCGTACTACGTCCGATTTAAGAATGCCCGCGGCAAGCGCGAGTCTAGCCCACTTACCCTTTTAGCCAATTGCAGCGGCGCCCTCTCGCGCCGAATGGTGACGTCAGCGGACATACACTTATAGACGAAAAGGGTTTGTCTTGGTGTTGCCTATCCCCCATTACAATTTGTACAGAAAGTTTTCAAACACCCTGTATATACACACACACATATACATATATACACACCCACACATATATATATATACCTACATATATATACATATACATATATAACACACACACACACATATATATATATATATATATATATATATACGTATATATACACTGTACACACACACACACACAAATATATATATATGTGTATATATATATATATATATATATATATATATATATATATATATATATATATATATATATATGAAAAATTATTTCATGAAAGTGACACGTGAAAAATATTTAGGATGAATAAAACCACGAAGGGAAAAGAAACACAAAGTGGTGCTCAAGCGCTTTCGTCTAATGACATCCTCAGGAACACTGTTCCTGAGGATGTCATTAGACGAAAGCGCTTGAGCACCACTTTGTGTTTCTTTTCCCTTCGTGGTTTTATTCATCATATATATATATATATATATATATATATATATATATACATGTGTAAAAAGTGAACAATGAACAATTCCTACACCATCATTATATGGATTCATTGTCTTCATGCAGAACTTATGTTCGTATAGTTTTATGTTGAATGTTCATTTTTACATAAGAAACCAAAATCGCCTAAGCGAGTTTTTGGATAGAATTTCGATTTATACTTCTTTATTCATTACTGTATTTCTCTAATTCATCTTTTCTAATAATGACTTATACACTATGACGTCACAAAATAACTTTATTCTCTTTACGTTTCCCATACTTTGTACACTGAATCACGTTCTTAGTATTTGGACATCTTCCGTATTCAATGTATGGTAAATTCTTTAGTAATAATGTTGTGGTGTTATGTAGTATAAATATAACTATTATTCGACCATATACCCCGCCCCCATACGTCCATATCTTATCTTGATCATTATCCTATATAAATTTTATTAAATATTCATTTTTACTCGTGTCAATCTATGAAACGCAAAACTTTTGCCTTCGTTCGAAAACGTTCAAATACGTTCTCGTATTATATTTTTTTCATTTTATTTTTAAGTGCGTTCCCCTAGAGATATTCATAAATGCTTGGTAAGTTATTATCGAATTCCGCTGACTGGCAGAATCGAGCGCTTCGAAGATAAATACCTCCGTTCGCTCTGATTCCAAAATTTATAACATGTTATAATATAATGTAACACGTTATGTTTTATATAAATCTATATCATGTGTGCCATGTACGTTGTATTATATTTCTAAACATCTTAATTGTCTATTAATATGAAACACTGTAAAAACAAAACAAAGTTATAGTAACTGTTTAATTGTAATTAACTGTAATACTTTAATTTAATATAACGTAATGTACTTTAATGAAACTGTAATTAATAATAACTTGTAATGTACTTCAATGAAACTGTAATTAAATGTAATGATTTAATTTGTAATGTAAGAATGTACTTTAATAGAACTGTAATGGACAATCATAAGCGAATGTGACGTAATCCATAATTGTAATCGTAATTGTAATGAACCAAAATTAATACGTACTCAGTCGTGTACTTAATTTGTACTTATGTGTACTATTACGAAATGATATCGCCTTCATAAATGTAGACTCGGCGAAAAATACAAATTAGTTTTATTTTTATTTTTTTTATTATTTTTAGTTGAAATCTTTCAAAACATCTGATCATGTGTTTAAAAAGGGGGGAAATTTAACCTTCAACTGCCCTCCCCCAAAACATTTAAGTTTATATTATACATGTACTTGTAAAATTAGAGCACTTCTTCATTAGACTTCTTCATTAGACTTCTTGATTAAGTCACTTCATCATAGCACTTCATTAGGACTCCCTTGTTAGCAGCCTTGCTGCGGGGAGGGGGCAGCGGCCCCTTGCCTTCTTAATATTTTTAGATTCCGGCCTGAGCCATGGTCGAAAGAGGTCGAACCTCTACCCCTGTAAATTCAGAGCAGTACCTGTATATTTTTAAGAAGTAAACCAAAGTAAAAGAAGTTTTTATTTTTCCCTTCGAGCCGTGCTCTCTTCAGAACTTAGTCAGAAAAGTCGATAATTTTAGTATAAGAGAAAGTATCAGAGTATTATAGCAAGAGAAGAATTAATAATTCTCGACCAATAAGCGAGAGAAAGAGACAACCCAAGCACCATAGAAGATATTGGCATAACAGTCTGGCGAGTCTGTTGCCAAGGGTTGAACAGAGTGGCGACCCACCATTTAAGGCGACCGAAAAGAATTATAGAATGTTATAGAAGAAATATCCGTTGCAGCCTCCTAACCAGAACCCCCGTCGATCCGAACCGACTCAGGGCCATAAAAGGGGGGGGTTAACATTTGTACATATACATTCATATACGTGTGTGTGTATATATATATATATATATATATATATATATATATACACAATACCTTACCTTACAAAAGTTTTGCGTAATGATCTCTCATTTCGCGAAGGTCAAGCTTGTCGCCCCTCCTCTCGAATTGGTGAGTTGGATTCTTGCGCTCTCCACCTCACATAGCCAGGTACGCCCGGCTCATCGGGGACTGTTCTGATCCAGGCATCTCATCTTCTTTTGAAGATTTCGACTGCAACTCCCTTCGTGTTTCTTAGGTCTTTGGGCAACTGACTAAACAGTTTTGGTCCTCTCACTACAAAACTATTTTCTTTCAGGTCTAAGGATGTGCCCTATCTCGCATTCAATTTGGGAATACGGCACAGTCTGCCGTTTCTACTGTCCACCGTTGTTTGGGGAGTTATAGGGTTCAGAGTAAGATTAGGGACTATTTTCTCCATTATTTTCCTAGTGTAAATAATGGTGTATCTCTCTCTCCTCCTTTCCAGTGAGTATAGGTCTAGTTCGCGTAACCTTTCCCAGTAATTTAGTTCTTTGTACCCATCGATCTTGGCTGTGAAGCTTCTCTGGATCCCTTCCAGCTTTCTAATGTCTTCTTTTTTATATGGGGATGTTAGGATCGAGCAGTATTCCAATTTGGATTATCAGGGTTTTCAGTAGAGGAATCATTACATTCCTATCCCTTCGTTTAAAGGTTCTCAATATCTGTCCAGTTATTGTCTTTGCTCTGTTTACTGCTATCTTATTTTGTGTCTCAAATTTCGCATCATCCGTCATTACAACCCCTAAATCTTTTGCTCTGGGATTTCTCTGAATTTCCTGTCCATTTGGGGTATTATATTCCATGGATTTAGGTCTTCTCTTTTTCTGTACCGTAATAGCTGAAATTTCACTGTGTTAAACGTCATATTGTTGTCTTCCGTCCACTTGTAGATTCTGTTTATGTCGGTTTGTAGGGATCTTATGTCTTCTGGGTTTCTTATTTTTCTACTGATCTTTGTGTCATCCGCAAAGGATGTTACTGTGCTGTCTCTGGAAACTTCCTCATCTATGTCAGTTAGCATGATTATGAAGAGTAATGGAGCTAATACTGTTCCTTGTGGTGCTGAGCTGAAGACCTCTGATTCTGATGAAGATACTCCTTGTACTGTAACGACTTGCCGCCGCTCACTAACGAAATTATATATCTATTTCCCTACTTTTCCAGTTATTCCCATATATTTCAGTTTGTATTATAATTCCGTGGTCACACTTTTCGAACGCTTTAGCAAAGTCTGTGTATAGTACATCATAGTTTTTATTACTTTCCAGTGAATCAATAATGTTGTTGTAGTGTTCCACTAGTTGTGATAGGCATGATCTGCCTGACCGAAACCCGTGTTGGTTATCATTGAATTTTTTCTGCGTTTCTAAAAAGTCATAGATTTTCTGTCTAACTATTCTTTCAAATATTTTAGTGAGATGGGATGTAAGCGATACTGGCCTATAGTTTCTGGCCTCGGATCGATCTCCTCCTTTATATATTGGGATTATGTTCGCGCTCTTCAGGATGCCCGGTATTTCTCCCGTGTCTGGTGATCGTCTCCATATTCAGTATAGGGGCTCAGCAATTGCATTCTTGCAGTTTTTGATCAGTGTGGCATTCCATTTATTCGGTCCTGCCGCTGAGTGTGTTTTTAGTTTCCCTAAGGCTTGTGTAATATCGTCCGTCGTAAAGTCGAAATCCGTTATACTTTCCCCTTGTGGTTCTTCTTCAAAGAACACGTTTCTATCGCATATCAATTTGTCAGTTTTTGGGATACTGAAAGATGATTCGTACTGAGCTCTTAATATTTCAGATTTTTCTGTTAGATCATCCGATAAAGCACTGTTCTCATATTTTAAAGGTCCGATAGTCGCATGGTTTTTCGACTTTCTTTTGGCAAAATTATACAAGTACTTTGAGTTAGCCTTTATCGCTTCTATAGCATCGCCGTCTTTTTCTGTATGCTTCTCGATTAGTTCCTGTATGACGACATCGATACTTTGCAGTTTATCATTTAATATTTTTCTGATGTTATCTTTAAAATTACTTAGTTTTGCAGTCACTCTTTTTCTCTTTCGAAACAGTGCTTTCTTTTGTCTTTCGAACCTGCTTCTCTTTCTCTATACATAAATACATATACACATACATATATGCACATACATATATGTATCATATACACACACACACACACACACACAATATATATATATACAGTATACACACACACACATATATATATATATATATATATATATATATATATATATGTGTGTGTGTGTATATATATATATATATATATAATATATATATATATATACAAATATACAAGGCCTCTATACGGACCATGCAGAATGCAAATTACAATACAGTACGTGCAAAATTTAGCTACGGAAACCAGCATAGATATCATATGCCTAACGAAAACACACTTACATAAGTGCGAAAAAGGCTGTGAAAACTGCATCGAGAATACTGAAATAGCATTGCTGGACTACAACATATACAGAGCAGATAGAGTGGCTAGACGAGGAGGAGGGTGTTGCATATACTGTACATGAAAAACACTTACACATGTGAAGTGAGGGTAAAGAAATCAAACAGCACAATTGAAGTTATTATATTAGAAGTAAAAGAACTGAACCTAACCATTATGAACATCTACAGACCACCAAACACCACAAAAAGTGAATTCCAGTTTGCTACAAATGAAATAGAAAACATATTAAAATTACTTGAAACTCCAGCAACAAATATTCTAATTTTCGGAGATTTTAATTTCCCATTCATATCATGGAAGAAAAATGACGAAGTTATATATGTTGAGAAGTTTCATGGCAACATTACTAAAGATGACAGAACCCAAGCAACAATGCTATTAGATATTATGGAACATTACGCCCTTACCCAGGAAATCGGTGAAGCCACGAGAAAGTAGAACGTTTTGGATTTAATCTGGACAAATAACAACGAGATAATAATAAATAAAAAAGTAACGCACACAAAGTTCTCCGACCATATCCTCATCGACATACAATTGAAGTTAGCACCCAGATGTCCGAAAACGCATCCTAGAGAGGCAGATGGAATATTTGAAGGCTTAAACATAAATTCAAAGAAAGTAAATTGGGAAAACGTAAATAAAGATTTAAAGGAGGTAAATTGGGAATTGCTACTACACGAGAAAACTCCACAAGGAATACTATGTATAATAGAGACGGAAACCAAACCTATAATACTGAAACATATTCCAGAGACAGGAAAGAAAACGTAGCAAGCTCGAGAGGAAAATCAGGACTCTATTCAGGCAACGAAGACAAACCGTAAAACATCTCCACAGATGCAGAACTGATGCAAAGACTCAAACTAGAGAAGAAACTTGGCGAAATAGAAATGGACCTAAAGCAAACATTCATACATAAGACAAACGAGGAGGAAAACAAAGTAGCAGAAAACATAAAAAATAACCCAAAATATTTCTACACTTTTGCGAAAAGGAAAATGCAGTGTAAGGAGAGTATTGGACCGTTGATAGACGGGGAGGCCGAATACACAAATGACCCGAAAGAAATAAATGAACTGCTTAGGGAACAATTT
>JAJOZX010001852.1:675000-785859 GCA_023014485.1 Bathynomus jamesi
AACTCGTATGAGAAGCCCTCCAAAACGCAGAAAATGCATGTAGCATTACTTTCACTTCAAAACAAAGAAAACTTATAATAGCAACGACAATTTACCAAAACCTACCCGGAGCACCTAAAAAAAAGTTTCAAGAATTTCTAAATGTTGACAAACCAGTAAGTGTAGCTATAAATAACAGTGGTGGGCGCGGTACCAAAATTTGGGGGTGCGTTACGCGGTACTGCGGTACCTCAGCATGCCCAGTGCGTTACGCGGTACTGCGGTACTTTTTCAGGTCCCCCTGGTGCGTTCCGCGGTACTGCGGTACTGCACACAAGAACAACACAAGTAATAGCACATATTTTCAGAAATTGCATATCGGCGATTTCGCACCTGAACTTTCTGCCATAATGGCTAAAAATCGATCTTTGTCACAGAAATGTAACACACGTGCAACCGGCTCAAAAGCAAGCACTGCACTGAGGCGTTGTGATAGGATGGCAACGTAACATGTTCTGAACGAAAACTTAACGTGTCTAGAGTTAGGCTGATGCAACACACGCAGCATTCGTCTTACTGTACTCCTATAATAAGGTTTACTTAAAAAAAAGTGTTAATTTTTTGAAAAGTCGTGTTTGTCGGTACCGCGGAAAGTACCGCGGGAAATTTGAATGCGGTAGCGGTACTGCTGTACTTTCAGCGATCCTTTGCGGTACTGCGTCATGCGGTACCGGTTTGGTAGTGCGGTAGTACCGCAGTACCGCAGTACCGCAAAAAATACCGCAAGTGCCCAGCTTTGATAAATAAAACACGGGAACATTATCCAGATTTAGCAAACCAGAACTACCGAAAGGGTAGAGAAACCCCCGTACATTACATTCAGCAGCAGCAACCACAACACCCTCAGCAACAACAACAACCCTATAAATCGAGGCCAATGCAGGGAACACCACCCCAGAAACAAGCCCCCCCAAACCCAGAATACACGCCCTCCTCCACAGTGGTTTAGCTGCGATAGCTTTGGGAACATGATAAGTCAGTGCACTTATCCCTCTCATTGCTCCCACTGTCACGAACATGGTCATCGCCGTGGCGATCGCCAAAAATATGCCGATAAAGCCCCTGCAGGGTATAGGCCCCACTTCCAGAAATCGAACCAACAACGTTCCCAAAAGTCCTCCATTCCCCAGAAATCAGTCAATTCCCAGCCTCAGTCGAACCACCAACCAAATAGATTACGACCACAGGGTCAATCACACTATTACCTCATGTACAAACCCCAATACAACCAGCAAGGTCGGATAGTTCGGTACGTAGAAGTACCGGCAGAGGAATCATTTTCCCCAGAATACAGTTTCCAAGAAAACCCTCCAGCGTATGTTGATCCCATAGAATATGACCCAGGTCCTCCCCTAGAGAACAATTCGAGCCATTTTTTAGACCCTACTTTGGAGGCGGCAGTTCAACCTCCTCCCTCTTAAATTACAGTAATGAACCCAGATACACACACAAACTCCCCATCAGGATAATAAGTGCAGACCTCCTATATTTAATAATAAAGTGTAGCACTGATAACCAAGATTTAACTGCTCTTCTAGATACAGGAGCACACGCGACACTAATTAAGAAACAATGTGTAGATGACTTACTAGAGAGTACAGATTACAAATATGAAATTAAGGCACCCTCCTGTCAACTCAGAGGAGTTACGGGCACACCCATACCTACATACGGAGAAATTGAATTATATTTAGAAGTTGGAAACGCGGTATACCCCGTGAAATGTTGTATAGTGGACACAGCCACCACCTTTCAGACAGATATCCTACTAGGTATGGATTTTTTTAACCGGAATCAATGGGAGATTTACCCAGCTGGAAAGTTAGTAAAGTGTCGAAATAGGACACACCATCTCCATGAGAATAAGAGAGAGCTTAATGCTAATAGAATTAGTTCAGTTCAGATTTCCGAAAGGAATAGGAAACCCCCTTCACTTGATAGCAGTTCAAGTCAGTCGGTTGCATCCAGAGGGACAACCGCTCCAGAAATCAGCCCCAAGAGTAATCAGTTCCAGTTGTTGAATACAGTTGGATCAACACAGTCAGTTTCCAGACAGGTTGTTTCCTGTCAGCCAGTTTCCTGTCAGCCAGTTTCAATTCAGCCAGTTTCAGTTCAGCCAGTTTCAGTTCAGCCCATACGGCAAATTTTAGTCGTCGAACCAGAGTCAGATTCTCAATTTTTCATATGCCAGACCGAGCATATAACAGTAGCACCTTATGAGAAGATCTGTTTCCAAGCAAAAGTAGTCGACAGTCAAGGAAAATTATTAGAGTCAGAGCGTACTCTGATTACAGAGAAAAGTAATTTCAAAAGAGATGTTCTTATTGCCCAAGTCCTTAGTCAGAGTCAGAATTCAGCTATCCTTGTTGTTTGTTTAAACAAAGGGAAAAGTCCTATCGAATTAACTTCAATACGATGTAACCATCAAGACTGACCATAAGCCACTCACGTACCTCTTCAAGGACAAGCTACTTGAAGGACGGTTGAGTAAATGGGCTCTGTTGATTCAGGACTTTGCGGCGAAAATCGTATACAAACCGGGAAAACTTCAAGTTATTCCAAACGGATTGTCGAGGCTCAAGCCCTACGCCCAAGCGAATAAAATAGGAATTCTTCCTGTGTTCGACTACGAGTGTCTGCAATACTCCCAACAAAAGGACCAACACACCCAAAACCTTCGGGCGCGCCTGGAACAAAAGGAACCATCGAAGGTAAAAGAACAGTACAACCTCAAAGATGGGCTCGTACATTTTCGGAACGAAGATGGAAACGACCTCGTGGAGATACCAAATGATATCGTCAATATAGCCATTGGACTTTGTCACGACTCCCCTTTGTATGGCCACATGGGGCCGGATCGCATCATCAAGAGTCTTTTGGAGCGATACCATTTTCCCGAAATGAACAGAAAGGTACATGAATACATCGCCGAATGTCCGTCGTGTTTAAAACAAAAAGGCAACGTACCATCCACAGCTCCTATGCATAAATATCCAGTATGCCAAAGGCCCTGGCAAAGAACTGGAATGGATATACTAGGACCATTCCCCAAAACATCAAAGGGAAACCAGTACATCATTTGTTTACAGACCACTTCTCGCGTTAGAGCGAAGTAGCTGCCATTCCAGACCAGACCTCGGAGACTGTGGCCAGAGCCCTGGTGGAACGTGTCATCCAGAATCATACTAATCCTTCCATCCTAATTTCGGATAACGATCTTAGTTTCACGTCCAAACTGTTCGAATCACTCTGTAACATGTGTAAAATTAAAAAAACACACATTGTGGCATACCATCCGCAGGCAAACGGCTTAGTGGAAAGGCACAATCGAAAGATCTTAGAAGCCCTTCGCCACGTTGTCGATGCATCCTCCCGGACATGGGATGATTCCCTTCCCATGGTACAAACAGCCATCAGCAATGGCTATAATGTGTCCATCGGGGACACCCCTCATTTCGTCCTCTATCACTACGACAACGTCTACCTTTTGATTTGCCCGACCAAATCGACCCAGCAGTTCTAACATCTTCCGAGATGGCAGAAGCAAATCAGCAACTAGCTGAACGATCTTTCAAGATTTTTGACATAATCCGCTATGCCCTCGACCAACGAAACCAACAGATGGAGCAAGAGCAACATAGGCGTCATCCCCGTCAACGGACTATAATCGTCGGTATGCGATGTTATCTGAAGAGCGTGAAACCGCCAGGTGCTCATCGCAAATTATACCCAAAATGGGATGGCCCATATAGGATTATGAAATCCTCGACCTCCGGGATCATTCCAAACTAAAGATCATTCACGCTGACAATTTGAAGATAGCTGCCGAACACCACCTTCCCAAAAAACAGCTGCCAGGCGTTCGAGCCGCCTATCCTTCGAAAGGTCAAGGTATTAGCAAGTCGAGCAGGGATAAAAAAAACTGAAGTGGTCACCGCGGGAACCACTACCCATGACGAAGATTGGTACCTCGTAATACCATCAGTACTCGAGCCAATCTCTGAACAAGAAGAGGCCCCAGAACCAAGAGTCCCATCGGACCCAGACCCTGGAGAAACTCCTTCGAGAGGATCACTCAGTGGAACTCCATCATCTCCTCCAACTCCACCATCTCCTTCAACTCCACCATCTCCTCGGTCACCACCCTCACCGATTGATGATCGACGCACGGACCTTACATACCGCACGCCAATGCATCAACCACGTCAACTAGAACCTTTACATAAGAAACGAACCCGCTCAGAATCCGAACTTAACGGTCGACCCCTATTACCACCAAAACGAGGCCGTTTAAGTTTAAGTTATTGATAGAAAACACTAAGGATAGTAACGTAATAGAAGTCCCTGATTTTCGTTGGGCTAATTTTGATAGTTTTGCGGAAAGGATGAGAGTAGTGGACTGGGATAACTTATTTATGGGTAATGACACAAATTTGCATTGGACGGCGTTTAAAGAAAGTTTTAGGAATATTGAAAGGGAGTTTATTCTTCGTAGGCCCAAGCGCGCTAGAAATCGTGGTAGGCCGAAGTGGTGGACTAGGGAAATAGGCGAGTTTATAAACGAGCGTAATAGAGTGTATAGACTTAATAAGCACAATGGCACGGCAGCTAACTTTAATAGATATATCGAGCTTAGACGTCAGGTTAAAAGATCAGTTAGGAATGCCAAGCGTAATTTAGAGATACTTATAGCTGCGGATAGTAAACATAATCCAAAAAAGTTTTTTGAATACGTTAATAATCGTAAGCCGATAAAAGATAACATAGGCCCTCTAGTGGATGTTAATGGCGCTTTGGCGGGTATTTTCAATAACTTTTTTGCGACAGTTTTTAACGTAGAAGACGTAAATAATGTCTCTGACGTGGACGATATCGTTCCATTTAGTAGCGAGACTATTTTGGATGAAATAATTGTTTACGAGGCTGAGATTGCGCATTATATCGATAGGCTAAAAGTTAGCAAGGCTCCAGGCCCTGACGCTTTTTATCCCAGACATTTGAAAGATTTGAAAGACGTTATCGTAGGCCCCTTAACGAAGATTTTTAATCCGTCACTCGAAACGGGGATTATTCCTGAAGACTTCAAATTAGCTAACGTCACGCCTATTTTTAAAAAAGGCGACCGCGCAGTAGCTGGCAATTATAGGCCCATTAGCTTAACGTCAATTGTCGGTAAACTTTTGGAATCAGTAGTTAGGGATCGTATCATCGATCACTTAGAATGTAGAGATTTGATTAATAGTAGTCAGCATGGGTTTCGACGCCATTGGTCTTGTTTAACTAATTTGTTAGAATTTTATAACGAAATAGTGTGCGAATACGATAGACATAGAGCAGCTGACGTTATTTATTTAGATTTTAAAAAGGCGTTCGATACAGTTCCGCAAAGGAAACTAATTGCGAAGGTCAAAGCGCACGGTATACGCGGTCAGGTAGCTAACTGGTTAGAAGAATGGCTTCGTGCTAGGAGACAGAGGGTCGTAGTTAATGGTAGTGAATCGGGGTGGTTAGATGTAGGTAGCGGTGTCCCACAGGGTTCAGTGTTAGGCCCATTGCTATTCGTAATTTACATTAACGACATAGATGTAGGATTGACTAGTAACGTGTCAAAATTCGTGGACGATACTAAAATAGGCGGTAAGGTTGTTAACGAGGACGATGGTAATAGGCTCCAAGACGATGTAAATAGGATTATGGAGTGGACAGATAAGTGGCAGATGCAATTTAACTTAGACAAATGTAAAGTTTTGCATATAGGTTCTCGCAACAATAATTACACGTACACGATGGATGATAGGGAGCTAGCGAGCGTTGACGAGGAAGTAGATTTAGGCGTACGCGTTACTAAGGATTTAAAGGTTAGGAACCAGTGCCTGGAGTCTTGCGCAAGAGCTAATAGGAAGTTAGGCTTCATAGCGCGTAATTTCGAATTTAAATCGAAGGATATTATATTGCCCCTTTACAAGTCCCTAGTCAGGCCTCATTTAGAATATGCTGTTCAGTTTTGGTGCCCGTACTTGCGTGAGGATATTGATAGTTTAGAAAGGGTTCAGCGTCGTGCCACGAAACTTATTCCGTCATTGCGCAACAAGTCTTATGAAGATAGGATTAAAGTGCTAGACCTGTATTCACTCGAAACTAGGAGATTAAGAGGGGAGCTTATTGAAGTTTTCAAAATCGTTAATAACATCGATAACGTAAATTTTGACAAATTGTTCACTTTCGATAATAGTAATACTCGCAATAACGGATTTAAGTTGCGTGGCGACAGACGTTTCATTACTAATATCGCTAAAAACTTCTTTACGTTTAAAGTAATTGATAAATGGAATAATCTTCCCGCATCAGTCGTGAACGCTACCAGCGTTAATGTGTTTAAGAACCGTCTTGACAGACATTTTAAAAATATTAACGTTGTTTAAAATAAAAAGACAAAGTTAGCAACAGGAGCTCTGGTGGTGGTGGTCAAGGATGAGTCTGTTGACGATGAATGCCAGCTTGTGACATGCCAGCGTGTGATGCCAGCAATAAAATTATTAAAAAAAAAAAAAATTAGACTAACACGAACGTAGCTGTAGCTCGTATCATAAACTAACCCACTTTTTGTTTAACTTTATGTACTTTTTTTTTCTTATCTCCTTACTTTGCATGTCTGTAACTCTTTTCTTGCATGTTTGTAGTTTGCATGGTATGACAGTGAGTTAAGACTGTGTTTGCATGGTTTGTAAGCGTTCTTATTTTATTTCTTTTCATGTTTCACCCCTCTCCTATTTTCTCCGACTATTTTTCTGACTTGTCGGCAGTGGCCGGCGGATGATGATGGTGAGTCTTTTTTCTCTTTTTCTGAATGAATGTTAACCCACGAGTGATAGGTGTTCTTCCTTACTTAACCCCTTATTCTCGTCTCTTCTCTTAACCCTCTACTCTGTCCTTTCTCTCGGGCTAACCTTAGAGTGGATCTTAGGGTCTTTGTTAGCCTTAGCTTCTGTAGATCTGTAGATCTCCAAACACAAGTATCCACACGGCTAACACCAGCTCCGTATAACCTAAGGCGTAGAAATGAATAAAATCGTACCCCTTATAATTTTCCAAATTATTCAATCTTGTAGCCCTAGCATTAAAATTTCTACCGGAGTTGTTATAGAAAAGCTTGCAGAAGGTAAATTTTTGAAAGGACACGCAGACCTTTTTATCCATTTACAACCCCCTGCTAGAATTAAAATCAATCTCCTTCAGATACAAACCCAATTAAAAACGTTTGAAAGTAAAGTTCAGGGTTCTTTCCAGGGAAAAGATCGGATTAGTCGCGTTCTGTTATTCTGTTAGAAAATACCTTGGAAAATATTCGAACTACAACACGAGCCCTATCAGAAATATTGGCATTACCATGGATACAAACGGAAACTCATAACTCGGAAAAAATTAATCAAAGAAATAAAAGGGGACTAATAGATATAGGAGGAAAAATATTCAAGGGTTTATTCGGATTAGCAACCGAAGAAGATATTAAAAGAGTTGAACTCAAATTGAATCTCTTCGCGCGAAATCAGCAATACGATGGACACATGTTAGAACAAACTATTAGGTCACTACACGAAAACAATCGCTTCCTCCACGCCCTGTCGGACAGATTCACATACCTTGAATCCCTGTTAGCTCAATACAAAGACCACAAAAGATATCTAGAATTAATAGAGATAATTAACCTATAAGTAACATTAATCGATAAGTATTTACAACAAATAATTACGATCCATTCAAAGGTTTTGCGTGCAACCCAGCTAGCCCATGGGGAGATCACTCTTTCCACTCTAATACCATGGGAAACTCTTCAGTCCTTGATTCACACCGCCCAAACACAATTAAAATTATCACCCATATTCCCACTCAACCATACTAATTACCCCCAATTTCTAGAATACACCTGGACTGTACATGGACCACGCCCCCACACATACCTCATAATTGTACCATTTTTCGATGTACTCACTTATGACGTATATGTATTTCACTCTTTCCCAACACCCTACCAAAACAACTCTAATGTCTATCGATTATATTTACCACCTGCCGATTCCCGCAAACATTTTAATTCGTGACCGGCATACCCTGGTATGTTCATTTACAAAACTTCATTCCCCTAAAACCGTCCAACTACGAATTGGAGCAGACATCTGGGTTTCTTTCACGAACAGGACTACCTCTACTCTCGAGTGTCCGTCAAATTATTCCCTCATCACAATCCCTATGGTTATTCGGCTACCAATTGGTTGCTCCGTGCGTTCAAAAACCTTCCAAATATAAACCCGTACAAGCTTACTATTAATAACTCATACCCCTTCCCGTCGCAAATTAAATTTAAACCCGTCATAGAGATCTTAAATCTCTCCATGAAACCTGTAACCATCCTACCCGAGCTACATGCCCCTGAATGGAATGATCAATTAAGTCGGTTTAAAATTTCGGACGATAACCAAAATAACCTCTTGCAAATACTACAACCTGTAACAATTTTTTCAACATCTGCCGTTGGTATCATTATTGTATGTGCTACTATCCTCTGTATATTTGTGATAAAGAGATGGTTCTTGAAACAAAGGAAAACAAGAAACACCGAACCACATGAAACTATTTATGCACGACCAAGAGTGCGTACCCAGACCACGTGAACTAGACTTAGCCACCCTGACTTATGTTGTGTATATAAATCTATAATATAAAACCAATGGTTATCACCTACTAGTTAGCATTAGTTCGGATTTTGTATTATCATAGTAATATCATTCCAGAGGGGAGAGCCCTGTAAAAATGAATAATTCCTGTATGATCTTATATTCAATTATTAATTTTTACATAGGAAGTTATTTGTTGGTCAAGTCATACTCACATGTACGTACGTCCACATGTATTCTTTTCATTTCCTTTTCTTTAAAATTAATTGATTTCTCGCGATCTCATAAATATTTAGGCGAGTGTTCGAATTCTGCTAATCATCGCGGAAGCAAATGACTTCTGAAATCTCTCGCTCTAATGCCAATCACGTGTTATATATACATATATACTGTAATTGATGATAAAAATTTCTAATGTAATTAATCTACTTAAGCGATAGTAATTTAATATAATGTACTTAATAATGTAATTAATGACATAGAAAATGTACTTCAATGGAATTGTAATTAACGATCATAAGTGAATATGAATTAATTGGTAATTATAATCATAGTTATAATAGACCAAAATTACAATGTGACCCGACATTATGTCGCCATGTAGGAATGTACATTCAGCAATATTGTTATTTTTCTTATTATTTTTTGTTCGTTGGAATAAATTTGGAAGTTGCTTCCTGATTGCCAAATAATTGGTAACTTGTTCTTTTCAAAACTTGTAATAACTTTTTTAGATTAGATGCATTCTCTCTTCGTTATAAAAGAGGAAGTCATGTCTTGCCTTAATCTTGTAATTTTTGCCCATATGCATATCTTAATATAAGAATGCATGATTCGATTTCCGTTCTAATTAACTCGACGGATCAGGAAAAATAGCAGATCTACAATATGCGGTTTAAGCCAAAAACATGGCTTCCTCTTCCTATATCCTGTTTATCTGTTTAGCCATTGCTTTATGTTTTTAACTATTGTGCAAAAATAATACAGCCTCTTCAATATTTAATAATGATGATGTTAGTAAAATCGGGTTATACTGGGTGATCCAGATAAATGGGACCCATAAAAAAAAGCCAAATATTCTTAATATTTAATTCCTTTCATAAAAACTATATATCATTCGAAAGAGTAGAGTTACAAGTTTATTATGAAATATTTATTTTTTTAAAATGACTCCTTTCAAATGTGCTCCATTAGTTGCCAAGCATTCCAGTGTTCTCGCTTGTAAGTTCTGCATCACTTTTGCAAGAGTGTGCGGTGGTATGGCCTGTATCTCATTTGTGATGGCGGCCTTCAATTCTTGCAAGGTCGTTGGGTTATTTCTGTAGACCCTACTCTTTAAATATCCCCAGAGATAATAATCTAAGGGAGAAAAATCCGGAGACCTTGCGGGCCATTCAACGGCTCCAAATCTTGAGATTAACTCGCCTGGAAACGTTTGACGCAAAACTGCCATGCAGTTCCTCGTGGTATGGCAGGTAGCTCCGTCTTGTTGGAACCAGTGGTTTTCTAGACAAAGATCTCTTAATTTAGGAATAAGGAAATCGGTCAACATTTTTTCGTAGCGATCACCATTTACAGTGACCGCGTTTCCAGTGGAATCCTCGAAAAAGTACGGCCCTATGATCTGAGATGCAGTAAGACCACACCAAACAGTTACACGCTGACTATGCAACGGGACTTCGGTAATATTCAATGGATTTTCTGTTGCCCAGAAACGACAATTTGTTTGTTTACAGTTCCATTCAAGTGAAAATGGGCTTCGTCTGACATAATCAAAGTTGCTAGAAAATTGGTGGTGTCATTTACCTTCTGTTGGATCCATTGACAGAATTGTCGTCTTCGTGCGAAATCTCCATCGTTTAGTTGTTGCACTGTTTGAATTTTATATGGAAAGAGCATTAAATTTTGTTTGAATATACGGTGTGTTGTTCCATATCCAACTCCTAACAGCTGAGAAGCACGTCTGATGCTTATGTTAGGATTATCCTGTACAATTTCATGAGTTCTGTTAATGATCTCGTCTATCCTTGCTGTGCGCACTCTTCCAGTTGGTTTTCTTTTCCAATGCTGCCAGTTAGGGAAAAATTTCTGACACACCGACGGATTACTTTCTTAGAAGGTGATTTTGACATCTGAAAATTTGTCTTGAAAGATCTTTGAGCTGAAACTACACTTCTTCCATGCTCATAATATTGCTCAGTTATGAAACGCAGCTGTTCCACAGTCCATGCAGTCATCTTGAAGGGTTAGTTTTAACTAACACTTTTATTTTGTTTTGTATCTTATCTTGTCTTGTATTGTCAAAACCTATACAATCCTGTACAAACATGTAACTATCCTCTTTCGAATGATGCGTATGATTTTATAAAAGGACTTATACTTTAAGAGTTACTGGGATTTCTTTTGGGTCCCATTTCTCTGGATCACCCTTTATAAACCCCACAAACCTCTTCCATATTCATTCAGAAGCTAATTCAGAGGCTGAGCACTACCTGTACATGTTAGCAGTAAATTATAGTAAAATATAGTCTTTATTTTCTCCTTCGAGCCTTGCTCTTCAGAAGAACTTAGTCATTAAACTTTTCGGATACGCTACAACAATAATCCGGAATCTTCAGAGAATTTAGTAAGCCTCCCTGAATCCTCCGAGCCACTATAGAAGAACTTGGAGAGTAATATAAAAGAAAACTACTGCAAATAATACATCCGTTGCTGCCACCTAACTAGAACCCCCGTCGACTTCGAACCAACCCAGGCCATAGACGGAGGGTTAACACATATACACACATATATACATATATATATATATATATATATATATATATATACAGTACTGGCCAAATTATTAGGAATTTTTTTTAAATTTCATTTTTTGGTATAAAATGTTAAATTAAACCAATTTTAAACGTTGAAAAGTTATTTATTTCTACACAAGAATACATGGTCATTATTTAGCAATAGTTTAGTACTTAGTTTGACCCACCTTAGCTGCCATAATGGCTGCGACACGCTTCGGCATGCCATGAATCAATTTTTTGCATAATTCTTTAGTCGAACGAAGCGTGTTTGTTCGTCAGTTGTCGTTTGGTTGTCGTGCGATGCGGGTGTGTTTCTCTCTTTTACGTGTCATTGTATCTACCGTTTAATTTAAATAGTGTATTTACCCAATTTCGGCAATTATTTGTTACAGTTTTTAAGTGAATTTGAAAATGGGGCGAAAGAATGACTTGAGTCCACGGAAAATTGGGCAAATACAGGTTTTATTAACTTCTTCTACATTTAAACAAAAGGAAATCGCTGCCAAACTCCATGTTTCACCACAGTCAGTACTTCGTATTAAGAAAAAAATGGTATTTGGAGAAAATGTAGGCCCAAAAAGGGTTGGAAGATGCGGCAGAAAAAGGGTAACGACTCCAAGAACTGATAGACAGATTGCAATTTTGTCTCTTAGAAATAGAAGAGCTACTTGCAAAAACATTTCCAGTAGTCTAGCGGCTGATGGCATCAATATTAGTCGTAGAACAGTCAACAGGAGGCTTCTAACTGCCGGCTTCAAAGCCTACCGCCCAAGGAAGAAGCCCAGGCTCACTGAGGCTATGAAGAAGGCACGTTTTGCATGGGCAAAGGAACACATTAACTGGACTAGTGAGGATTGGGAACAGGTAAGAATAATATTTAACTGTTTAGTTGGGTATTTAACATTAAATAGAATGTTAATACAGTAAATACAGTATGCATAGAAGTGTATTTACAGTACGTGATAAAACTGCAGTAAAAATATCTGTAAAGCAGCAAGTCATACTGTACTTCGTTTTAGCTGTACTTCATACGCTATGCACTGACTCTTTCACAGGGCTTTCTTTGATTGCAGGTGGTGTTCTCCGATGAGTCAACGATTGTCGTGCTTGACGATCGTGTTCAAAGTGTAAGAAGGAGGCCTGGAGAAGAATTTTTGCCTGAGTGTCTGATGAAAACGGTGAAATTTCCACAAAAGATCATGGTTTGGGGAGCAATTTCTGTGCATGGAACTAGTCGTTTGAGCATTGTTGAGGGGAATATGAACCAAGTCAAGTATATAGAAGTACTAAGAGGACGTCTACTGCCTCAAATAAGGGAATGGTATGGTAATAGACGTTGGATTTTTCAACAAGACTCAGCTCCATGCCACACGGCAAAGTCGGTTAAAAAATGGTGTCATGAAAATAGTGTTCGGTTGCTCCCATGGGCTGGAAATTCTCCAGACATGAACCCAATCGAAAGTTTATGGTGTATTTTAAAGGACGTAATCCATGAAACGCCGATAACAACAAAAACACCAACTCATAGAGCGACTTATTCAAGTCTGGTTTCACTCTAAACGTATTAAGGAATTATGCAAAAAATTGATTCATGGCATGCCGAAGCGTGTCGCAGGCCTTAAGGCAGCTAAGGGGGGTCAAACTAAGTACTAAACTATTGCTAAATAATGACCATGTATTCTTGTGTGGAAATAAATAACTTTTCAACGTTTAAAATTGGTTTAATTTAACATTTTATACCAAAAAATGAAATTTTAAAAAAATTCCTAATAATTTGGCCAGTACTGTATATATATATATATATATATATATATATATATATATATATATTATATATTATATATATATATTATATATATATATACATTTCAACTGCAAATTGAAGTTATTCAGGTCGGTGTGCTGCAGATTCCTCACTTCTTTTGGAAGGACATTGAAAAGCTTTGGGCCCCGTATTCTGAGGGTATTTTCCATCCTCATTTTCATGGCTCCTTGTCCCACCGCAGCTGGGACCGTACAAAGTCTGCCTCTTCTCTCATTCCAGTTTGTTTCTATTTCATTTCTGAGATTAGGGACAGAGCCCTCAAGTATTTTCCATATGTATATTATTTTGTACCGCTCGCGCCTTCTTTCAAGAGAGTAGAGTTCCAGGGATTGTAGTCGAGACCAGTAGTCTTCTCCTTCCGTTTCCTCTATCTTAGACGTAAAAGTCCTTTGTATACAGTAGCTTCAATGCTCGCAATGTCTCTTTTTCTGTGTGGGCTTGTGGGTACTGAGCAATACTCAATTATTGTAGGACTAGACTCTTCCATAATTTGAGCATGATGTTTGCTTTTCTGCTGCGGAAGCTCCTCCAGATGATTCCCATTATTTTTCTAGCCGTCGTGATTTTGATTTTATAGTGCTCTCTGAATTCTGCATCCGACGAGATCATTACTCCAAGATCCCTGACTTGTGGATTTGGTATTATCTGTTTGGCTTGCGGAGTTTTGTACCCTTTCTGTAGCTCTTTGTTATTACCATATCTTAGAAGTTGGAATTTCTCTTCGTTTAACTTCATATTGTTGTCTTGTGCCCACTGAAATACTGTTTCAATGTCGTTTTGTAGTTTTCTTATGTCATCTTCGTTCAATATTTCCTTACATATCTTTGTGTCATCTGCGAAGCATGATACAATACTGTCCTTAATATCTGCATCAATATCTGCAATCATTATTATGAACAGCAAGGGAGCTAATACTGTCCCTTGTGGGACAGAGCTCACGACTTCCGAGACTTCCGATTTAACTCCGTTTACCACCACTCTTTGTGTTCTTTGCGTCAAGAAATTAAATATCCACCTTCCTAGCTTTCCAGTAATTCCTGTATCCTTAAGTTTATGTGCTATGATTCCATGGTCACATTTATCGAAGGCTTTAGCAAAGTCAGCATATATTATGATACATCAATGTTTTGTCCTCGACACAATGTTCCTAATATTTTCTCCTGGTGGTGTATTAGTTGTGACAGGCATGATCTACCCACCATGAAGCCATGTTGATTTGTGTTCTATAAGTCTTTTTCTTGTAGGTAGTAGGTAGTTTTGCCTCTAATTATGCGTTCAAAACACTTTATAAGGTGTGAGGTGAGAGCCACTGGCCGATAATTTTTGGGCATTGCTCTGTTACCACCTTTAAATAGGGGAGCAATGTTCGCGTTCTTTAAGGGGAGTGGAATTTGTACTGTGTCGAGTGGTTTCCTCCATAGTAAGTATAGTGGTTTTGCAATACTCTCTTTGCAATTCTTCAGAAATGTGGCACTCCATGTGTCTGGTTCTGGCGCTGAATTGTCTCGCATCTGTGATAAGGCCGTAATTACATCTCCTTCCGTGAACTCGAAGTTCATTAATAGGTTTGTGCCGGGATTTGTTCTTGGTTGATCTGTATCAATGTCGAAAAACTCGTCTGGGTTTTCTACTTCCATCTCGGACTTAGGGGTGCTAAACACAGATTTAAATTGTTCTCTATGCAGTTCACTTATTTCTTTCGGGTCATTTGTGTATTCGGCCTCCCCGTCTATCAACGGTCCAATACCCTCCTTACACTGCATTTTCCTTTTCGCAAAAGTGTAGAAGTATTTTGGGTTATGTTTTACGTTTTGTGCTACCTTGTTTTCCTCCTCGTTTGTCTTATGTATGAATGTTTGCTTTAGGTCCATTTCTACTTCGCTAAGTTTCTTCTTTAGTTTGAGTCTCTTTCCATCAGTTCTGCATCTGTGGAGATGTTTTACGGTTTGTCTTCGTTGCCTGAATAGAGTCCTGATTTTCCTCTCGAGCTTGCTACGTTTTCTTTCCTGTCTCTCTGGAATCTGTTTCAGTATTATAGGTTTGGTTTCCGTCTCTATTATACATAGTATTTCTTGTGGAGTTTTCTCGTGTAGTAGCAATTCCCAATTTACCTCCTTTAAATCTTTATTTTCGTTTTCCCAATTTACTTTCTTTGAATTTATGTTTAAGCCTTCAAATATTCCATCTGCCTCTCTAGGATGCGTTTTCGGACCTCTGGGTGCTAACTTCAATTGTATATCGATGAGGTTATGGTCGGAGAACTTTGTGTGCGTTACTTTTTTTATTTATTATTATCTCGTTGTTATTTGTCCGGATTAAATCCAAAACGTTCTCCTTTCTCGTGGCTTCACCGATTTCCTGAGTAAGGGCCTAATGTTCCATAATATCTAATAGCGTTGTTGCTTGGGTTCTGTCGTCTTTAGTAATGTTGCCATGAAACTTCTCAACATGTATAACTTCGTCATTTTTCTTCCATGATATGAATGGGAAATTAAAATCTCCGAAAATTAGAATATTTGTTGCTGGAGTTTCAAGTAATTTTAATATGTTTTCTATTTCATTTGTAGCGAATTGGAATTCACTTTTTTGTGGTGTTTGGTGGTCTGTAGATGTTCATAATGGTTAGGTTCAGTTCTTTTACTTCTAATATAATAACTTCAATTGTGCTGTTTGATTTCTTTACCCTCACTTCACATGTGTAAGTGTTTTTCACGTATATACAACACCCTCCTCCTCGTCTAGCCACTCTATCTGCTCTGTATATGTTGTAGTCCAGGAATGCTGTTTCAGTATTCTCGATGCAGTTTTCACAGCCTTTTTCGCACTTATGTAAGTGTGTTTCCGTTAGGCATATGATATCTATACTAGTTTCCGTTGCTAAATTTTGCAATTATTGTAATTTGCAGTCTGCTTGGTCCGTATAGAGGCCTTGTATATTTGTGTATAATACATTTACCGGGTTTCTAATCTTCGTGTTCGATTCTCCTAAATGATAGTCGTTTCCTGGTCGATGTCGGTTCCTGTTTGGTGTTATTGGTTGGGCCGCTGCATTTGGGAGTATTGGGGTTGCGGCCCGTGATACCACTGTTGTTGTTGTATTATTGGTGGGTGGTGTTGAATAGGAGGGTGATGTGCGTAATGTGGTAAAAATTAGGGCACATCATACTTTTCTGATTCCGAATTTCACTCTGGCTAATATGTATTTGTATGTAAAATTTAATTCTAAGAGGGGTTTCCTTTCTGCAACTTTTCCAAAAAATCGCGTTATCATGTTCAAAATTGCGGTTTTCTGTTCTATGTTGAAATACCGAATATTCAATTGAACACAACCTTATATTTTTAACCCTTTGTCGTAATTTGTTGCCATTTAGACACATTAACTTTGCTTAACTCTTACACAGGTTTAATACATACATACATAAGAAAAAAATCTACTCTATTTGAATCTTTGTAACCATTTTGACGCAGAGGGTGAAGTTTGCTACCCAGGAGAAGAGGATGGCTGATCTGGATAAACTCTGTAAAGTCTGCGTTTGCAAGCATCAGATCTTCTTGTGCGGCTCAGATGGGAGTGGGTGCTCAGGATGCTCCCTCAAGGCCCATGTGAACTGTAACTGTCCTTTGGAGGTGAAGATTCTTAAACTAGACCTTCAGTGGCTGTACTACCAAAGAGTGAAGATTTCCGAAGCTTCAGGAATCCAGATGTCTTCTGTAGACTTCGAAGACAGCAGGAGACAGATCAAAGCAGCGAAGAGGAAGGAGGAGGCTGAAGAAACTTCTGCTGTGAAGAGGAAGAAGAAAGAGGAGGCTACTAATGAGAAGCTTCTCATGAAAGACTTTGAGGAGGACGAAGAGCCAAACTTGGAAGAAGCTGCAAAAGAAGCCTCTGGCAATGCTGAGGCTACTGAAGATCCTATGGACGTTCCCGCTGAAGTACCTGCCGAAACTCCAACTTCTGCTTCACGAAACTACATGAAGATCCAAGGGACAGCTTCAGTAGCCTTGAGGTACAGGGTGGCAAATGTTCCGGCAGCTGCAGTTGCCACTGGCTTCCTGAACGACCTCATCAAGGCCGGTCATCTTTCCAAAGACAAGGCTTACTTGGCCATAGATGGCATGAAAGTCTGGAGGGCCAAGGAGGAAGTAATGGCCTCATCAGTTGAAGCTCTCACGCAGAGGTCAGAGGAGGAGATCTCTGGGACATTCTTTGATGGCAAGCAGGATAGGAACACAAAAGTGTTGAAATATGACGAAGTGACAGGGAGATTTCATCCTGGCAAAGTGATCGAGGAGCAGTACACTATCACGTGGGAGCCTCAAGGAAAGTACCTCTTCCATTTCACTCCCGAGGAATCTGAGGAAGGAGAAAAGCCTGCTCATAAGATCGCTCAGGGCCTGCATGAGTGGCTTCTGGATCACGGAGCTGACGAAAGCCTTGTAATGATTGGAGGAGACTTTACCAACACCAACGCGGGGTGGTCTGGAGGCGCCATAGCCCTATTGGAGGAGATGCTGGGTCGCAAGTACCACTAGATGATCTGTCAGCTCCATGTGAACGAGCTCCCCCTGAGGCACTTAATCATCAAGCTGGACGGCCCTGTAACTCCCCGGTCAGGCTTCAGTGGGCCTATTCGAAAACTTCTTGAGAAAGTGAATGAACTTGAGGTCAACTTCAACTTCAAACCAGTGGAAGGAACTGAAGATATCATAGAGCTGCCAGTAGAGATAGTTAAATCTCTTTCCACAGACCAGCACAACTGCTATCTTCTGATCAAAGCCATCAAGTCTGGAAGTCTCAGTCCACAGTTGGCTGGTCTCAAGTGCGGACCTCTGAACCAATCCAGGTGGCTCACTACTGCACAGGCCATCTTGCTGTTGTGGATAAGGGAGCACGGACTGAAGGGGGAGATGTTGAGGAGGCTCGAGGTCCTCGTGAAGTTCTGCCTTAACTTCTATTTCAAAGTATCTGTTGTTACGAAACAACTACATATCTCTAAGGCGTGAAGCGAAAAGTGTAATAAAAAAGTCCAAGCGCGAATTTGAAATCTCCATAGCTCGTGACGGTAAAGAAAACCCCAAGCGATTCTTTCAATACGTCAATAATAGAAATCCAGTAAAAAGTGTCTTGGGGCCTTTGAAAAATATAAACGGAGATCTAGTTTCTGAAAACAAGGAAATGGCTACCTTGCTAAACGAATTTTTTACGTCAGTTTTTACTATAGAAGATGTAACGAATATCCCTACGGTCATAGACATAATACATTTTGATAATGGTAATATTTTGGATAATATCGTGGTTAGTGAAGGGGAGGTAATGCGCTATATTGATAAAATGAAAACGCGTAAATCACCGGGGCCGGATTCCATATATCCCATACAACTAAAAGAATTAAAATATAGCATTGTTGTGCCGCTAACAAAGATTTTTAATGCGTCTATTTCTGAGGGGTCCGTACCAGATAATTTCAAGTTAGCAAACGTAACACCTATCTTTAAGAAAGGCGATAAAGGTGCGGCGGGAAATTATAGGCCAATCAGTTTAACGTCTGTTGTAGGTAAGCTACTGGAATCAATAATTAGGGATCGTATAGTCGAACACTTAGAAGTGCATAAACTAGTTAGAAATACGCAGCACGGATTTAGGCGAAACAAATCTTGCTTAACTAATCTTTTAGAATTTTACCAAAGCGTGGTGGACGTTTACGATAGACATCGGGCGGTTGATGTAGTGTATTTAGATTTTCAAAAAGCGTTTGACACTGTGCCGCACAAAAGACTCATTGAAAAAACTAAGGCTCATGGAATCAGGGGTGTAGTAATAAATTGGCTAGAAGAGTGTTGCGAGGTAGGAAACAGAGGGTGGTCGTTGATGGAGCGGAGTCGTGTTTGGCTAATGTAGCGAGTGGCGTTCCTCAGGGTTCTGTATTGGGCCCCTTGCTTTTTCTTATATATATTAACGATTTAGATGTCGGCCTAGTCAGTACAGTTTCAAAGTTTGCGGATGACACGAAGCTAGGTGGTAGGGCGATTAATGACGAAGATAGAGGTAAAATCCAGGAAGATCCGAATAAAATCGTTGATTGGTCAGTCACATGGCAGATGAGATTTCCCGTTGATAAGTGCAAAACTTTGCATATAGGTTCGCGTAACGGTAATTTTGCGTATAGTATGTCAGGGAAAGATTTAACAAGCGTAGAGCAGGTAAAAGATTTAGGAGTTATAGTCACTGGTGATTTAAAAGTAGCGAAACAAAGTACAGCAGCGGTCAATAAGGTGAACAAAGTGTTAGGTTTTATAGCTCGAAATTTTGAGTACAAATCGCGCGATATTATAGTTCCTCTTTATAAATCATTAGTTAGACCACATTTGGAGTACGCGGTCCAATTTTGGAATCCGCATATGCGCAAAGATATAGACAAAATCGAAAGAGTTCAAAGACGAGCAACTAAGATGATTCCGTCGCTTAGGTCAAAGTCGTACGAGGATAGGCTAAAGGAGTTAAAATTAACAACACTCGAGAGTAGGAGGCTAAGGGGTGATCTAATCCAGGTTTTCAAAATTATGAATGGGTTCGATAACGTAGATAGAGATAGCTTTTTCGAAATATCTCAATATAATAGGACTAGAAACAACGGGTGTAAGTTGACAAGTAGAAGGTTCGAGACAGCAGTTGCCAAAAACGTTTTTACGCATAAATAGGTGGAATAGTTTGCCGGTAGAAGTAATTAGCAGCACGTCTATAAACATGTTTAAAAATCGATTAGACGCATATGTTGATAGATTGGGTATAGTTTAAGGTAGTAAAATTAAGGCTTTGTGGTGACAGATCCTACAGCTCAACACAAGTGTTGTGGGATATAGGGAGGCAGCATCTTGGGTTAGAGGATACTCTCTGTCCTTACTCACCCCATTTAAAGAGATTCCTCTGCCGAGCGGTGCCCCCCATAGTACTGTGAGGTATTGAAAAACTCATGATCTTCACTTGCCCCACAAACACCTTTAAATGGGAGACCCAAAATGGGTGCACACACATTTCTACATTACTGTACAGTCTTTACAGCCACACCTACACTTTTCCTCCTAAGTTTGTGCATTGTAATGTATATGGTTGTAAATTTTGACTTGTTCCGCATTGATATGGACCGTGACTTATTTTTCGTTGGGCAAGGTACTAGTATTGATGGATACCATAATGAAATTGACTGGATTCTTTGGATCTGATATATTTGCATGTCGGTTATAAATAGATATAGAGTGTAACATATTTGTGGACAGTAGTCTATTATGACTTGACCCTCTGGATCCAGAGATTCTACCTTTAGTTTTAAATCGATAATTAATTAGTTTTTAATTGATAATTATTTAGTTTTGCAAAAATTGGTCGTTGCGAATGTACAGGCAGTTGTTACATAAATTTCTTATGTTCTTGTGGTTCGGAACCCACGTAAAATTGTAGGTCCCCTCCGCCACCACGGAGGACATACACAATACACAATTACGAACACAGTTAGGTAGACCAGCCATGAGTGGATCCTAGGGTCTTTGTTGGTCTGAAACATTATAACATTATAACAAGTGTACTACGACATCAAAGTGAAGCATCACCTCAAATTTGGTCCTGCACACGTTTTTTCAAGCCTGAGGCTGCTGAGGAACCAGACTACCGAGGTCAGGAACATCATCTCTGCTGCAATGATAAGAGGAGCTTACCACGCACATCCTGAGAACATCCTGGCCTCATTCCTGTGCAGTGAGGATGAGCATCAGAGAGATTTTGCTGTGAGCCAGATAGAGAAGATCAGAGAAGGAAGAGATTTTGGTGATACGACAGTGAGGCCCCATAAAAATCCCAAAGTCAATCTGCAAGCCACTTCACCTGAGGATCTCATCAACTGGGAATCAGAGAATATTTACGAGCCTATTTTCACCTGCAAGATGACCTTGACTGAGCTCGAGGATCTCAGAAAAACTCCACTCAAAGTGGACGCTTTCTCTGTTCATACTCAGTCCTGCGAGAGAGCTGTACAGGAAGTCTCAACTGCTTCCCAAGCTGTGTACGGTTACGAGAGGAGAGATGGGTGGGTGAGAACCAGGATAAACCATCGAGAAATGCTCCCAGTGTTCAGATCGAAGCAGGACATACTTAAGAGCTTTTCAGGTTCGAGTGGCTGATGAAGAGGCTGAAGCCATCGTTAATGCTCATAAGAGCTGAAAGTCCTCATAAGATCATAATATAAGGTCTTATGAGGCCACGCTTTTCAGGGATCCAGGAAGAACGGGCGTGTAAACCTACATGTGGAGGTAGCAAGTCTCCCGCTACTCGATCAGAGTAGAGCTGGTGAGCCGCGCCTATTTTTTGAAGAAAAACTTAAAATTCTTAAGTTTCACATGAAATCTAAACATTTTTTCAGTCACCCAGAGGTGTTGAAACAAGCAAGAAAGCAAGGATGAAGTCAGAAAAGCAGCTTTTAGACTAAATCATATGCAAAACAGCTGCGCGCTTTGGTTTGGGTGCCCTGAGGCTGCGTTAGGCAGCCTTCAAATCAGAAAATCGCGATTTTGACAATGAAAATGAGATTTTTGGGAAAAGTTGCAAATAATAAACCCATCTTAGAATTAATTTTTACATATTAGCCACTTTGTTTTTCCAAAATTTCAACCCGGAACCCAGAGTATGATATGCCCTAGCCTGGTGCATATGTTTGCGGCGTTCTGTCTCTCCTTGTTAGAAGGGCAAGCTGAGGTTTTATTATCCTCAGTTCTTCTAAAAAATGTTTCATTACTCTTGCTATTTCTTCTATGTCGAATATGATCTGTTCTTTCCCGTTCTCTTCTTTGTGTACCCTTCATGTGAAAATGCGGGCACTCTATGTTCAGGCATTTTTTCTCAGTAATTGACTGTCTGCACATACGAGGGTGAAAAAAGTTGCAGTTTGGCCCGTACTTGCACTTCCCATTCCTCATCATATAGAAGCATTTTGTAGGGTGATTGTATACGCAGTTTGAGCCATATTTGCACGCACCTATTTTATAATATTCGCATATGGCCCGTCGTTTAAATTCCTTCTGAGTCTTATATGATTCGACTTCCTTTTTCTGCTTCACCACCACTTCTTCCCTACTCAGTGGGATTGTTTTCTTCGGCGTGTATTTCGTATCTCCCTCTTCTGCCGTGGGTACCTCTTTTTCTGAGGCTGCTTTCGCCCCTCCCTGTAGTGTGTTTTCTTTTTCCTTCTCGGTTGTGTAGGCGTTTTCTGTTTCATGTTTTCCTCTCGGTAAAACTGCTGTACTTGATTCTTCTATTTCAACATTTTGTGTTCCCCTCTGTACTAATTTTCTATTGTTTTCCATGCACTTGACGCATAAGAAACCACAAAAGCCTATGATTTTGTTATTTATTCTATTTATTTACCATTTTCCTGTCTTTTCTATCTAAGTTCATGCATTCGTAGTGCTTAAAGGTATTGCACAGAATGCAGTTTAAGCCCGAGGTCTGGTCTGCTTCATTTTTGCAATCGCAAAGTTGATATGCGGCACATTCCATTACACATAATCCGGCTTTATTCAATTTTCTGACTTTCCCGCAATTTACACATTTCTTCGTATGTTTTGCCATTTTCTCCTTTATTTTCCTCTTCTCGCTTCTCAAATTTCTTTCGATAACTCGACCTCGATAACTCGACCTTCGTTTTATGGCACTGACCTTTTTCCCTGTTAGGCCTAGTGCACAATCTCAGAGCTGTTTTTCCGTTCGAAGTGTTTTAAATTTATGTTTCAATTTGATGTTTTTTCCTTGTGCAAGCTATATGCCACCGGCTTTCACTTAATTTACTATCGCGAATTCATTGGTATTAAATACACACACTGGTATAAGATAGAATTTACCGCTGAACTTATAAACACTAGTTATTTCGATATTACACAGAGCGGAAAGAAAAATGTCCGTACACCACGAGGTAGAAACACACATATACATATATACATAAGGTGACCAGAGTCCCGATTTTGGGCGGGACAGTCCCGAATTTATGACATGTGTCCCGCTTTTCAAAATGTCCCAAAAATGTCCCGCATTTGGAGCAAATTTTCATAAATGTCCCGCTTTATTAAAATTACTGTTACATTAGACATTATATGTCCTTCATGAATTAATAGAATTATGCCACATTCCGAATTCCAAATCTAAATACTAACTTGCAAACTGAACTGGTACGATACATGTCGTCATGCGGCAGTGCCGTGATTCTCGACTAGCGTTTCAGTGTTTCATTAGCGGCCTCTGTGTAAAGTTCTGTTGTACTGTAACGCTTTTATGTTTTTATGTTTGCTTAATTAATAACCTTAATTAATTTTTACCCCTGCATCCTTTTTTTTCTTTTGCAGCTAGGTTAAACTTTTTCGTTTGAAGGATAAGGAAAGTTATTAATTGTATCGTACGTAAGGTCGTAGGCCTAGTTTGACAACACAAAATGTCTAAAACTAAAAGGAAGTGTACATTTAATGCACATCTGCAGTCTAAATATCCATTTATTACAAAAACAACAATAGAAAGTGATGTACGGTGTGAGAAGTGTAGAAGTGACTTCAGCATTGGACATAGTGGGATTAATGATATTACTAAGCATCTTGGCTCAAAAAGAGAAAAAATCGGTTGATATCGGTGCTTCATCTAGTAAGATAGTGAGTGATTATTTTAAAAGTGTGACGCCTATTAATAAGAATTTAGAAGTAGCTGCTGCTGAAGGTTTGTGGGCTTACCATACAGTCAGGGAAAATCAAAGCTTCAGATCTACTGACTGTGCAACAAAAATTTTGAAAACATGCTTTGAACCAAAATTTTCATGTGCCAGAACAAAGTGCGAAGCGATTGTTTCAAATGTATTTGTACCATATGCTGAAACAGAATTAAAAAAACAATTAAAGGATGCTCATTGCATAACATTGCTATCTGATGCAAGCAACCATGGAAACATCATGCTGTTTCCTGTTTTAATTCGCTTCTTTCAGCCGTATGAAGGTGTTTAAGTGAAATATCTAACTGATATTATTGAAGAGCATGACCTGGGCAGAAAATTAATTGCTTCCTGTGGTGATAACACTAACTGTAATTTTGGTGGTGCTGCAAGAAAAGGAGTGAATAACATTTTAGGAAGCTAAATGACTACATTGGTAGAGAACTAATTGGGATTGGTTGTTTTGCACATATTGTACATAATGTTGTTCAGTCTGCCAGTGACTGTCTGCCAATTGATGTGGAAACAGTGGTTATAAAAATATATTAATATTTCTACGTCTATACTGTTCGAGTTCGAGTAGAAGAGCTGAAAGAGTTTTGAAGAAGGGGTTACCAACTCGTCGTGTTAAACGTAAGCGGGCATCAAAAAAGAAGTGTTCTAAACGCATGAAACCTATGGCTGACCACTTTTTTAATTGATATAAGCTAAGGACGTTGCTCTCATGAATCATAGACTGATTGCTACTTGCCGAGAGAGGTGCCCCTAATTCTGAAGCGCCATTGCAAGTTTCATCCATCCGTGTAGTTCGCAATGTTGTAAATCGAAGCTGGCCCTCTTTGACATGCCCCCGACACGAATATCTATAGAGCATAGCGACTTATTACAGTTAATCCGCTAAACACCATTAGCTCGCCGAGTGCTCCTATAGAGTTCGTGATCCCGAGCTCAGTCCCTCACATTTTTGCCACAAGTTGTGTGCACATGTACGCTAAACTACACACAGCAGATTCAGATGGATCTGATTGCGAAAACGATTACGTTGTATACCCAGAAACAAACTTTCTACACTCCATATTCAGTCAGTGTGACGTGTATTTAAATCAGGTCAACATCTCGGCAGGGTCTGGCTACTATCACCTACGGGCCTATCTGGAAATGTCAACTTTTCAAAGGAAGCGAAGGATACCTTTTTAACTGTAGAAGGTTATTATTAAGCCAAAGATGAAAGTAATATAAAAGAAAAGTTTAAAAATTCTAAAAAGAAGATATATGAATACTTTGGCCGCCTTCACACAGATTTCAGATTCCAGGAGAAGTTGCTTGTGAATGGGGTCGATATGAAAATAAAGCTCACCCGTAGAAGCCCTGAGATTTGTTTAAATCTGGGTGCTGGCTAAGAAGAGAGCTCGAAGCCTTTGGTGATTCATATTATAGAGACATATCTCCATGTGCGTCGTGTGAAATTAAGCTCTGTTAAACAGATGGAAATTGAAAAAAATGACTACATGCCACAGTGAAATACCCAATTAAAAAAGTCAAACTTAAGATGTTTAGAATACTCTCAGGGTTAACATCGAAGCAGATAGAAAATGTTGCTCTTGGAGCTCTACCTAAAAGGATATTAATTGCGTTGCAGGAACACGGTTCTGTGAAGGGAAAATGCAAAAAGACCGCATTTAAATTCGAAAATTTCGGTCTTAAAAATATAACTGTTTGTCAACGAGGTGGCTTTAGGCGGGACATTGGAAACGGGATATTCTACAGATGCTGAGTTTCCACTTTGTTCGAGAGCGTATAGTAATCTTGCGCATATTGCCGGTACTTGCGCATTAGGAATCGGCACAACGCAGAAGGAATTCGTTGAGAGAGTCAATCTTTACCCCTTTGATCTCTCCCCCGATTTATCTGCGTAGAAAACACACACAAGTCCCCAGCAGAGCGGAAACATCTCAGTCAGGTTAGAATTTGACAAGCCGCTAGTCGCACCTATTAGTGTAGTAGTTGTTTACCTCGAATCGCAAGCACTAATCGAAGTTGGCAGGTTTAGTGCCGTCGTCACAGACTTTTCTAAAGGGACACGGTTACACTGCAGTGATGAAGAGTGATCGATTCACAGGCACCAAATTTATCGGCGTGTTTGCGAAGAATGAAACGTTGTAATTACCAACGACGAGAGACTGGGGCGCACTTATTTTGGATACGGACGTTAGCGTTTATTCTAAAAATAGGGAGCGAATCTACTACTTTAATTCACTCTGCGGACATCCATTGAATGATACTATTATTGTAAAATTTCTCGAACAACTGCAAAATCGGCAGATAGTGTGGAAGCCTTACTGATTCCATAGCTACTACAGCAATGTCTGTGGTATGTACTGTTTGTTTTCTCATGCATATGGCTCGTGGAGGGAAATTTACAGAATTTCTGCAATTATTCGACTTGTTTAACACTGAACGGAATGATGAACTGGTATGCAGCCAGATAAAAAACCGGGTCCCGTTTGTAGGCACTCGATGTATTGCGTGAAGTTTTGTGTGTGTGTGTATATATGATTGTAAATACTTCAGTTAATTAGTTTAAATTGTAACAACATGCATAGTATAGCTTTTAGTATTATATTGTGTAAATTTATAAAATGTATCCCCTAATACTAATTTGTGCAACGTTTAAGGACGGGGATCATGTTCTGAAACTATTTTCAAATGTGATGGATGTTAATTCTGTAACTAATTTATAAAATGTATCCTCTAATAATAATAATTTGTAACGTTTAAGGACGAGAATTATGTTCTGTAACTAATTTAAAATGTAATGACTGATAAACCTGTAATTATTTAAACTTGGCTTTATATATATATAAAAGCTCTATATATATACACACAATGAATAAAAACGAGATTATTGTCGCTCCTATTTGTATATGTGTGGAAAACATTGAAGACAATATTACGTAAAAATGTGTTGTATACGATAAACGAAATTATGTATTAATTTATGAATATATTTAAAATGTTCCCCATATTTTTATTATTATTTAACCCTTTGACTGCCAGGATCCGTTTTCTATGTCATTACGTCACGCCGAAAAATGGCCTAAATTTAATTAACTTTCGACTTATTTGGGGGCCCGAAAAATTCACTGTATCAACTTGAATTAGTTACCCATAAATCCTCATTTTCTCTAGTAATGTCTCCAATAATAAAAAAATAATTCTTTATGGATAACAATTTTATCCTGACCAAAAAACGGTCATTTTTTTGGAATAAAGATTTTTTTACTATAATGTGTATACATTTTTTGAAACACCCTGTGTGTATATATATATATATATATATATATATATTATTGTTTTTTTTTTAAAACATGTAAAATGTATTTAAACTTTGCAAAGATAAGCAATTAATAATATATCAAATAATTTTGAATAAATAAAAGAAAATAAAGGTAAAAAGCCAACACCTACTGGTAGGTGTTTGGCAGTTGCCCCAGATCACCTAACAGAAGGTGATTGGCAGTCAAAGGGTTAATAAAATGTTGAAAATACTTGGTTTATTCTTACCCGACACACACACACACACACACACACACACACACACACACACACAAAACATCTTTTCCTCGATTAACACATATTCTGTGTTTCGGGGCGCACTTTCGTATGACAACCAGGTCGTCGCTAAAAGAAAAAGAAAAATATGACAGCAAGCAATGCTTTATTATTATTATTATTATTATTATTATTATTATTATTATTATTATTATTTTCATTATTATTATTTTCACAGGATAAAGAGATAATTATTTTAAAATAAAACATCGTCAGGTTTTCAAAATAGAAAAAATAAAAACAAACGCGCCAATCATTTCAAAAGAGCTTTTTATGTAAGAAGAATTAGTTACATGAGCTGTATCCTTAAGGCTTAAACAATAGGCTGCTTACGTGCTAGAGGCGATGCTGCTCGAATCGTTTGCGCTTCTCGGATGAGTGCCTGTCTGTTGTACTAACATTCTTGAGTGGTATGATTCCGCCTGTGACAAACGTCACATTTCTTCCTTCTGGGCTCTCCTCTCTTAATGGACTTGCCTACGACATTCACCTCCACATCCTTGATGTTGTCCTCCCTCGTGGCAGTGGCTATTCTTGCTTCTGAATTTTGTGAGTTGTAGTTCCAGGATGTGGTAGGATTTTGCAGTTTCTGCAATCTTCGGCTTCTGTCTTGCGGCGCTTCTTCTCTTAGGATATCTTCGTCTCTTAGTCCTAAGCCTGGGTTGTTTATCGAAAACTTAATTGACTCCATCCAATATTTTGTAAATGATTCTCTATTTACAAAATTTCGGGCGTATTCCGGTAAGACCAACCTAAAACATCCTTTAATATGGTATCTTTAATGTCTCATTATAGGATTAGCCTGTACCAAGGCATTACCTAAACTTAATAATCTTGTGGCAAACATGTTGAGTATCTCACCTTTTTCCCAACTGGCGGCGTTTGGTCTGGTTCCTGAGTTCTCTTGTGCCCGTTCGCCCATAAACGTCGGCGAACTTCTTTCCAATGTGTGTCCAAAGGTCATTTGCTCGGAATCCCATACTGCCTTTGGAAATTCGGGATATAATGTGAAGAGGTTCCTGCGTCAAAAGTTCTCCTTCTTCTGTAGCGGGAGGAACTAGAGAGATTCTCCTGGGACGAAACCCCGACGTGGAGTTGTCCCAATACTCCACCTGCGGAGTAGTCATTATTGCTTCCTCTAATTCCGTGCATTCCTTTAGTAACCGATTAATGTTGAAAAACTTTATCCTTCTTAAATTTCCAAACTTTCTGTACTCATCTCCTCCAAGTTCTTTGGTTCGGTATCACTAATGTCACTTGCACTGTCTGCCCCGTTCGTTCTATCCACGCTCTTTACCGACATCGCGAAGCTTATTTATTTATTTATTTATGTTTTAAAACGTTTACTACTTTTAGCGACACTTTTCACTGTTCACAATATTTTCTACGTTAGTGCTTTACTCTGTACCAAAATTTATTTTAATAAAAAGTCACACTCGTACTACTAGTACCTTGCAATAGGATCCCACTTCTGACACCAAAAGCGCATATGTGGTGCAACTCATTTTTTGGGTGCACTTATTGCGCGCGCGCGTTCGTTTATTTCAGGATGACTGCCTATCCACTCGGATGACCTTTCAATTGTATAGCCGTAATTTTTCTCGGCTTACTTGAAGCCCATTTTGAATTTCGAATTTCAATGTTAATTTACCTTCAGCTTACAAGAGAGACCTATTGCAGGGTAGCATAAAACAACACCCTCCCTCATATAAAGTTTATTTTATTTCACTCAAAATAGGATATAAATTGAAAAGAAATATACGGATGTACTATTACAAATTTTGTTTAAAAAAAATTTTCAATTTAAAGAAAATGTTTGCAATTATTTCATACAGAGGAGTTTTTGATTTGCGTATAACTCTAGAAATAGCACTAAATTCAAATTCCGAAATCTAAGAATAAGTGTACAGAAGTAGTTTACTTACAAAAACAATTCGGGAAATTTACTCACAAAGTTTTGCGCGAATTCCCCAGGTGTTCCCTTAAAAAGTCCGTCAATTAAATCAAATAAATTTTCACAAAAGCTTTGAATGGTCATGCACTAACTTCCCCTGTTTCCTCGGGAACGAAGATCACCACAAGATTTACTCTCCCATGAGGAAGCATAATATGTCGCAAACTTACAAGTTTAATAATTAATGTGAACCAAAATTAAGTTAAAGAAATTTCACAAAATTCTTTTTCTGTCGGCTAACATTAAGATGTTACAACAACGTTCGTGTAAAATAAAGGCAATTCAGATTCTCGTACAACGTGAAACAGTTTTGTAACTCAACTTGGAAATTTTCAATCATGCACAGAGTTTTAAAGATTTCGTTTAAAAGCCACTTTAACTTTTGAGGAAAGAACTACAACTGCTTTATAAATCTAAGTTACATCATCGGATTACAAGAACTCCCTTTAACGTCTAAAGGGCCTATCAAAACCATTTTCATTACATGACATCATTCGTACAAAAGTTACTGATCTTCTATTGGCTCTAATCTCAACTTCGTTAAATTCTACACTCCGCCTTTCTTAAAGAAATTTTCAAATTAAAATTTTAAAATTTCAAGTTCAAATTTAAAATTTTCTCTCGAGGGTTTCCCTTAGGTGAGTCCAAAGAATAGACAAACCCAAACCTTTACAAGCTTCAATAATGAAGAACAACCTTGTTTGTCTATATTTTCCCCTTTGTAGCTTAATTACTCGACCATAAATCTATCTAGGAATGTGAAACAATAATTTCTTTTCTGGATAAAGCACTCAGCCTTCGGCTCTATCCTGGGTATCGGATCACTTTACTTTTGTATGTCTTTATTTTAAAAGATTTAAATTTTCACGCGAAATTAAATCGATTTCAAAATCACTTCACTCTTTCTTTCTACCATTTTTATTTACATTTTGATACGAGATTTACGCATACAAATTCACCGTCACAACAAGATATATATATATATATATAATTTTGGGGGGCTGAACGGGGCTGGGGGATAAATGAGGGGGTTCAAAAAACACCATGTTGCATGCAGTTGCACTCGACCATTTTGTGGTAGTACTACTACTTCCCACTCCGCTTGAATGCATCTTGGGTATAATTATATTAAGTATCACAGATCACTTGCCTACGTGCACCATATTAATCACCCATTTTTCTGCATAGGAAACCATAAAAGTTGACTATAGATCTTACAGCTATAATAACAAATTAAATTTCCTGAGAGAAATAACAGCTTTTGACTGGATTAGAATAATCAAAAGTGAACATGACACTGGAACAAAACTTCAAGCATTCTCAAACAGAGTGTATTTCCTGCACTTTCTATTGTATAGTTAGGTTTGTGTATAAAATCAGTGGGTAATCTGTTGTTTAACGTTGATATAGGTATTTGATGGGAGGTGACTGTAGCATAGTGGCAAAATGGACGAGTGCAGTGCAATTGCATAATGTTGCAAGGCACCCCACCCACCTTGGTGCCACCCCACCCCCTTTTTTGCAAGGCACCCCACCCACCTTCGTGCCACCCCACCCCATTTGTTGCAAAGCACCCCCATTGTTGCAAGAAACCTCCCCCTTTGTTGCAAAACCTCTTTGGGGGAGTAGATGGGACGGCCTCACCCCCGAAAGGGGCATACCTAACTTAAGAGATAGAGAAGGAAGAGGAGAAAGGGGTTCTTCGCTCGGCGAGAGCCAAGCGCATATGACTCCTCCAGCACCCCGCCGTTCTCTTATAGGGCCCCTAATCAGCCAGTTGGCTTAATCAGCCAGTGGGCTTAGAAGGCTGAGTTGCCAGATTGCGCTATGTATTTAATTATTCCACATATTAATCAGCCAGTTGGCTTAGAAGGCTGAGTTACCAGTTTGCGCTATGTATTTAATTAAATCATATATTAATCAGCCAGTTGGCTTAGAAGGCTGAGTTGCCAGTTTGCGCCATGTATTTAATTAAAATCCATATATTCCGGCTTAATCAGCCCGAGCCAGCAGGCGCCACTGAGTTGCCACATTCGTTATTTATTAAATTATTCCATATATTATTCAGTCAGTTGGCTTAGAAGGTTGAGTTGTCAGCTTCGTTACTTATTTATTTAAAACATATATCCTGGCTTTAAGATCCATTTGGCTTAGAAGGCCGATTTGACAAATAGCAATTAATTAATTATTCTGAAATTCGCTTTAGAAACCAAATTAATGATATATTTGTGTACAAATAAAAAGGAATAAATAAAACGCCAATACATCATTTTGTTTATTTTAGCTGAATTAATGGATATACAATGGGACATATATATGGCCAAATAATAGCATCATGAATGGAAAATATATAATCATACAAAAAGGTGCATTATCAAAATATTAGTACAGAAGAAAATACAGTTATATTAAATATATTGAAAATATACAAAACAGTATTATCAAAATAATAGTACTGGAAAAAATACAGTTATATTAAATATATTGAAAATATACGAAGCGTAGTATGATCAATATATTAGTACAGGAAAAATATACATATATATTAAATTATATTGAAAATATACAAACCGTATAATCATATTAGTACAGGAAAAATATATATTGTCTTTACTTTCTACGGTGCAAAACGCTAAACTCGCATGTGGTAGAGTCTATATCCACATCGCCATTACTTTGTACGACGTGGTAAAACCGTCCAAGCATCAACTCACCGTTTAACTGATACGGCGGTCTATACTCGATATAAATGGCTTTCATATCGTTGAATACTATTTTTGTGCCCACTTTACACTCGGCGGGCAAGTTATCTTTAAACATGGCTAGAACACAATCAAAAGGATGCACAAAAATGTCATCGTTAACCACAACATTAAATACAAGTTTATAATCATGCCTTTCCAATCGGGGATTTTTTCTTAACGTCCCGAACTTTTCAATCGTGAACTCTTCTTCACTGGGCATAGCGGCAATTGAAATATTCTACCAAGTCGTAACGACATCTATCCATTATATAGAGGTACAGCTCTTCAGGGTGAACAGTGTAGGCGAGCTCAGCTCTGTACCTCTCAAGTGCTTTGTACCAAAGTTCAGGGTATTTCAAAGAATCTAAACCTTTTAAATATGCATCCAGATCTAGACCGTTCTCCCCCTGTTCATTCCTACATTCAACAAATCCGTCGAGCAGGGCGATGTATGCGTGTTCAAAAACCGTGTCAAAATAAATCATATCCGTAACACGCGCATCTAATATAGGTTTCAGCTTACGGAATCCGACGATCTCAAACATTCTGTCGAGGATGAAACGGTTTCGTGTAGGAACAAGAACGTCATTATCAGATGTGTTCATCCACATCAGTCGTATATCAATGCATGGTTGTTCGTTATTTACACTCAATGTACAAACAATGATATATGAGGAAGCATCACTAATCACCTCTCTTCTTGTACCTACGTCAGCTGGTATTTTATAATGGTTCTCAGCCCACCAATCAACTACCACGAAGATTTTATGCATCTCCTCAACACTTAAATAAATAACGTTGCGTTTGCTTGCATGCCTGCAGATTGTTTCAAGCACAAAGTTAATGGTGCCGGTTTCTCGCCTGAACACGCGCAATGACTTCGTCACGGAGACGTCGTACGAAGCGTTGAGAATGCTTCTCAAAGGGAGTTCCATCGTATTCGCACGTTCACACGGTTCAAGCTCTGAGATGACTATGACACAACCACTCGCTGCAAGCTCTGAAATGACTATGAGCCACAGGAGGCAGGCAGGATCGGCTTGACGGGCGGGGTGAGTCACGCTGATGAAATGTGAATGGGTTTGTTCGAACTCGTATGCTCCGTGAGGTACACGGTGGGCGGCACGGGAACGCGTCACACTGCTAAAGCGTGTACAGACTTGTTCGAACACTCTTGGACAAACAATTTTGAAACGTTTAATGTTTTATCATTACCATTTCCACCTAAACATCTTCACAACCGGTGCGCTATTAGAGAGAAACATATGTTCATATTTATCCTTTTTGTTTAACAGGCGATACTCATCTCTAAAATCTGTTAAAAACTCACACAACCCATTAGCAACAACCTCAATACAAACCTCATCATATATATTAATGTAGTGGTAAAAATACTTAAGATTGTCCATGATGACAAGATTTACATTTTCGGCCGTAGGGTACGAGTTATCGGTATGGTGTAACATGATATAATACCGCTTATCACACCACTCATCCACAAGACACTACCCATAACTGCTGTTTATCTTCTGAGCGTGTTGCTTCTACTACGCGGTATATGTGAGCCTTTATAAAGCTTAGTTCGAAAACATAATTCAGCACATCGTCTGTTCCGCGAAATCCTACAACCCCCTCGCCAGAATATCCGCAGAGTATTTGAATATCTTGATCCTTCGCACGGTTCAATGCAGCCTTAAAAGAGGCAAAGGAGGCGGGAATAGGGAGATTTTCAGTATCTACTACATCTATGCACTTAGCAGAATACCACTTCATAAATGTTGAACACACGATATTAAAGGTAGCCATTACTATTTTTCTTCTATGCGAGAGAATACACGTCTGAGCTCAAGGGTATACAGAGGTCAACTAAGAACGCAGGGATAGAGGCCTGCTCAGGTTGCGGCATGATTCACGTCGCCGGTCTCACAGTGGGCGGGGCTTAACTTCTTACTGTACACACGCACACACGCAAAGTAAAACGCTGGTTGAAACACGATTTATTTAATAAACGAAATATTCAGGATGTATATATTTACAAATACGTGAAATAAACAAGTTAGCAATAGACATATCAAAGATTATGGTATCCAAAGGGCACGGTGTCATAGGTACCAGGCACCTGGTAGCGTTTCCTATAGGTGTTACGGCACACCTTTGTACCCCAGCTTCTGCGCCCGAAAATTGTGGGTGCCTACACTCAGTTGGGATGACCGGTCACCCTCATCATCTTCCAAGCACACTAACTCCTTCAGCGAATCAAAGTTAACGACCCGCCGATTCGCTTGGTTAAGCGTGATACCTTTAGCCTTCACGATATATTTCGTATCATAACTTATCTTCACCCGTACCCCATAGGTTTTTGGTCCTGTTGACACAAACGAGTCGGCGTATGCACTGTCCCCATACTCATCCTTGATCTCGTCAGTTAGCTCCCCGAGGAACTCCCCAATAGCGGGCATGTATTCACCCCTCCTCGCTGTGAATATCACGCTATCTGTATCGGCATACAATACCCGTCGCCCAAGAGAATGCAATAGGCCCCAAAGTTTGATGCGTGCGTAGGCTGTTGTGAAGTTGGCTACAGGAATGTTTGTAACCCGTGATGTGTCTGTGGACAATTCGGTGTTGTTGTACTTTATTATGTAAGTGTTACCTACATTCACAATCTCCATGACCTCTTTATCGGGTGCGTTGGCGTAATCCCAAACTTCACTATAACTTTGCGCCAAATGAACGTTCCCTTTACCGGTATTCTGTGCAAACTTTCCCCAAAGACTGTTTAGGCACAACTTTGCACTAAACGCTTGCCAGGGTTCTTTACAATTTGGGTACGATCAAGCTGTATACCTTCGTGGTCACGGTAACGCTGAATATAAGACGTTTTTTCATCTTCGGTTCAACCCCTCGCGGATATCCTGACGCCTCAACCTTATCCTTCAAAAATGCGTTTATATATGGTGTGAAAAGGTTGGGTAGCTTCTGAAACCTCCACACCTCATGTATCTTCATTATTCTATACCCATGACGAACGGCTAGGGCCAGCTCAGGGCTTGTGTATACACCTCTGATCTTAAGCTGGTGGGTATATGGTTACAATCGCCGTTGTTCTCTTCCGCGAACTTCACACACAGGGGAAACATGAGTTTGTGATCTATAACGACGGGTAAGATCTGCATCCATAAATCGCGAAGGGGGAGCACGTCTACGAAAGAGAGTCCAAAGTAGCGGTCATTCAAGTTGGCCGAAAACTCCTCGATGGTTGGCATGGCAGGGCCCACCATTTTTTCAGGTGCACCTACGGGGTACGGATTGTTTTTCATCACGTAGGCGTATAAAGAACAGAAATCGTAGTAATGGAGCTTCACACCCTCCGGAGGTGGAAAGTATAGCTTGAAGGGATTTGTACGCCCACCGAACAAGCTATCTCCACATTTGAGAGGATCCTGCACCATTGAACGTTTGATCGTGTTTATTTATTTACGATACTTCTCATCGAGCTCCATCCGTGCATCATATTCATGCTCCCACAAGACTTTGTGAGTGAACTGGGACCCTATAAGTTGATCGCGGGTGCGCGTCCACGCAAGACAGTCGGCAGGAGATCTACCGTAGATATTTCCTACGATTCCACACTCAGGACGTGGGCATCCATGCCACCAGCAACCGTTAAAGGAGTACACAGTCTTCTCGCCAGTGACACGGTTTTCACTTAGACCATCAACCCAAAAAGCACGGCCATTAAGCTTAATGGGAACTTCACCAGTGTTGCGGGCGTGTTTTATGTATACACCTGTCTGCTGCTGTAGGTGTATGAACCAGTAAATAGACTTGTGCCCATAACTGCGGGGGTTGTTTCTGTGGATAATGGCTAAGATATCTTTAGGCATGAAGTTATTCTTGAACACCGTAAACATAATGAGGCGATGGTGGTTGCGACTTGTAGCGGATCGCATTTGAAACGACATATGTACATCCTTCTAAAGGACTGGAAACATACTCTAAGCACGCGCACATCATTCACGCAATAACGCTCACATTCATCAGCTATATTATAAGGATTACGTTCATTAAAACTTTGTAATATCGATCAAAATCTTCACGTTCATCTGTACTCATACAATCATAGTTAAAGTAATGTTTGGGTGGAGGTACACCTACGTAATTTAAAGTTTCGCTAGTGAGGAATGTGTAAGGGAAGTACCCTTTTGAAACCTCAGCTGCTACGCCCATCACCTTGGGTAGCTTTGCTAATTTACAAGGTGTGAATAATAAAGTGTCTTTAAATTGTACATTACCTCTTATTTCTATTTGTATTAATTTGTTGCCTCTTTTCAATGGATCACCTGTAAATATCTCAGATGACTCGTGCTCAAGCAACGCCTTATAAAGGAACTGTGTGTCAAATTTTGCCCCGTTATGGGCTAGAATATACAGTCATTTTTTTTAACTTGTCCGCTAGCTTGACAATATAGGACACAAATAGTTTTACAGGACTATCGTGGGCATTCGTTTTAAAAACGCTTGTCCGTTTCCACATTTGTGACACTCATTACACTTGATGTCCATACACTCATCACAGAGAGTCTGACTCACAAGTAAATGTGGAATAACCTCTTTGGTTTCAGCGTTCGTGTATGTTTCTCTATCGTAGTACACAGTTATACAAGGGTTGTTTTTAGGCTTAGCATCTTTCATCCCTTTCCACCAACCGCCTTATATTTCTCATGGCATGTAGAGCAGTGAGTTTCGTCACAACTATGACTGAACTCGCCGCTACCATTCGAGGTGTGAAACATACCACATTCACAGATTCTCATTTTCTTGCATGTGCCAATCGATTTATGGAGCTAAAAACAGCTATTATTGAAAAATGTGCGTCTACACACATTACAATCCCTCTTCTCAGCTTCAACTACACGGCTTTCGCATTTGGGGCTTTTACACTGCACACATACCATGTGACATTCTTTACAATGTTTCACTATATCATCCGCAAACTCGAGACACCCCTTACACAAATCATGATGTCGCCCATATTTTCGACTTATATCATAACTCGCGTAAAGGTCCCTTATATTACGGATGGGTAGATATGTTGTACCTGACAGTCCTAAAATATGTAGGGGTCTTGTACGATCTCTCACACTGCTTTTAAAAACATACACAGTTCTACGACGATCATCCATTCCAAATACAACTATACGAACATTAATTTCCTGCTCTACCCTTCTCAGTTCTTCAGGACCCATATTACAATCAAACTTGAGTTTACAGTCTTCAGCTAGTTTACGGGCACGCTCCACGACCGTAGGCAACCAAATGTTTTTGACCCGTGTATTTAGTACAGTAAACATACGAGCCAAGACTACTGCTATAAAGCCGCAACCACGATCGACGTTTATATGCCGTCTAAAAATCGCCTGAGAATTGAAGTTAAGAGTATAAGGTGTGGCACTATGACCCGCAACACGGAATACACGGTCAATATTTACCGTGAAGTTGTCCATATTGAAGGCTATACTACTTTAAGAGGCCTGCATTATACGACCTAATATATACTCTACATCTTCAGCCGCCAAACGCCTGAATGGTACTACTACCCAAAAATCTTCTACATCACCGTCATCTGACCCGAATCCGAAGGACAGCATCGTCCTGACTTCACGCTCGTCGCGGCTCTGAAGGGCAAACTCTACAATACGCTCTACTACGCCCCTGACTATATACCGATTTCTAGTCGAGGCCGGGGTGGGGGTTGCGGTGCGCAACAACTCGAATGTTATGCCATCCTCAACAGAACGGGGAGCTACTGTGGAGGAAAAATAAGGGCGTATATTTGCGGAAGGCACTATTGTGGGGTTTGTTGCGTAAGACGTTGAGGGTTGGGGTTCTATTACTGGTGTTCTAACAACCCTGTAACGCTTTATACCTGACGTGGAGGGTTCGTCATCACACCTCTGCTTTGAACTGTTTCGTGCTACAGGTGTCGCTGGTGAAGGCTCATCGGCGTGGATGGGTACTGTAGATGCACGGTCAACGGGTTCATCCGTGATATCGATGATGGGGGCTGTACATCGTCGTCATTCACGGTTCTGTAGAAGAAGAAAACAAAATATAAGGAGCAGCATTCGTTATTTGTAATATTTTGTAAATGACCCACTTAGGGGTGTGATGTGTTAGAAATGGAATCTGTAGAAAATTCAGGTTCACGAGCCTATCCACATGTATTACATCTGGACCTACAGGATGTGGTAAAACGGTGTTTATGCTTAAAATCATTAAAGAAAAGTGGGAGATGTTCTCAAAATTTGTGCATAAAGTTATATGGTGCTATTCGACGTATGAATCAGTGTTGAACGAGTACCAAGATGATGTTTTGTTCCACAAGGGGGCCTATGACGTTAATTCGTTAAAGGGAAATGAACATACAGTCATCGTAATTGACGACCTCATGTTGGAGATGGATAAAACGTTTGCCGAGACATTTACAGTATTCTCCCACCACCTTAACATAAGCGTGTTCTTCATCAATCAGAATCTATTTTTCAAAAATAGATACATGCGCGATGTGTCGCTAAATACGCAATATCTAGTCTTATTCGCGCAACGTAGAGATATGTCACAAATTGGGGTATTAGCCAGTCAAATGTTCCCGAATGAGCGTAAGGAGTTTTTGAAGGTTTATAAAGAGGTCACAAACCAGCGTTATGGCTATTTGCTATGTGACCTTCACCCGCGAAACATGTTTGGGGTGCTTCTAAGAACGAATATATTTCCAAGCCAACCTGAAACGTGTATATTCCAGAATGACGAATAGGCTAAAGAAATATCGCGGATTAATAAAAATGTATCAACGACTGCCTCGGAAAGTGAGTTACTAGCCCTATTAAACAGTGAAAAGGCACCTGATGAGAAAAGGATCTTGTACCAAGAGGCTTTGCAGAAATTTCTTCATGAGTACGAAGATTATAAGCATCCTACAGAGCTCCCCGTGAGCACAGCTCGAGTAGCGCTGAGCATAGCGACACAGTGCCTGGGCAACCAAAGAGCAACGAAACACAACACATCGAACATGTGCTAAAAAACAGCCTCCCCCATACATTGTGGAATAAAGGGTTGTCTTTATAATCTATTGAGTGAGGACCTCATCATACAGTGAACCGATACAGGCGAGGCCATTGTTGAAGGAACAAGGGTATAAGGGTCCAACATCGTTGATATTGTTCATGATCTGGTGAGAAAATGGGATAGGCCCTCACGAACAGGATGGAGGCATATTAAAGCAAGACTACAACAAATAAATGTCCCCAAAACATTGATGGGTAATCAGAATAGGTTAAAAGACTTGGGACATGCATCGCACGTGTCACAACTGAGTACATGTTCGCCCCCAGCAGCTGTTCTGTCTCTGCAGAGGAGAAAGAAGAGAGCAGGCGGCCAACCTTATCCACGTGCCTCTAAAATACGCAAATGGCTAACGTATTAAGTAAGCACTATTATGACATTTCTAACCCAGCATCCTATGGTGGCGTTAATAGATTGTACAGAGGTGTTTATGATGTAAGGAAAAAAGATGTTGAGAGATTTTTGCGGGGACAGGATGCTTATACACTTCATAAGCCTGTGACGAAAAGGCTTAAAACAGCCAAGACAACAGCCTCCTCGATTGACTCTATTTGGCAGGCAGATTTAACAGACATGCAAAGATATTCAATGTATAACGATGGCTACCGTTACATCCTATTCATAATAGATGTATTCTCTAGATACCTGTGGTTAATTCCCCTGAAAAATAAATCGCCTGAAACAGTTGTTAAGGCGGCCAAAACGCTGATGTTGAAAGAAAACAGGATTCCTGGCTATTTTTGTACGGATATGGGAAAAGAATTTATAGGACGCGGTTTTCAGAACATGCTGTCAGAGTTTAATATCAGCTATTACACTTCCAATTCTATACATAAGGCTTCTTTAGCTGAAAGAGTTCAACGTACCATAAAGGAACGCATGCACCGCTATTTTACACATAAAAACATATACAGATATATAAACGTTCTCGGTTCATTGGCTTCATCCTACAACCGTTCACACCATCGTACGATTTGTACAACGCCTGACGATGTTTTATAAAGAGGCAAGCGCTTGAGAAGAGATGGAGTGCCACCACCACCACCACCACACTCTGCGCGTTTCAAAATCAGTGACTATGTAAGGCTGTCACGTTCGGGAAATAAATTCGCGAAGGGATTTGAGCAAGGCTGGACATGCGAGATTTTTAAAGTTAGGGTTATGAGACTTAAGGGCGATATAATGATGTATTATGTTGAAGATTTGAATGGAGAAGAGATCTCGGGAGGCTTTTACCGCGAGGAATTGCAGGATGTGGCATTTAATTTAGGAAAAATGTGTTTAAAATTGAGAAAATTTTAGGAAGCAAAGGTACAGGAAAGAGAAAAATGTACCTGGTGAAGTGGCTAGGTTACCCAGAAAGCTTCAATACCTATGTAAAAGCTGATGCAGTAATGAAGCTTGATTAGTATGCAGCATGACTCCTAACCATTTCTACGTCACACTCCCGTCCTCCTCGTCCCTGTCTGTACACCCTAACAACACACTAGCCAACTTTGTAACAGAGCTCCACGGACCCATTGAATTGAGTCGTGATTCGGATGAGGTGGGGATATGTGAAATTCAGCTGGACACCCTCTTTTTAAATATTGATTATAAAGATACCGGTTTTACGATTCTTAGAGACTGTCGTGAGTGTGCAAAAGCCGGGTTAACTCGGGATGAAACTATACGTATCGCCCGGACTAAGGTTGCACGGTTTTACAGTACAGAAGTAACACTAGGGCCGGGCCGTTATGGTTCGGCTGAGGATGTTGGAGAGACTTAAACGTGAGTTTAAAAAACTCAAATCTTACGAATGATTTATTATACGAAATCGTAAACAAAGGAAACCCTGCACATACTCTAATCCTAAAATCAAAGGTTAACAGAAATATTAAAGACGGAAGAGTGTTCAAAATTATAACCGAGGTGAGATATCGATCAGCCTTCCAAAGAGACACCTTTCACGAGGCACAGCATGACATGTCCACCTTAGTGTATCAATTGAAGTTGGAGAAATTAGATGAAAGCTCTCAGCCTACAGACATGTGCTATATTTACAGCAATATAGTGGAGCACAAGTTTGTTGGGGATACCCAGGCACGCCTGCTACGCATAGCTCACATCCCCAACCATAGAGGAAGGAGTTTGAGTGCTACATATGATATACCCTATTATGTGAATGTCGCAACTAATCTAATAACCAATATCTCAATATATATAAGAACGATTGAGGGTAAAAATTTTCCATTGGGTGACGGGAGCTTAACAGTGAAGCTGCACTTTCGACGCACTGAGTTATAATTGACAGAAAGCCTTTCACCGTCTATCGAGGGGTGAGATACCAGCGAGATAGTGGAATTGGGTCAATTTTTTCATCCATACTATGCACCGCTGTCCCACTGTTGAAGAGTGGGGCCAGGTACCTAGGGAGGAAGGCGTTACAAACTGGTTTTAACGCGGCAGAAGACATATTGGCTGGCACTAAGCCTAAAGAAGCTCTAAAAAAACATTTAAAACGTACACGGGATGAAATCATCAAAGATACGAAGAGAAAAATGCATGGTGGCGGAAAGAAGAGATCTGTCAGGAATAAGGGGTTACCAACACGTGGCGGAAAGAAGAGATCTGCTAGGAAGAAGGGGTTACCATCACTTGGCGTTAAACGTAAAAGGAAATAAAAAAAGAAGTGCTCTCGTATGAAACCTATGGCTGATCATTTTTTTATCTGATATAAGCTGAGGACGCTACTCTCACGAATCATAGATTGACTATTACTCGCCGAGGGAGGTGGCACTATTTCTGACTCGTCATGGCACGTTTCATCCATCCGTGTAGTTCACAATGCTGTAAATCGGAACTGTCCCTCTTTGATATGCCACCTACCCAGGTCTCTATTGAACATAGTGACTTTATTACAATTAACCCGTTAAACACAATTAGTTCACCCAGTGCCCCTATAGAATTCGTGATACCTAGCTCAGGCCCTTACTTTTTTGACCCGAGTTGCATGCACATTAGGGCGGAGTGAAAAACTCATTTTTCGAATTTTCAAATTGGCTAGTGTGGAAAATGTGTGGAGTAGTGAGGAAATAAGCTGGTATAAATTTAAAATCATAACATTAATATCTTCAGGTGCCACAATGACCTTCAATATTGAAAAAAATTGAAAAAAGCAGATTTTAACCAATAATTACAGAAGAGTCCACGATGCACAATAGACAAGAATTTATTCACACTTGTATAAAAATAGCTCAGTCAACCTTTAAAAAAAGTTTCTATTCTCTAAAAACAGTTTTCTATAGTCAGCTCACTCAGCTGTCACGTGAGTACCTCGGTTCAGTGTAGCTGTCGCTCTCGTAGCAGGTGGGTGTTCTGTTGTTGGCGTTACTCAGATAGTCTAAACTATATTTCTTATATATTTTGCATTTCTGTATTGTGTTGCCCTAAGTTTGCCATGTACTATTAACTGAAATTAACGTATAATTGATATTAGCTCTTTCTTTTTCAGATTTGTATACTTTCAAAATGTCTCGAGTTTGTGCAAAATCAACCAGGGCCTCAACTGAGTGCCCCATGTTTGGTATGGGGGAAGATTTGTGGCACAGGAATCTTCCTACATACGAAGGAGTTTTTAAATATTACTTGTTTGTAAGAAACGATTTGAAACAGAATACTAATAAAGATCCTTCAATATCTCAAATATTAGAACAAGTTGTTGATAAATTGAAAACAATTTGGGAAAATGCTTCCGTCCCAATTCTGTCAGACAGGCGAATTGAAACAATGTTCAGAAGCTACCACGAAAAGTATCGTCATTATGAAGCCATACCAAAGCAGAAAAAATTCTGAAGCTTACAAAGCAAAGATTGATATGTTCAAAAAAGAAGCACACACAAAACTTTTTGACATTGCAGCGTGCAAGTGCAAAGTACTAACACAATGTTCTTGTCCCAAAGAAAAAACGGTTCCAAAGGAAGAAGTGACGTTCCTCTTAGATCAAAGGAGTGAAAGAAAACTGTTTATTGATAGAATAGATATTACACTCTCAAAGAAAAAAGCATCTACGTTGCTAAGAAAGCAAAAAGAAGCTGTGAGGCTCACCAAAGAATCTTCACAGGAGAAATTGCAGGATGCAAATGTTGAATTATCACCATCGACATCAAATAGTGAAAGTGAATCTGGCGAAATATCAGACGATACATTTCCAGAGCCAGTTAGCTCGAAGAGAAAGCTCGAACAACCTGAAGAACAATTATTCAAGAAAAGGAAAACTACAAATCTACCTTCAGTGGCTACTGCTTGTGACAGGACTGCAGTTTCAGATCGAGCTGCAGCATTCATTGTTAGTGCAGTATTGCAAGATATTGGAGAAGTTTCTATTGACAATACATCTGAAGTAGTGGATAGGAGTAAAATCAGAAGAGAAAGACAAAAGAAGAGATCAGAAATTATGAAAGATCAAAATCAGGTCCCAATCAGAGGAATCTATTTTGATGGTCGAAAAGATTCTACACTCTTCCAAGAAAAAAAAGAGTCCAAAGTATATCAGAAGAAGGTAACAGAAGAACATATCACTTTAGTGAGAGAACCTGGTTCAGCTGAAGAAATATGTAAAGGAATGTTTGAGTATATTGGAAATAATGACATGAACCTGGAAAACCTTGTTGCCATTGGATGCGATGGTGCAGCAGTCAACACTGGAGGAAAGGGAGGCGTTATAAGGCTTATAGAATTGAAGCTGAAGAAGCCAGTTCAACATTTAGTGTGCCAGCTCCATGCCAATGAATTGCCATTACGCCATTTAGTTGCAAAGCTGGATGGAAAAACATCTGGCCCCCGCGGATTGACCGGTCCTATTGGCAGGGAATTAGAGAACTGTGAGAGTCTTCATATTGTCGAGTTTGAAAGGATTGATGCTGAGGAACCAACTGTAGACTGTGAAGATCTTAGCACCGACCAAAAATATCTAATTGATATTCATCAGGCCATAACAAAGGGATATTGCTCTCCAGATCTTGCTCATCGTAGTCCAGACAAAATGGCACATTCACGATGGCTGACTACAGCAAATCGTTTGCTTCGTCTATACGTTTCAACTGTAAGTCCATCTGAGAACCTCATAAACATTGCTTCTTTTATAATGAAGGTCTACATCCCAATGTGGTTTTCTATTAAGCAAAGTACGTCTTTTGTCAATGGCTCAAAACATGTTTTCAAAACTATTGAACTAACAAGAACACTGAATGACGAAGTAAAGGATATTGTAAACCCTGTCATACAAAGAAATGCATTTTTTGCAAATCCAGAAAATATTCTAGCATCAATGATTCATGATGACCGCAGCGCCATAAGAGAATTAGCGTGGAGGCGAATAAAGAAAGCAAGGCAAACAAACAAGGAAAAGTTGTGAGGCGTTTCACAGTACCTGTTATTCAATTTGAAGCTACTGATTATACTGATTTAATTAATTGGCAAAAATGCATTGTCACTGAACCACCTGTGACAAGACACCTGACAGAAAATGAGATTGAAGAATTCATAGAAAACAAGAGTACCCCTCCATTCGAGAAATTCCCTTGTCATACACAAGTAGTAGAAAGAATGGTAAAATTAGTGACTGAAGCATCATCAAAAGTATTTGGATTGAACGCGCGAGATGGCTTCATAAGATCAACACTTCAGTCACGTAAAAAAATGCCATCATTCGAAAGTAAAGCTGAATATAAAGTTTAAATAAAACGTTAATAGAAAAAAACATGCGCAAGGATGGGTGGTTGGGAGGGCATGGGTGGAGCTCGACACGCAGCCACCTCCTCGTGGTGAGTTCTGGATTATTTAGATCATTAATCAAAAGAACATTGATCTAAATAAACTAAGAGCTGCGTAATTCAGTAACTATTTTGGTAATTGGAACACTTAATATATAATAATAACAAGTAAGTTTCAGTTATTGTACTAATGCAGAATATAAGAAAATCATTATATTTCACTTTTTTCGACGGCTTTGTGGCACCTGAAGATATAATTTCGCAGGACTAATATTTATGCACAGTCATTATCTATAGCACACACATATTTTCCGCACTAGCCATATTTGAATTTCGAAAAAAAGTTTAAAAACCTCATTTTCGATCCGCCCTAATGCACATGTATGCATAGCCCATTCTGACGGAACGGACCGCGATGATAATTACGCTGCCTACCCTGAAACCAACTTTCTGCACTCCATATTCAGTCAGTGTGACGTATATTTAAATCAGACTAACATCTCGGCAGGCACCGGGTACTATCACCTTCGAGCCTATCTGGAAAATGTCCTCAACTTTTCAAAAGAAGCGAAGGACACCTTTTTAACCGCCGAGGGGTATTACCACACTAAAGATGAAAATGGAATAAAGGATAAATTAAAAAATTCTAAAAAAAAAGATATACGAATGTCTTGGACGCCTGCATACAGACTTTACATTCCAGGAGAAGTTGCTTATGAACGAGGTGGATATGAAATTGAAGCTTACCCACACGAACCCTGAGATCTGCATAAATCTGGGGACTGACCAAGAAGGAGGCGCGAAACCCGTTGTGATACACATGATGGAAACGTATTTGCGTATACGCCGAGTGAAATTAAGCTCCCCTAAGCAAATAGAAATTGAGAAAGACTTGATACACTCCACAGTAAAATATCCAATTAACAGGGTACAGATCAAACTGTACACGATCCCCGCAGGGCTGGCATCGAAGCAGCTAGAAAACGTTGCTCTTGGAGTCCTACCTAAAAGGATATTAATTGGAATGCAAGACCACGCCTCGACGAATGGAAAATATAAAAAGAGTGCCTTAAAATTCGAGAATTTCGGCCTTAAAAATATTAATCTATACGTAAATGGCATCGCTCTGGGTGGAGTAATGAATATGGATTACGCAGCAGATGCTGTATTCCCGCTCTGCGCGAGAGCATATATTACTCTGGCAGGGACTTGCCCTCTGGGTAGGCAAGGTAGGCAGTGCTTACCCTGAATAAAACTAAAAATATTAAATATAAAAAGTAAATGATTTTCACTTCATTATATAAATGTTAATTTAATGTATGAAATTCAATGTATAAATTTGTAAATGGATAATATTGTGTTAGAAGCACAATTTCCCCGTGCCTTTCAACCTCTATATATATTAACGCTTGACAATGAAATTTTCACACGTGCCGTGAGTGGAGCTCCAAGCTGTGACAAATACTGCGCTATATAAGCAGATTTAGTTCTGCTTTTCACTCAGTGTTTTGCCGTTCGGGCACATGGTCGGGTGTGTGGCTGTGCGCGCGTCTGTGTTGTCGTTTGCCTCTGGTGATTGAACTAAATTTTAGACATTTTATTTCAAAATTTAACCCTTTTCAAATATGGACAGTGAGTATCTTAAGAATTTTTCTAAACTGTCTTATGAAGAAAGGTTGAATGTGATTAAAAATGGTAGGCCGACACCGGAACTGAAACAGTTGCTACAGCGTAAAGGAACAAAAATAATCAGAACGTTTCAAACGACGTGGTACAGCAAGAAAGAGTGGTTGTGTGGTTGTGTTACAACAGGTAGACTCTTTTGTTTTCCATGCTTGTTATTTTCCGTATCTAGTGAAAGTGTGCGGATAAGAACAGGATATTGTGATTTAAATAATTTGACTAATGCTTTAAGTAAGCACGAGAGGTCTGCTGCGCATTATGAAAGTCAAATATCGTTGAAAACATTTGGATCTACACGAATCGACTTGAGCATAGATAAGCAAAAAAAACTTAGCATTGAAATTCACAATAAAAAGGTAAAGGAAAACAGAGACATACTGAAAACATTAATTTCTGCTACTTGCTTTTTTATTAAACAAGAACTTGCTTTCCGCGGTGATAATGAAGATAAATCCTCTTTAAATCGTGGAAACTATATTGAGTTACTGAACTACATTGCAAAATTTGACCAAAAATTAGCACAACATTTACAGACTTCATCCGTGTTTTCTGGCGTTTCTAACAAGATACAAAATGACTTGATTGAAGCAGTAGGCATAGCTGCAGAAAATAATATTAAAGAAGATATCGCAAGATCCCCATTCATTGCTATAGAAGTGGATGAATCGACTGATATTTCAAATACAGCTCAATGTTCCACATTTTTAAGATATGTATTGGATTCTGAAATTAAAGAGGCTTTCATAGGATTTGACGAACTTAAAGACAGAAGAGCTACTGGTGTAACAGAATGCATATTTAAAAATTTAGATAAATACAACTGTGCTGAGAAGCTTGTAGCACAGACATATGATGGAGCATCAGTAATGGCATCGCATTTAAATGGCGTTCAAGCTAAAGTAAGAGAAAAGGCATCATCAGCGTTATTTACCCATTGCTACGCTCACAAGTTGAATCTTGTTCTATCTCAGTCAGCGAAATTTATACCTGAATGTACAATCTTTTTCAAGACCATTGATGGTCTTGCTGCATTTTTCAATCACTATAAAACGAACGCAATTTCTTGATGAAATAGTACATAAACGCATTCCAAAGGCTGCACCAACGAGATGGAGTTCTAACTCAAAGCTAGTGCAAACTATTTTACACTATCATAGTGACCTTTGTAAACTTTTCAACAACATGACAGCAATCCTTTATTGTGGGACTCAGATACTTTAGTGAGGAGTAATGGATTTTATAATTGGCTAACGAAAGATTCAACATACTTTCTTCTCATGGTATATGATAAGATTTTCATTAGAACTGACACACTCTTCAATATCTTACAAACTAAAATTATAGATATTCCATATTGCATTGAAAGAATCAATGAAACAATGAATTCCCTCGAGGGTCTGCGCAAAAATTTTGATGATATCTATGAGAAGTTTGAAGAATGTTTCAAAGAAAATAACTTGACTGAATCAAAATGTCGTACAAAAGGTCCAATTAAAAAAGAAAGAGAAAGAATATTCTCTCTAATATTGAATGATATACTGCAGCATATGGAAGCAAGATACAGTGACTTCAAAAATTTACAATTTATTTCATTAGTTGATAGTAAAAAGTTTCTAAAACTAGCTACATAAATTGATAAGGATGCACTAGAAAGTTTAGAGAAGAATTATGGTAACTTCTTCGATGTCATAAGATTGAAAACTGATCTAGCTGGAATTTATAGTGCACAAGTGTTCAGGGATAAATCAATTAAAGATTTGCTTGCTTTCATATTTCAAAATGGACTTGAACTAACGTTTCCTGAAGCGGTGAAACTGTTGCAATTGATTTTAACAATTCCAGCTACAACAGTTTCTGTTGAGAGGTCATTTTCAGCTTTGAAAAGAATTAAAAGCTACACCAGGAATAGAATGAAACAGGAAAGGCTTTCATCACTTGCCCTAATTTCAATTGAAAAGGAAAGATTTACTAAAATGGAGCAAAATCCCACTTACAATTTCTTTGAAAAAATTACAGATATTTTTGTTACTAACAAAGAGAGAAGAATGGAATTCATCTACAAATAAAGCGGTAAGTAAATATTTGTTGTTAACCAAAAATTAGCACAAATGGTGCGGAAGGGGTTAATTATGCTTAAAATTCGTTGGTGGCTGGGGCTCCGTCCCGGAACCCGCTGGGGAGCTCGCGCCCACCCCAGACCCCCTAGCTTGGAACCGCTCGCTTCGCTCGCGCATTGGGTCTGCCTACCCTGAGTATTTACTCACGGCACGTGCCTGACTCTGGCTCATAATACAGGCGCGTGTGATGAACTTGGTTTTGGCATAATGCTGAAAGAATTTGTGGAAGAATTTAACATTTACTCATTTGACATTACGCCAGACTAAACTGCTGGCGTAAATACACATTTAAGTCCACAACAGAGCAGAAACATCTCAGTGAGGTTGGAGTTTGCCAAACCTATAGACGCGCCTATAAGTGCACTCGTACATCTAGAATCACAGGCACTAATAGAGGTTGATCGTTTCAGGAGCATCACCACAGATTTTAAAAATGGATACGAATACAATTCAGAGAGGGATGAAAAGTGACCGCTTCACGCGTTCCAAATTTATCGGTGTTTTTGCGAAGAATGAAATATTGAAGCTGTCTAGTATGAGAAACTGGTACGGGATTATCGTTAACACTGACATTGTGGGTGGTGAGGGTATTCATTGGTTTGCAATCTATTTTAAAACTACGGAAAGAATGTACTATTTTGATTCACTCAGATTTCCACCGTGGAATGACTCGGCAATTGTGAAGTTTATAGCGCAGCTAGGCGTGCCAGAGATTATTTGGAATCCATATCGTTTCCAAGGATATAATACTGAAACATGCGGGTTGTATTGCATTTTTTTCATGCATATGTCACGTGCGAAGAATTTTATGATTTTTTTAAAATTATTCGATTTATGTGACACAAATATGAATGATAAAAGTGTATGCAGACAGATAACAAAAATTCCCATATGTTAGCACCCCATGTAATGTGTAAGATGTATATCTATATTGTGTAAAGCTGTATAAACATTTGTAACTGTAGCCATTAAGATTTATGTGACGGGCACTGACCCTTTTTGTACATGTTTTCTGCTATTTAATAAATGAAAATATATTGGGTTTTGTTCTTATCCTTAAAATACTTACATTAGCTCCTCTACAAACTGGCACTTGCTTGACCGGATGTGAGTCAATACCACGACTTCTGTATCCAGATCGCTGGGTTCGTTAGGCGGGGTGGCTACCACTTCATTTATCACTCTTTCGTCAAAAGTGGCTATAATACGATCTAGCTCCGTTTCGGCCCTGTAATTAAAATAAATGTCACGAAATTGGATGCGGTTAATTCGTTTTGTGTCCACCATATATATATATATATATATATATATATATATATATAACAGGGACATAATATATCCTAACCTGTCGTAGCCTAACCTGACCTACCCAAACTTATTGTTCACGATTCCACAAGAAAAGTAAAAACATACTATATAACCTAAAAATACATTAGCTCCTCTACAAACTGGCACTCGCTGTCCCGTGCCAATACCGCGACTTCTGTGTCTGTATCCAGATCGCTGGGTTGGCTGTGCGGAGAAGAATCCATAGCATTTATTCCCCTTTCATCAAAAGTGGCTATAATACGATCAAGTTCCGCATCGGTCCTATAAGAAGTTAACATGATTAGTTCATATTAAATCAATTAAAGTTAAGTAAAAATAAATTAGTTTAATTAAAGAGTTACAATAAGACAAAATGCCACGAATTTTAAAAACTATAATAAAAAAGCAGATATCCTGAAAGCTTTCAAAAGTAAGAGTGCTAAGACAACGTCTGCCGACACCGGGTCTCGATCCAGTGCCCGCAGGCAATTCTTAAAAGTTTTGGTAATTTTAAAATCCTATCTGTAGAACTTTCTACAAATTTTAAATTATCGATAAAAGTACAAATAAAAACACCATATATATATATATATATATTATATATATATATATATATATATATATATATATATAATATATATATATATGCCGAAATAATCACGAAGGAAACACAATAATTAAAAATATTTTTCAAAACGCAATTATTGTGGCCTTTTATTAGTTAACGCCGATTGAAACGTTATATATAAACCGAGAATAAAGCACAAACTAATTTCAAAACGCATTTATTATGGCATTTATAAGTTAATTAACACTGAATGAAACGATGTATATAAATGTGACCGGTTAGGTTCAATTGTGCTAGGTTAGGTTATATTATAAACGAGAAGGTTAGGTTAGGTTATATTATTATAAATGAGAAAAGAGCCGTGGGATTAAAATAAATAAAAGGAAATTAGAATACTAAATAAATTATAAACGGGAAAGAATCCACCGTGGTTAGGTTAGGCTATATTATTATAAACGATAAAGAGTCCTGGGCCGATATATATATAGGATAGGTTAGGTTAAGCTATATTATGTCGTTAGGTTCAATTGTTTTAGGTTAGGTTAGGCTATATTATGTCCCAGCTAGGATATGATAGGTTAGGTTAGGTTATATTATGGCCGGTTAGGTTCAGTTGTGTTAGGTTAGGTTAGTTTATATTATAAACGAGAAGGTTAGGTTAGGTTATATTATAAACGAGAATGAATCCTGGGATTAATTTTTTCGTTGTAGAAAAATTTAGAATAAAGGTGGGAAGCTGTCTTTAAATTATCGAGAAATGTACAAGTAAAAACACATCATATATATATATATATATATATATATATATATATATATATATATATATATGCCGAAATAACCACGAAGGAAACAGAAAATAATTAAATATTTTTCAAATCGCAATTATTGTGGCCTTTTATAAGTTAACGCCGATTGAAACGCTATATATAGACCGAGAATAAAGCACAAACTATTTTCAAAACGCATTTATTATGGCACTTAGAAGTTAATTAACACTGAATGAGACGCAGAATATAATCACTTACATTTCAATTGATTTGCCTGTAGGATCTTCCGCTGCCTCGCAATTTTCAGCGATACTCTGGCTAGAAAATAACGCATCCTGGTCTGCAGCTCTGAAAATTATGCGCGCTGCATGCGCATAATCGGGCTCGTCCTCCATCAGATCGGAGGATTTGTACAAAGACAGTTGGCTCATGTTGTGTAAATCACTACCGGGAAATGGACGAAACTGAGTCTCTGCGTCGAAATTCTCCCTTTATAAGGGGGCATGTGACCAGCCCACAAACGCGATCCTTACCACCCTATTGGCAGGCGGTGAATTTGAGCGGGCCTTGGCGTGTAGGCCGGCATAGCAGCCAATCCGAGGTCCTGGGGCCGACCCACAGTGTCGTGATTGGCTGACTCCATGAAGTCTGGGCGTGCCAGCGGTGAGTTTTGGGCGGGGCTTGTCGTGTAGGCTTGCATGGCCCCCAACCGAGGTCCTGGACCCGATCCACAGCGTTGTGATTGGATGCACCATCAAATCTGGGCGTGCCATCTGTTCCGATGCGTGGGACCATTATGTTGAAAGTATTTTATTTTTCTATGAGGGTCTTAAAGCTCCTATCGTAAAGCAAACCTTGGAAAAACTTATAGCAAATATTGATTTAAGATTTGAGAAACATCTGCCTGTTTTTAAAATTATAATTAAATGCGGTTAACCCATGAAATCAATGTTTACGCTCAGATTAGGAATATTAAAATTTGTCGTCCTGTCAGAAATTCTTATGAAGCTAAAGAGTGCTATGTTTGCGGTTGTATTTATTCCAATATATATATATATATATATATTATATATGCAAATAACTGCAATGACCGCGCAGTATATAAATGAATAGAAACGACATAAGTATTAAGGAACGTTTCTGCACACGAGGAGGAGAGATAACGAAATATATATATATATATAGAGAGAGAGAGAGAGAGAGAGAGATAGATAGATAGGTAGATAGACATATGTATCGTTGACACTCGGTACTGAAAAATACAGGTGCATGATTCTTCAGGTGCGTGATGCACCTTGTGTTTCCGATAGCGTAACTTTGTTATTATTATTGATATTATTATTATTATGCTGTGGTAAAAGTATTGTGAATGTAATTTCTAGACAAGAGTCGAGAAGTTGTGATGAATTTGGCTTTGTTTATTTATATGACAAGAAACAGAACAGAAATCGTGATGAGGTTTGTAGCTGGTGATTGTACGAGCTTTTATCAGTCTTTAGAGCCCGTGTATTGTTTGTTAAACAAAAAGGAGGTTTCAGCTTTGCTTACAACTTTTAGTTTGATTATCGTATCGTAAACCTTGTAAGGCATGAACATCCAATAAATCAAAAGAAGTATCAAAAATATAAAATTGTATCAAGATTTCAAAAAACATCTATTCTAAAATTTGTCTTCCTGCCAGAAATTCTTATCACGACGTAGACCCTTCGAATAATCGCAAAGACATTTAGAAAACATCTATGGGTCATTTCAGTTCGCACCATTATCTACCCTCCTTCCTGCGCAAACAATGGAAGATATTTGCATTTAAAGATAGATTTGAAAATATCCACTCCACCACAGATTAAGTTCGAAAGAGACGACATAAAAACGCCTTTTTCTAAATAAATAAATAATAATATTAATATTAATAATAAAGCTTAAAAATAATAATAAATGTTCCCTTTTATAATAGTTAACAAAAATATAAAAATAAGTTACAGATCTAAAACTTTACTTTAAAAATAAAATAAAATAAACTATATGAATTTATACATTTCCAAGATTTTCAAAATTGAAATATATATATATATATATATATATATCAGTAGTAATAATAATAATGGTAATAATAATAGTAATAATAATAATAATAATAATAATAATAATAATTTCACACTTACTTAGAACCGAGTTTTGAAAGTCCTATCAATGAAAGTGTGTGTGTGTGTGTGTGTGTGTGTGTGTGTGTGTGTGTGTCCCGCGGATTTTTCTTTCCGTACGAGTTGTTCGTTTATTTTTTATTTCGCACGAGTTGTTTTATCCTCACCTTAGACCTGCGGTTATTATTAAGGATTTGTTTTCCGTACGAATTGATCATTTATTTCTTTTTCTTTTTTGAGTTGAAGTGTTTTACTCCTCCCATCTTAGGCCTACGGGGTCATTAGGGATTTATTTTCCGTAAGAATTGTTCATTTATTTTTTATTTCGTACGAGTTGTTTTACATCGCCTTAGACCTACGTTACCGTGTAAGGTCGGGACGGGGTCGAACCCCATTTAACGCGTTACGCACACCGACGCACATGTGTCAACTGATGCCCGGAGGCACTGGCTGGTGAGCTAATGACACCCGGAGGCACTGGCTGATGATGCCCGGAGGCACTGGCTGATTAGGGGCCCTATAAGAGAGCGGCGGGGTGGCTGGAGGAGTCATATGCGCTTGGCTCTCGCCGAGCGAAGAACCCCCTCCTCCTCTTCCTTTCTCTCTCTCTTAGGTTAGGTATGCCCCCTTGGGAGGTGGGGTGCCTTGCAACATTATGCAATTGCTTTGCACTCGTCTATTTTGCAACTATACTACTGGTGACTGCTCTTTAAATGGGTGATGTACTGTATGTTGATTTTATTGATAAGTTTGGACATATTGACAACAACATTGAATTTGTATAAGTCATTTAGTTTTAAAACATGTAGGTTCTTAAACACTGGGGTAGTGTGACTTTGACTCTTGTCATTATTCGAGAGTTCGCAGACATTGTTTTTTTATACCTCCAAAAGATGTTTTATATATTTCTTGGAGCTACTCCATGCTGTGATGCAATATAACAAATGTAGATGGATGAAGGAATAACATAGGATAAAGAGTGACTTCTGAGGAACGACCTTTTTCAGTTTAAATGATATGGAGAGAAATCTTGATATTTTGGATTTCATATGTTGGACATGACTTGAATTTTAGATTTTCGTCTAAATTAATGCCAAGTACTTTAATCTCATTCACCCTTACAAGAGTAGTATTCCCAATTTTTATTTGACAGGTTGTGTTCATATGTTTTGTGATAATAATCATATAAGATGACTTTGTCAGGTTCAATAAACGTTTATTAGCACATGTTGATTTATAGCATTTTCTAATTGCCTGTTCGTTTCATTAATCAGAAAGTCTAACCTAACCTTCCTTTTGCTTGAATCACGGTCTAAACTGATATTTACACAGAGCACACCAAAATACACTGAAAAATGTATTTTTTATTTAAACTTCAGGCCATGTCATTTTCGTTTTCATCATTTTCGCTTAAACTAACGAAAATATCACTACTTAACCTAACCAATCATCAAGGGTGTACAGTTGGCCTAACCGGGCATTCAGTTGGCCCAACCGGGCATTCAGTTGGCCTAACCGAGCATTCACTTGGCCAAACCGGGCATTTTCAGTTGGCCTAACCGGGCATTCAGTTGGCCTAACCGGGCATTCAGTTGCCCTAACCTGGCATTCAGTTGGCCTAACAGGTTAATATTGGTTATTTCACCTAAATATCTTCTGATCTTTTCGTATTAGGCACTCATTGTCACATTTCGGGCAAGTTAAGGATGAGAGAATAACGCCGTAATTGATAAAAACATCCAATGCTTTCTCTTCATTTAGGGCACATGACGAATCAAGTTCTCAAAGTCAGAAACCACACGAACAACACGTCATAATTCTATCACAAACACGACCAAACTGAATCCAATTAGAAAAAAAAATAGACAGAACAGAAACCAACCAACTAATTAAGTCGCAAAGTAGCGAAAAAATATCCCAATCAGGAAAAATATTTTTGAAAAAAAGTACATTATAGCCAAAACAGGAAATATTCACTATAAAAATGTAACTTGTAATTTTTTCTATAATCTTGCATTTCCACAGGAAACGGATAACATTAACAAAGAGCGACTAAAAAATACATCATATAAACTTATTTTCAATCACAGGTTCAGCTCATGGCATTTAGTAAATATTAACCCATGTTTTAACTATTAATAATACTTATTTATTTATTTATTTATTATTAATTAATAACAACTAGCTGCTTATTTTTAATAAGAGCCCAGTAAAGCCTAAAGCTTAAGGGCCAAATTGAATAAAATAACTAGTCGAGCTTCACAATTATTCATGTCATTGTAAATTTAAAAAAATGGGTGCTGGTTAAGTATGCGGTCTACCATCTGAGTTTTGACAGAATATTTTTGTTAAAACTAACGAAAATATCACGACTTAACCTAACCAATTATCAAGGGCGTACAGTTGATCTATTAGTAAATAGTAAATACTATTCCAGAAACAAACAATGTTATAATTAATAATAGATCAACTGTACGCCCTTGATAATTGGTTAGGTTAAGTCGTGATATTTTCGTTAGTTTTAACGAAAATATTCTGTCAAAACTCAGATGGTAGACCGCATACTTAACCAGCACCAAAAAATGTATTTATTTTATTATTATTAATAAAGGTTATTCTATCTATCTATTCTACTATATTTTCGTCGTTCGTCATCATCACGTCTAAAATATTGTCACCGCGTGTTGGTTCGGTAACCACCTGTCGTAAAAAATTATCTTCCATGAACTCAATCAGTCTCAAACCCTCATCATTACCAGTAAAAATCTCGTAATTAACGTTAGGCAGTTAAAATCTCCGACAACTATACTATCCCGAAAATTAATAAAGTTACCAAGAAGTGTGTAAAATCTAGTATCGGTATAGAGGGGTTGAACGGGAGGTCTATAAACCACAACGAAATTAAAGCTAATACTACGCGCCGTAACTTCAACGCATATCGCACTAATTGCTGCCGGAAAATCTATCTTAATCTTGATAGCCCTAAGGGAATTACGAATGTACAAGAAAACGTCGCCACCAATCCGATGTAACCCATCATTAATAAAAAGTTTAAAACACGCTATATCAAGTTCCCCCAACAAGTCCCGAGTTACGGTATTTAACCACGTTTCGGTTATAGCAACTATATCGTAGTTCCCGGAATACATTATCGCCTTAAAGTCGTTCAATTTATTCCTAATATGACGCGCGTTACAATAAAAGATGTTTAAATTATTTTTTACCACGGATCGGCGTTTTAAACTATTTTTACGTCGGGCATAGCATCCCCCTATTTTATTGAAATGCACCCCCATCTTTTATAAAAAGGTTAGGATCACTAAATTCTGACCACAGCTTTACGAAGGGTACATTTTCCTGAGCACAAATCTCTTCTAGTTTAGTGTTCAAAAATATTGTTTTTGACGTAATCCTAAAATTTAAACCGTGCGTAGGGGTAATACCTAGAAGTAAAGACCTATCTGACCTTTCCTTCAGGGACCTAATTAACCCCTTATCTCTCCAAACGGTCAGGCATTCTCGCATCAGGAATATACGAGTCGTTGCCCCCTACCATCGTCACCAACATCGAGTGACTGGAGGCAACATCAATCCTATCTACAGTATTTAGTCTCTAATTCTGTCAACCCTGGTCCCTGGTAGACAGACCCTCCTCCTCTTGGTTGGATTCCGTTCAACGAACTCATTATCCATATGACGCACTAAGGCAGTGGTATTGGGCGGCTCGCGAGCCAAATATATATAGCGCATTTGGCTCGCGAGCCGCGCAATGAGTACACTGCACCAAGGAGTCCCCAATTAAAATCTCCGCCTCGTTCACATCCCTATCCAACTGGGTGAAAAGGTTCGAAACCTCGATAGGGAGGGGATTCCTATCACCTAACGTATGTGGCCTAGCTCCACCCTTTACTACTCTAAATCTCTCCCCGTCTACTAATCTCGGACCAACCTTAACTCCTTCCTCAACTCTGTCTAACCTTCCCGATAAGGTACCTATACTGTACTAGAAACTAGGTTCCTAAACTCATCCTTCAACTTATTGGTTCGGCCTTCGTCAACTGTAAGTCTACCCCTGCCTCATCAAGCGTTGCAAGTCTTTCCGTCACCTCGTGTACACTACGTTTTAAATCAACTCTCTCTTCGCTTAATTTGCAAAAGAAACAAGCCGATCTCTCGGTAATCGCCATAGGACCGCCGTTGTAATCTTTAAAATCAGTATACCACCGATTAATCCTACACTAGCACACGACGCTTCCTGCGACGGCGTCGCGCAAGTTAAGGTAGTTAACGTTTATAACCGTCACAAGTTTAAATTAAATTAAGCCGGCACGCTACGAAAACTTCTAAATCGCTAAAAACCACTAATATTCAGTTACTTAACTATAACAATGTGAATATAAATGCAAGTATATAAAATTCAGAACTTTCCAACAATAAATTTACCGGCAATATCCAAAAGTAGAAACAATATCAGAGATCCCAGGGAATGCGTCCGCTCAATAAGGAGTCTGGCTGACGTCTCCTAACTCCTTGTATATACATACTACAGTATGTATATACAAGTTTTGGAGGAGCTGGTCGTAGAGTGGACAGCACGCTGGGTTTACATCCAGTAACAATCATGTGAAATATTTTATGGCATATGAATTTTTGCTTCATAATGTCTTGCCTCGAAAAAATTACATAATGGAAAGTATCCTAAAAATGATAATACTTTATTTAGTAATAAGAGATATCCTCGTACAAAAACAAACAAACCACTTTTAACCAAAATATCCTCCCAAGACTCTTATTGAGTCTTATTACTATTCTAGCCGGCTAAACACCTAGACATTAGAACCTGTCTAAAATTAATTAGGATAATTTATTTATTTGGCCTAAAAGCAAAATACATGCAAAAAGAAACACTTTAATCTATCCCAATGAACCACAGCTCATGACACAGCCAGTACTATAGGCTGTACTAGGCCATAATGAGATTTCCTTAAAAGAAAATGACACCCGTTCACCACACAAAACCTCACTAGGCCTATTCAATGCAATAAAACCTTTGCACTACCTCACCCTTGCACTCAAACAACAAGTTCAAAGAATATGTCCCGATTGTGTCCGCCTTTCCGTATACTGACTAAACAATCTCCAGAACATTGTACGCGGATGGTAGCACTTCAGCCGACAATGGCAACGTTATTTTCGTCGGGTTTGTTCACACTGCCAAATTTTGGTTCCGAACCGTGGCAAAGTCAAATGTGTACCGATTTGGGTGGCAGTATGAATAGGGTATAACTCTGTATGTATTTCTTTGGTTTAAAAAATTCGATGCGGTTCTCATAGAAAAACTATTTTAGCATATTTCTAATATAGTAATTCTCATAAAAAACGATCGTGAGTGCGGAGCTCAGGGCACATACTCTAAGTGCCTTAACATGCTCCTGACCTAGCCCACTAAATTAATTTTCTTTTATTCCTGCTACCTCTACTGAGCTCCGGAATATTATTTACCAATAATATTCCAGACCTAGAAATAATAACAGCAATATTTATGGATTTGAGTGAGCAGTCCAGCATGCTCTCAAACACGCACTTCTCTCCCATTTCCTCATTAAACATACATGCATCTTACACTACATAATCTTTTCAAAATTATAAAAAAATGGCATCAACTATAAGAGCCTCGGAGTCCCCTGGGGAGGGGACCATAAATGTCCCCCCTTCTGACTCCACCGCTGCCGATACCGCGAAAGCAGACCCGGGTAGCGAGGCTGGATCTGCTACCACCCATTCGAGATGTTCTGGGCCTCTGCCTGATTCACTTTTCATTAATTTCTGCAACATTCGTGGCCTTTCCTCAAATTTTCAGTCTGTTGAACACCACCTCTCCTTCTCTAAACTCATCTTTTCCTCACTGAAACTCAGGTGTCTGAGAGACTGAGACGACTGACAGTAACTCCTTTTACGTACCCTCTTACTTTCTCTATACTCAATATTGCGTATATGTACGCAATGACCTAACTTGTTCTCGTATTCCCGAACTCGAATCTTTTGAATTCTATACCCTCTGGCTACAGCTTACATGCCAACCTCAAATTAAATACAGTACATCTGCGCTGTCTACCTTTCTCCTAACTCGAATACTTATTAAAAATTCTTTGACTACCTCACTTCCAAAGTGAAATACATTCTATTCCACTCTCCCTTTGCTGGAATCTCCATTTTAGGAGATCTCAATGTTCATCACCACCTTTGGCTTTCTTCTCACTTCACTAACATCCCTAGTGAACTAGCTTACAACTTTCCCATCCTAAATGACCTAGAGCAGATTGTACAACGACCTACTCGTATCCCCGATCGTCTTGGAGATAGACCCAACAATCTGGATTTATTTCTCATCTCTCATCCTTCTTCTTACTCTGTGAAACTTTTATCTCCGTTAGGCTCCTCTGACCACAATCTTATACTGTATCTGTTTGCTGTCCTATTGCTCCAATCCGGCCTTTGGATCATTCCAAGAGGAGGTGCCTTTGGCAATTTAGCACCGCTGATTGGGAGGCCCTCAGACAGTACTTCTGTGATTTCTAATGAAATCCGAGTGTGCTGAGCGTATCACGGAGGTGATTCTCTCGGGCATGGAGGAGTACATTCCATATTCTATTCCTACCACTAATGCAAAAAACACTTGGTTTACCTTTACTTGTTCTCATGCTATCCGCAACATAGAGGAGGCTTTCAGAAGGTACCGTCACCATCCAACTCCTGATTCCCACTCAGCTTATATTTCTGCCCGGAATCGTGCAAAATCTGTTCTTCGACTCGCCAAAAATTCCTTCATCCGACAAAAAATGTGAAAACCTACCCAATTTTAATTCTTCTTGCTCTTTTTGGCATTTACCTAAGAACCTCTTCAACAACTTACTTCCTCCTCTTTTCCTCCTCTTTTCCATTCCGACAGTTCAGTTCCTGTCTTTTCTCCTGACAAAGCTGAGCTCTTCGCTTAAACTTTCGCTTCCAACACAACCATGGATGATTTCGGTGCTGTTCCTCCTTCTCCCCCCTCTGACTTTATTATGTCTGAAACTAGAATCTCTTCTAAAGATGTTTTTTCTGCCCTATCTGGGCTGAACTCTAGGAAGGCGTATGTTCTTGATGGTGTTCATCCTGTTGTTCTTAAGAACTGTACTTCAGTGATGACACCCTGCTAGGAAAACTCTTTCGTCTTTGTCTTTCATCTGGTATTTTTCCTTCCTGTTGGAAGTTCGCTTTCATTCAGCCTGTGCCAAACAAGGGTGACCGCTCTCAACCCTCCAACTATCGTCCAACTGCTTTGATTTCTTGCATTTCTAAAGTTTTTTAATCTATCCTCAATAGGAAGATTCTTAAGCACTTCTTTTCTCACAATCTTCTTTCAGATTGTCAGTATGGGTTCCAGAAGGGACGCTCTACTGGCGATCTTCTTCTATATCGCTTTGACGCTTGGTCATTCTCATTTCCGGATTTCGGTGAAACTTTTGCTTTTGCGTTATACATATCGAAAGCTTTTAATAGAGTCTGGCACAAATTTTTAATTTCGAAACGGCCCTCTTTCGGTTTCTATCCCTCTATCTGTGCCTTCATCTCTAATTTCCTTTCTGGCCGATCTATAGCTGTGGTTGTAGATGGCCACTGTTCTTCTCCTAACGCTATTGACAGTGTTCATCAGGGACCTGTCCTGTCACCCACTCTTTTCCTTTTATTTATTAATGATCTTATAATTCGCACTTCCTGTTCTATTCACTCCTATGTTGATGATCCCACTCTTCACTTCTCTACCCGCCTCCCAAAGCGTCCCTCTCAACAGTCACACCATGATTCGCGTAGGACGGCTATGGTGCACGTGACCTCTGATCTTTCTGCTATCTTTGAATGGGGCAGAGAAAACCTTGTGGCTTTCACTGCCTCTAAAACTCAGTTCCTCCATCCGTCTACTCGTCACGATCTTCCAGACGATTATCCCCTTATCTTCAACAACACACAACTCAATCCTTCCGCTTCTCTTAACATTCTTGGCGTTTCCTTTTCTCGTGATCTTTCCTGCAAAGATTAAATACATTCTCTTTCCAAAACAGCTTCCAAGAGGTGTGCTGTACCGGCTTCGCAGTTTTTTCACCCCCACTCAGTTGCTCTCTCTGTACAGGGGTCTTGTCCGCCCCTGTATGGAGTATGCTTCTCGTGTATGGGGTGGCTCAACCCACAGATCCGTACTTGACCGGGTGGAATCAAAGGCTTTTCGTCTCATCATTTTCCCGCCTCTTACTCACTGTCTTCAATCCCTCTCTCTTCGCAGCAATGTTGCCTCACTCTCTCTTTACTATCGTTGTTATAACGGACACTGCTCTTCCAAACTCTCTAACTGCATGCCTCCTCCTTTAAAGAGAGTACGCAACACCAGACTTTCTTCATTTTCTCATTCCTTTTCTGTCCAACTGTCTAACGCAAGGGTTAATCGGTATTTCCAGTCTTTCATCTACTCAACCGGTCAACTCTGTAACAATCTTCCTCAATCCATCTCTTCCCCTGTTTATGACCTCCAGTCTTTCAAACGCAGAATGTCTAGGTATCTCCAAAACTCTGGACCTTGAGTTTGGCTCTCTTCTTCTTCCATGGGGGTGGGGGCACTTCTGCGGGTGTTCGCCATTGGCCCCTACTTCCTGTATAAAAAATAGTAAGCCGTTTGATGTAATAGACCATAATATTCTACTTAACAAATTATATTGTTACGGCTTTAGGGGAGGAATCAGTGATTGGTTGAAAATTTTTTGTTCAACAGCTATCATTTTGTGGCATTAAATGAGGTCTGCTCAACTAAAACGTTTGTCAAATAATGGTATACCAGAGGGCTCAGTCTTGGGTCCACTGTTATTTTTGTTATATATAAATGACCTTCTACGCTCATCTTCATAATGTTTGCAGGTGATACAACTGTTTTTTTCTCGCAAATATGTTAATTCAGCTGAGAAGATATTTAAATCAGAATTTATCAAAGTAATGAAATGGTTGACCACCAATAAATTCTTTCTAAATACGAGCAAAACAAATTTAATAATGTTTACTAATGAACTCGTAATGCGTACCTAAACGTTAATTTCTTCGTATAATGCTAAAGAAGATTTTGCAATGGAATGATCATGTAAATTATATCTAAAAAAAAGATTTCAAGGAGCGTTATTATAATGTTTAAACTTAGACATGTAGTCCGTAAACAGATTTTATTAACTCCGTATCATACTCTTGTTCTTCCTTATACAGGGTGTTCGGAAAGTCACTGTGCACTTATATAATTAATGTTTTTTTATATTTTTATATTTTTATATTTATATTTTTTATATTATTTTTTTATTATTTTATTATTAATTTTTTTAGTTTTCAACACCTTTTATAAGTTCTGATGGTCCCATCCATAACCTCTATCATATATGCAATGTTATACTATTGTATGCTATTCAATAAATATATGTGCACAGTGACTTTCCGAACACCCTGTATAAGGAAGAACAAGAGTATGATACGGAGTTAATAAAACCTGTTTACGGACTACATCTAAGTTTAAACATTATAATAACGCTCCTTGACAGTATCTTTGTCATCCAATAACGAGGAATAAGGTTATTATCTGATACTGATTTCCATGATCATTCTAGTGCATTATTTGAAGGGCTAAAACTACTAAAGCTCAAAGATGTAATGAAACTGGCAAATTTCATTTTTATTTACAAATGTAAGAACAAAATCATTAACTTACAATGAATAAATAATAAATAAATATTTTGTAACTCATCATGAAATCCACTCATAACAGACCAGAAATAGATCAAAGCATGTTACACCACAATTTAGATTGTCTTCATTTCAAAATTTACCCATTTTCATTGAATTGAAACTATGGAATGATTTAAATGCTGATATAAAAAATATTGTGAATGTAAATTCATTTAAAACCAAGTTCAAAACTCGATTAATAATGGAATACTAATAAAAATCTCAGATTAAATGTACATTACCACTACTTATTCATTTTTCGTGTGTAATCTAGGATTAATTAAATATTCATTCCTAGTTACTGTTCAGTGTTCATCTCACGCGTCTAATGTTGATTTCTCTGCATCGTATTCATATCATACCTTCAGTAATGACTTTGCATTGTTTTTTAATCTATAATAATAACTTAAGTTTAATATATACCCTAATTAATAATTTTTATTCATGATTTATATATTATTAATTAATAATAATAATAATAATAACTATATGTCTTATTTTTAATTAAGAGCCCAGTTTTTAAAAAAAATTGTAAAAAGTAGAATGCAGCGATATTTAGAATCCTACAATTTATTATCTACAAATCAATACGAATGTAAATTCATTTAAAAAATGTAGCCACATATAACAAGTAAAATGCAATAATATATAATATATATATAAATATATATCCTTTTCATTTACACACACACACACACACACACACACACATTTATATAATATATATATTTATATACAGGGTGTCCCGTAAGTCTGGACCCATAGGGAAAAATAATAAAATTACAAAATAGTCCAAAAATTTGTTTATAATATATTTTTTATTATTTTTATTATTATTTATTATTTTTTTATTATGATCTTACTCCGCTGGAGTTTTATTTGTGGGGCCACTTGAAAGCCAAAGTGTACGAGGTCAAACTTCAGAACATTTTCCACCTTAAAGCACGCATTGTGGAGGCGTGTCAAGAAATTTCTGCGACTGTGATTCAGAAAGTGCTGTCGCAGTGGAGATTGCGTCTTCAACTATGTGTGCGACACAACGGCGGACACTTTGAACAGATTATGTAATAAATTTTTGGACTATTTTGTAATTTTATTATTTTTCCCTATGGGTCCAGACTTACGGGACACCCTGTATATACAGTATATATATATATATATATAATATATATATATATATATATATATATATATATATATATATATATATATATATACAGGGGCGGATCCAGCCTGCTGGGCTGACCGTCTTCCAAAATTTGAAAAGTAAAAAATGCGTACGGAACTATTGTAAATCGTAAAATTTTCGCTAGCACCTTTTTGGCAGAAGTACATTTTCAAGTTGTTATAACATATTTTTAAATGAAATGAAAGATATAAAAATAAAACAATGGAAAATAACATCATATTTATCAAAATATTATATACTGTATATTATATATTATTAAAATATCATATAATAAAAACATTCACTGAAAATTCTGACCGTCTTCCGGAAGACGGTGGAAGACGGTGTAAATCCGCCCCTGATATATATATATATATATATATATTAGGGTGCTTTTAAAAACTGAAAGTGTGAATTTCGGGTCACGGAATCCCGCAAATGATGAGGTTCCGGGAGCAAATAAAGCACATGATTTTTTTTGGAAAATCATCAAATATTTAGAGGTTGCCCAAGACCCCAAAGTTTTACCCATATGCTCATTTAATTATGCGCCCTTTTTAAGTCACTTCTAGTGTTTATTAACCCATTGATACACAGCGTCCCCAAAATTAGAAATTGCATTTGTCAATTGCGTTCTGATAATCCATATTTCTTTACTTCAGTATACCAACAAATGAATTTTCTTTAATTCTAAATCGTTTTCTCTTAATTACTCACGTCTTTCGTGCATTTACGTAATGGTGGCCAAGAAGCATCACAGTTCTCATAACGGTAAGTGTTATTTAAATAATTCATATATTTCAAACGTTTTTTTTACTTAGCACTGTAATGGATGGTATTATGAATTGTTTGTAAGTATAATGACTTGTTTTACCGGCAATATTTTTGTTTCCAAAAATAGTTATAAGGTTTAATTTTTATGCGTATAAAATTTTGGACGCTCTCTGCTTCAGCGTATTGCAAATAGTTATAAGGTTTAATTTTTATGCGTATAAAATTTTGGACGCTCTCTGCTTCAGCGTATTGCAATCATCTTTTTTCGCATCGTCTGAGTGAAATAGTGTAGTGTACCGTAGGTTATTTTAAATGCAATTTTTTTAAATCAATGGAGAGGGGTGTTCAAATGACATATTTTGGTGTATAGAACACAATTCTGAAGAAAATATTTAATTCTGATAACCCTAACCTACATCATTTTGCAGTTGATTATTATTAAATTGTTGATTATTTTACTATTGTAGTTACCCCAGAATATGTCTTCTCACGTTTTCTATCATGGCTGCTCACGTTATCTCTCATAGAGCATTGTTCTAACTAATTCATATAAACACATACTATAATGTAATTCATATAATAATAATAATATTTAAATACTCAAATAAAAAGGTGTGCCATTCCACTTAATTGTAATTATCATACAGTTTGGTATATTAAATATTTTGACGGTTTTCTGGCGCGCATAAGGCCATTTTCTGAGCCACCTTTCTCAGAGGCTAGACTGTAACGTTTCAGAACATTCTAAAACGTTTTGTGAAATATTTGAAGTGACTCATGATTTATGAAGCTATTTTACCACTTCGGCTTGCAGTGAGGGGATAGATTTAGTGATTATCTACTGATATTTTTTTGGTTACTGTTCACACGTGAGTATTATTCTGTTATATTTTAGAAAAAGCTATTTCTACGCATATTATAGTGATACATTGAGCAAAATTTAATTAACAACTTTGATTTGAGCTAAAATTAGGTGGTTCATTTTTAGTACAACTGAGCAGTATGAGGCCTATTTCAATGTTCTAAAGAATATTTTTAGGATGTTTCTTTAGTTTTTTTAGAGTACATGAACAAATTATTTGCATTACAGACAACAGATAAATTAACATTTTATAACATTTTGAAACCAAAAAAGCATAATGTGTTTAGCATTTGCAGATAAATTTGTTCTTGCCCATTTCAGCTCATTTTTTAACCAAGAATTTTGCGCTGAAAAGAGTTAATACCTGTCTGTAGTGGATACTTAACTGTTGTATTATTGTTTTTATTTCAGTGTGAACTCATTAAGAAAATGGCTCAAGTCAGAACAAGGACGAAATCAAGTTCTCATCTGAGTAATCTTGTTGGCACTGGCCGGGAGCTGTTGGTGTCTGAACTGCCAACTGTGAGGGATATCCTGAGGTATGGCATCTACTTGAGGAAGCAAAGTGAAGATGACAGGAGGAACTACCCAGTGGACAAGCTGGTGAGTGACATCTACCCTGGTCTGATTTGTCAGTAGAGCAAAGCTAATGCTCTTTTCAAGCCACCTGTTATCAATGAAAAAGTGACCATCATGTCCAAGCTCAAGGAGGTCTGGAATCAGGCAGTGAAGTTTTCTCTTGGGAAGGGCAAACTTGATGCCAAAGAGAGGTTCATTGTCAAGTTAGACAAGTTCTTTGATATTTTGACTTGCAAGTGTCAGATTAACAGTTGCGAGGGGGGAGGCTGTGAGGGCTGTGTTATCCAAGCCCACATTAACTGTTCCTGCAGCAGAGAGAAAAAGATTCCTGTGAAAGATCTTGCCTACATCACGGGACAGAAAGAGAAGGTTGGAAGTAAGGGACCCCACCAAATAGGGGGTCCTGATCTACCAGAGCACAAGAGACAGGTGAGGACATTGAAAAGGCAGTGGATGGAAAGGAAGGCAGAGAAAAGGAGAAGGAGCAAGGAGGAAAGTGCTGCAGTAGCAGAGAAGGCAGCCAGGAAGGATGTTAAGAGATTTTTGGCAGATGGTGATGAGGATCTGGAATTGGAGAGAAGTGGTGATGAAGATGAGTTTGTTCCTGAAGTTGAGCTCTTCCCTCAAACTGACCCTGAGCCAGCAGCTTCGGCAAAGGTACAGAAAAACTATGATGAGATTCAAAACATTGCCCTTGCTAGTGTAAGGTATGGCATAGGGCTGAGGCCAACTGCAGCGATAGCAACAGCAGCTCTGATTGACGCAGGAATCATCACAGAAGACAATACAAGTAAAGTGATTGATAAGAGCAAGGTCAAGAGAGCACAGGAGAAGTTGATGAGAGAGCTGGGGAACAGTTCGAGAAGAAGTGCAGGGAGGAGGGGGGGATCTCTTGCATCCTCTTTGATGGGCGGATTGACCTGACCAATGTGATGATGAAAGCTGAGGGCAGTGACCAATCTTTTCCCGCAAAGATCAAGGAAGAACACTATAGTGTTGTTAGTGAGCCTGGCAGCTACTATCTGTTCCACTTTACCCCAGAGAAAGCAACTAAAGAGGATTCACATGCGGAGAAGATTGCTAGGGTCCTGTTTGCCTGGCTGAAAGAGAGGGGTTATGATAAAACCTTGTTGGCCATTGGAGGAGACTCAACAAATGTCAACACTGGTGTGAAAGCTGGAGTAATGCGGAAGCTGGAGCTGCACCTGGGGAGAAAGCTGGTCTGGTTGGTGTGCAACCTGCACACTGTTGAACTTCCCCTGCGCCATCTCATTGTTGACCTTGATGGCCCTACTCTGTCAGACAAAAAATTATCCGGGCCAATAGGAAAGCTCCTTGATTCTGCTACAGACTTTGATATCAATCCAAACTTCACCCGAATCTCTGTTGGCACTCCACTGATCAAGATTCCTGACAAGGTCATTCAAGATCTCTCAACTGATCAATACTATGGCTATAAAATTGTCTGTGCAGTCAGGGATGGAGTACTTCCTGCAGGGCTGGCTCTGTTAGAGATAGGACCAGTAAACCACAGCCGATGGCTCACCACAGCGAACAGACTTCTCAGGCTCTGGGTGTCAAAGCACGGACTTAAAGGAAAGAACCTGAAGATTCTGTAATTCATTGTGGAATTCATCATTGGAGTGTATTACCCATGTTGGTTCAACGTGAAGGTCAAGTACTCCTGGATCGAAGGGCCTAGGCACATCCTCTTTCAGCTGGACTGCCTCAAGTCCCAGAGAAAGGAGGCGCTGGATATTGTGATGCCAACTGTGAGAAGATCTGCTTGGTATGCCCACAGTGAAGTCATCCTCCAAACACTACTCTGCTCTGAGGATCAGAAGGAGAGGATTGAAGGGGTGGAGAGAATCCTGGCCATCAGGGGAGAGGGGGACCCGGACACTCAGCTGGGGGACTCCTCTGTTAGGAGCAGAAGGACACCTGACATCAATTGTGATGCTTCCAGCATCGGTGACTTGATCAGCTGGTCAGAAGGTGTGTCAGAGCCACCTCTCACCTGCTCTCTAAGCACCTCAGAGGTGAAAAACTTCATCAACACCCCCATGGAGGTGCGCAACTGGCCTTGCCACACACAAAGCATTGAGAGGGTTGTTAAAATGGTGACTGAGGCTTCTGCTAAGTACTTCTCACAGGAAAAGAGGGATGGAGGGATCAGGGCTCAGGAGACCAGCAGGAAGCTGATGTCCAAGTCTGAGTCAAAGCAGGATTTGTGCAACCTGGCAAAGTTCAAGATGTCAGGAGAATGATCTTTGTAATTATATCCAGTGATATACATGCAGTTCACCTATTAATAAATATATGTAAAGTTGATTTGGCCTTGTCAATATAAATGATTTACCTTATATCTTTTAATATATTATAAAGGGGTTCAAAAGGGTAAAATTGGCAATTTAGAAATACAAAATGATGTAGGTTAGATTTATCCTATCCAAATATCCAAAAAATAAGCTCATATTTGAATTCCCCATGTAAAAACACATAATTTAGACACCACTCATGGTAGAATTTCCTTCAGATTCATGTTGTCACCTGAGTACGACCCGCCCTAATGGATTGGATATACTGTAAATGGTTATGTATGCATGATTTCGCAAAATTATTATAATTTTAATACATATTGTGTTCATGGGTTATCAGCCAATCATTGTTTGAACACAGATTACGGTTACAAAGAGGGTGGCTTATTTCTACACATTTTCCTGAGGTACATGTCTATCAACATAATGGTGCTCCTTGTCACTATGCCAAAATTGTTCAGGATTATCTAAATGGACGTTTTCCAAATCGCTGGATCGGACGCGGAAGCAACAGACCTTGGCCAGCGAGATCACCAGATTTAACCCCTTTAGATTTCTTTGCATGGGGCTTTATCAAATCGCACGTCTATCAGACGAAGATTACGAGTCTTGAAAACTTACGTACACATATACGAACTGCTGCAGATAACATAACCCCGCAAATGCTCCAGAATGTGTTTAGAAATGCTGCGGAACGATTTGAGCTGTGCAGGGATACTGATGGGCGTCACGTCGAATCCTACTCTTAATTATTTAATAAATGTTACCACTTTATCATTTTATGATTGAATTCCATATAATTTCCAAGTGCTTCACAAAAATAGATCCTGACTTTATGTACACCCTGTGTATATAATTATATATATATATATATATATATATATTATATAGGGACTACGTCGTGGCCGATGTCGTAACACTGCTTCCCAGAGATCAGCGAAGTTAAGCGACATTGGGTCTGGGTAGTAATTGGATGGGAGACCGTCCTCTGCGCCCAGATTATGTAGCGACCCGTGGTTCGGATCCCACGTAAAGCTGTAGGTCCCCTCCGTCATATGACCTTAGATGTTGCGAAGGAGGTTAAACAACCCCAATAAAAAAAAAATGTATATATATATATATATATACTGTATGTGTAGAGGGTGTCCTCCTAAAAATATGTCCCATTTTTATTTGCCCGTTATTTTTTAATGGATATATATTTTATTATTGGGTTTTTTCCTTGAAGAAAGGTAACAGACTGGAGTTTTTATTCCGCAGATACCTACAGGGTGGCCCAAAAGGTACCTATTAGGGCATGGTTAATTAATCATTTTTAGGAAAAAGTGATGCATGATGAAATTTTCTAATTAATTGTTAACTGATTAAAAATTAAATACTTCTGAAAAGAGTAAGAAAGAGCTTTATTGTTTCTGTTGCCTGAGATAAGCCCGAAGAAAACATTTTGCTCCAACATTTAGTTTTGCTTTAATTCAAGAAATCAGGCATGGGCGGATTAGACAGTTTATACAAGCAAAAAGGTGCCAAATTCAAATGATACATTACAAAATTTAAGGTAAAATGCTGCTGAAATTATGAGAAAAATTAATCATTTCCCTTAATTTCCTAAAAATATTCTTTGATTAATTAATGATTAAATTCGAAACAATGATTAACTGATTAATCAGAACTATACCCTAGTACCTACCAACATTAACTTTCTCTGAAACGAATGAATAGAATTCGATGAAAATGTGCTGACACACTATACTACTCACGCCATTTGGTTAACATCAGTTTGGAGAGAATGTCATTGGTTTGGACTATCGGAAGCACTATGGAAGCGGCATTGATTGGCCTGCCTATTCGCCTGATCTCAACCCGTGTGACCTTTTTTGTGGGGATACCTCAAAGATAGAGTTTACCAGAGCAACCCAAAGACTTTGGAGGAGCTGAAATCATCGATTGAACGTCAAATCGTCGACATTCCGACAGAGGTTCTCCACATCGTAGTATCCAATTTTGGGATGAGGTTGCGTAAAATCGTCGAAGTGGAGGGACAGCATATCGAACACATTGTCATACAAATGGCTTGAGATGCTGATTTGAATGGCTTTTGAACTATATTTGTACTCTCAATAGTTTTGGTGAAATAAAGGCTTAAACTTGGTAGGTACCTTTTTGGCCACCCTGTATATGCATATACGTATACATTTCTAAGACCATATTAAAGAAACCGACTTTCACTTCTCATTTTGCCTCTGAAACACACACACTAATAAAACAAACTAATAAAAAAATCGTTAGATAAGCACTCGGGCTCAAGGTTAGCAACTTTCAGTAGATGGTTCTCGTTTGTCTCCAGGATCTCTTTTAGGATGCCCGGCTGCAAACTTCTTTCACTAACCACAAATAAAGAAATCAGACTAATTAATCATCAGTGAATTTAGTTTAGCACTACATTTACTTACTTTAGAACTTAGTAAAACTATAAAATTTAAAGCTCTCAAACCTAACCGTAATTTGGAAATGTTTAGACAGTTTTTTTTTTAATGACGTTACAACATGAAACAGGAAAATAGAGCACAGTCGTTAAAGGGAGTTTTGTAACTGTTCGAAATATTTTTAGGTTTATAATTTATTTATTTCGTCAATAAGAATGAAGATGTCGAAACAAGTAATTAGAGTTTGGGGGCTGGGAGAAGAGGGAAGGGTAAAAAGAGCAGAGGCTGAGGGGTTTTTTAGTATACAATTATTTGAAAAAAGGATGAGCAGGAGTGAGAAGGGTTAGTAGCTAAAATTTTAAAATCTTTGAAACTTGTAGCAATAAATTTTTAATTTTGGTGGTGCTTCCCTTTTATTCAGGTCAGTTTGTGTTCTGTGACTGATGCCAAATGCGCACAATCGATTCATTTTCATGAGATGGGGTTACGGTTTTAAACGATAGATACACCTGTGAAAACTTAAATTTTTAAAGTTAATGAATATTAATGAGTGAAATCTCCCACTACCGCATTTTATGGATGGTGCCATTTATCAACTGAAAGATTAAATTTCCTCACCTTTACGTCTGCAAGAATTCAGCGAACAGAAGACGAACTATGCTCTCAGTATATTAAACATTTTCTGATTTCTTCAGTTATTTACGGATAGTTCTTTACCTTATCGCTCTCTTTCGACCCACCCATCTTTATTTTGAATTCCCAAACTTACTTAAGAGTACAACCATCATTCGTGCAAAAAGATTATGCTTTTACGCTTATTTACGACCACTGCCATCTAGGAGATAAAATAATAATTACTCTCTCGCTACGGTAAATCTTTTCACCTAACCCCGGGGAGCAGCTAGGAAAGCTACCTCTTCCGGGAAGGCTTCCCACTAAAAACTTTTTTCACATACTTCTAATCCATACCTATAGATTTTATAATTCATTTATTAAATTCATTCTTATTATAAATTTTTTTTCCCACGAGGCCTCGCACCATCTATTGAGCAAAAGTATAAATACACTTCTCTTCCGCACCATTTCCTAATTGGAAGTTTAAGTCGTTGACAGTGTAATGTATTTTATTTTTATTTTCACGGTATCTGTCTGGGAAATTCAGTTTATTGACATAAAAGAAGAAAATTTAAGTCTTCAGTATTATTTTCTCGTTACTCCAAAGAAGAACATATTACAAATGCATACAAACATATAATTAAACAAAAACGTACAAACACACACACAGGTGCGTACACAAGGAAAGAACGTAGAAACAATATTTGGTTCATATTTTTCTCATATATTCCATTCAGTTCATCATATTTCAGAAAATTCTGTTTTGACATGATTCCTAGCGGCAGTTCATCACTATAGTTTATCCATATGTACGCTGAAAGATCTTTATTCTTTAGTAAACATTTCATTTCAGCTTCAAATATATTTATACTGCCGTAGATAGGCGACCTGTCACCTATTCAATCTTGATCTCATACCATGATAGGAGACTCAGCTAGAGCTTCATTTGCAATATTCTCCAAATCTATCTTTATATTCCATATATTGCAGAGAAGCGTTCCACGTTAAATTTATTTCGTGCCAAACTTTGAAATATCTGGACTTACTCGTCTCTCTCTCTCTTCTTTGTCCAACTCTTTTAACCTGGTCAGGAATGAAAAGAAAGAAGATATATATTTTTTATATGCATTTACTAGTATATATTGTTCCGTATATCGACTGTAATTTTACGTAATATTAAATTGATGTTGTGATGTTTTAATATACCGATATGTTCATACCTGCAGGTTTTTCGCTTTACTAATAATGAATTAAAAGATCAGCGAAAAACTTTTGGCACGTACTTTTATTATACAAAATGAGAGTTCTCAATTTCATTATTTTGTTTTAATGATTATTATTATTACCATAGTTAAATTTGTCATATAAAACTATATAAAGAAAAAGCATAAATAGAGAAATACGAAAATAAAAATTTACTGGAGATTTTAAGATTTTTGACACCATGTGTACATTTATCTCGTTTACCCAACCCATTAATGAAGGAAGATGTTAAATAAAATACATTGAACTACATTTTTTGGAATTTTTTATTTATTTAGTAAATATAATAAAAAGGTATAATTCACCAAACATGCCGTTAGATCGGTAAGGTAAGGCGGCATTTGGTCTGCGTAGTGGTGCTCGGACTTTTCGTCACCGAACTTTTCGTCGCCGGACTCTTCGTCGTCGGACGTTTCATCGAACGGACGTTTCATCGAACTGACGTTTCGTTGAACGGACGTTTCGTCGACAGACGTATCGTCAAATGGCTATTTCATATTTCTACCACCCCCATCTCAGATAATGTAATGGTGCAATTAGAGGTTAATCAACCAACCAGGTAATTGCGCACTTAGAGGTTAATAAACCAACCAGCGTCCACAACCGGGTAAAGTTTACGTTCCCCCTACATTATCCTAGTGTAGTTTACATTCCCCTACATTATCCTACTGTAGTTTGCGTTCCCCAACTTTGTCCGCGTATACCTAATCAAATAAAACGTTAAAACGGACCTTTTCCAGTTTGTGTACCGTTTTTCATATAATTTATTTTTGATTGGTCATACAACCGCCGTCGATTATAACAACTTTTTAAGAGAGGTAAGTTCTTGATAACCTAACCTAACCTAACGTAACCTAACCTAACCTTCTGTTTTACTCTATGCTGTGCCTAACAGAAGCAAAGAAACACTAGAAAGTTGAATAACTGTAGAAAACGGTACATAAACTGGAAAACGTCCGTTAAAACTAACGAAAATATTACGACTTAACCTAACCAATCGTCAATATATATATATATATATATATATATATATATATATACACTGTATATATACTGACGATTAATTAGGTTAAGTCGTAATATTTTCGTTAGTTTTAACGTTTTATTTGATGGATTCATTTAAAAAATGTCTCCTAAAGATCCTAGTGTAGTTTACGTTACCCAACTTTGACCTATTGTAGTTTGTGTCCCCTTTTGTGTCGGGGAAACGTAAACTACACTTGCTCCTAATATATTAATATAATATATTAATATATAAATAATATATAATTACTAAATATATATATAATTACCAAATATATATACCTAAATACCTAAAAGCAATACGTAAAAGCTATTGCACATAATTTGTAAGTTTATAGGGGCACAATTTTAAAATTTCTTTCTTCCGAAATTTAAATAAATATATTTTATTTTTAAATGAAAATACAGTTCTTTCCAAAAAAAAATCCCGTAAAGGAAAATAAACCTCCTTTTAAACAAATTCATTTTATTTTTACATGAAAATGAAGTTCTTTTAAAAAAAATCTTTCGACGAAACGTCCGTCGACGAAACGTCCGTCGACGAAACGTCCGTTCGACGAAACGTCCGTTCGACGAAACGTCCGTTCGACGAAACGTCCGTCGACGAAACGTCCGGCCACGCTGCGTAGTAGTTGGATGGGTGACTGTGCTGTGCATTCAGATGATGCAGCGCCTCGCGGTTTGGATCCTAGTTGAAGCACATTAAACAACCCCAAATATTCTTTTTAGTGAAATTTTGTCGTCTGTTGTATGTTCTAACGTCATTGGATTGTCCTCACTTCTACAAACATTTAACCATTCCACGTAGTCATTCTGTAATCTAAAATAATCATAATGAACTCCTATTTTGGTTACACTGTTTTATGTTCAAAAACTCAGCAATGATTTATAAATGCATTAACAAATTTTACACAGGAGATTAAGGAAAACATTAAATTTTTATATGTATTTCAGCAGAGAAAAATTCTTTTTCATAAAACAACAAAGTACATTCAGTTGACATTGTTTTGTTTTGACCAAATAAAGCAATGCTTGTAATAAAGCAATTGCTTTTTTTAGTCACCATGAACATTTTGTTGGCTTCATTTTTGTTATAAAAAAGAAAAAGAAAAATAATTTCTTTAAAACAACAAAGTACTTTTATTACCTAACTTTGGTGTGAATCAAATAAAGAAATGGCTGAAATATAATAATTGTTTTACTTAGATTTACCATACGCATGTTTTTACTTAATTTTTTGTTGTAGAATTTTTTGTTGAATTCTATATAAATATTTATTATTAAATTATATTTCCGAAGGACAGCCCATTCATTAATACTGCGTGTCAGGGTCAAAAAGCGCCGCGTCTTTGCGTATGTCTATGACGACTTTGCGCTTTTTTAATCCTGACACGCAGAATATACTATATGCATGCACGCATCCGTCGTTAAAGAGTTAATATTCATTGCTTTAATTCCCCCACAAAATGGATCTTGTTACTTTTTCTAACTCTAAAGACTTTAAATGCAAATTTAATGTAGAACAACACTATAAATACTCAATTTGTTTATCGAATTTGTAATTTGGAATGATATAATGACTAAAAGATGCGAAGGATTTCAAAGAAAGCCGTTCGAATCCGGTAGAGTTGAAAAAAATTTAGAATTTATTGATTTTTATGTGTAAATATACAGTACAGTAGTTAAGCCAAAGAAAATCTGATATGAAAATGACCAGGAAATTTGGTTAGACATTTTGGTAATTTCAGAACAGATATAATTTTTGTTTAATTAAAAAAAAAAAAAATTAAAACAAATAAAGAATTTTTCTCGATCAACTAAATATTTGGTTACTGCACCAAATTATTAATAATGAATTTATATTTGTAAAACGAAACAAAAATTTGGGTGTCTAAAAATAAAAACAAAATTTATTGTAATAAAAAAACATTTATTTTTGTTTGAGGCAACAAATATTTTTCTCTGTGGGGATCATGTTGAACGGCGTTTTTTGTTAATAGCTGGCACCCATGCTAAATCAATGTACCTGTGGGTGAGGAATAAAATGCTGGTGGATGCCACTCTCGCTTTTGGATTTGAAGGTCATTTTCGAGGTCAAACTGCAAAAAATGATATTTTCTAATTTTAATTTAAAAAAATATTCTGAGCCAATTGGTTTGACCAAATGTGTCATTTTTCCACACTTAGTGATAAAGAAGTATGATGACACGCTTATTCGATCCGAATACCAACTCAAGGTCAAATTCAAGTTAATCACGACCGAAATTGTGCTAAAAATTTGTGATTTTTTATTGTAATTGGCGAAAAAAAAATTGAGCAAGTCTGTTTGTCAAAAAATTTATTTTAACGTGATTAGTGCCTAATAAGTTTGATGGCATGAATTAAGTGCTCACAGTAACAGAATTATCACAACTAAATCACAAACCAGTGAATATAGCCCCATAACTATACAGTTTACACACTAGTAACATCTACAAGTTCACGTTTCTTGATGAAGAGCACCGAAATGCTGCACTGACAGTCACAATTGTGTGGATTGCAATAACTTAAGAACAGAGTTATTAGTTCCTTACAGCACATTCCAGCTTCTCTCGATTTCAGCCCGGAAGAGAGACATAGATCTACTGTCCAGCTGGGTTACAGCAACCGCTGTCGTCACAATCACAAACTGTCGTACACTTCATCCTTTTCCTGAAGCAGTTGCAACTAGGTGTCTTGCACTCTTTCTTGCAACCACAAGCAACAAGCTCCAGGCAGGCTTCAGGGATTGGTGGAAACCTTGTCCACACTGGTAGGAGGCTCCCATCCTCCAACTTCCAGGCTGAAGTGTCCACCGGATCTTCAACATCTACGCGCTCTTTGTCATCCTGGAGCCATATTTTGCCCGCTTGGCGTGGAGCTCCAGGGCATCCTTTGTCAGTGGGAGCATTTCCAGCCTTCTCGGCCTTCCCAAAAAAAGTGAACTCTGGCGTCATCAACTGTGTGTTGTTCCGGGGTGCCATACAAATGATACACAAACTTCTCAACATCTGCGATATCCCCATCGCGACCAATGGCGTGCTGCAGCAGGAGTCGGTGATTATTAAACACCTTCCAACACTTCTTTCTTCCATGACCACTGAAGGACGAGACTGTTACACCCGGTCAAAGCGTGGAAGCTGACCAGGTTGTCCCTGACTGGGGGCAACAAATTTTGAATACATCGTGCACGGAGTAGCATTTTCGGTTCTTGGCCGTTCCGCACAGCATCCACACTTCAGCGACTTTGGTGCAAACGAAGTGAATCAGCAGCAATATTACATCAGTATCTCTGCACACTACCAGTATTCGTTCATAGCCTGGGATGCTGCATCACATGAGTGAAGGATGAGCCTGGTGGCCGCCTCTTAAATGGTTGCTATGCAGTGGAACGTCATGTCGTCTGGTTGACCGTACTTCAGTGGCTTCAGAGAAGCCACCACCAGTTACCAGCTGACATCTTTCTTGAAGATCTCTGCCCTTCTCAGTGATGACGTTAGACAGAAACAAGGCTAGGTCAGCCTTGTTTGTATCCAGGGCCATGAAGTTTTTCCACACTTCAGGCAATGGAACTTGTGTGCCATCAATGACTCCGAATCGGTTTCTTCTTGCTTGCACGCTTTGTCCTGGTAACTGCTTTAATCGATCCTTCCCCTGCGTACCGATCAAAGATGACATCAACTCTTGTTGTGTGTTCATTGAAATAACTCGTCATGGCCTTGAAGAACACTTCAGCATAGTCGCCGAATGTCCGACAGCCGCCAGGCTTGCCAAGAGCTTGGATGAGTGCATGGCCATCTATCATCACACAGGTCATCAGATCAGAGGTTGGAACCTCTGAGCTTATGGTCTGCTGAGCCATCAGGATGTTCATCAACTCAGACTTCGATGTCGAATTCATCTCTCCTCCTGCCTTCGCCAGACTAAATGGGACTGGGGACAGTTCATGCTTCAAGACGTTGACCATCTCTAGCATGCGACCTGCGGTCGCGGCATTCAGGAGACGCTGTAATAGCTTTCTGTCAGCTTTGATGGTCTTCTGCATGTTCTGCTTGGTGGAAACTGTAGCTTTGTACGCATCAGCGAAGGTTTTCGATCGATGTTTCTTCATCGTTTCATGGAAGCCTACTATCTGTTCAATCAGTCTCCCCTTCATGAAGCCGATTACATGCTGCTTTCCTCGATCCTGAGCTGTCAGCAGGTTCTCCACAACATCTGTGGGTGCAGTGTCTTTGGTTGCCAGTGAAACAAGTGGGATGTTAGTGGCGGCATCTGTATCTCCTGCTTCACTCACGTGAACTCTGAAGACGTCAAACTGCTTCAACTGCTGAACTAGCTTAATGACATCATGAGCGTCACGCCTAGTGCGAGAAGGCAGACTGTCAATCCGAGTGAAGGTGGCTTCCCCATCATCATCTTGAAGATTGAAGAGGCATCTTGTGTCTTGAGAGATGCGTGACCGCTCTGACCATGTGATGCAGAACCTGTCTCTTGCTTGGTCATTCTTTGTGATGCCGATGATACCATTGTGCATCTTGCATGTACGATTTATCCATTCGGTTGCCTGATAAGCTGGAACTTGGTTGAAGCGCTTCGTCGTCCTCTTGACGACAAAGTTCCCATTACAGAACTCTGCATGAACTTCTGGTGTTGACTGGTCGCCGATGCACCCGTGGTCTGCTGCTGACTTCGCAACCTTTTGAGTTTGGCTTCAGAGGTAAATAAAGAGTAGATGATTTATGCCACTTGAGTTCCAATGCATTGAAATCATCCTTGAAATGACTTTTGATAGATGGAACAGGTAGATAGATAGTAGGTATCTCCCAGGTTCTTTCTCTCATCGCCCACAGTCCTAGTTCTTGCTTTTCCTTCTGCTGATGCTGTGCGCAGGTCACCAGCGCTGCTTTGGCAGAAGAAGCAACAATCCTCACTGACATCCTGACGTTTCCTCTTGCGCTTGATAACAGCTACAGGGTCCATTGCTGATGAGCTCCCTATCTGCAAAGACAAGTGGGAATGGCAGTATGTAGTAGCCACAGATATATGGAAACAATTCGAAACATACCTATCCTTTAGCAGTATTATTATTATTATTTACCAGCTGGCACTGTCTGCACTCTTTTAATTGCATATACCAAACCAATGTCTGGCCAGCCAGTGCATTGAAAATATTCAACATGTGAAAGTATGCTATTACTTGTACTATGGTAGTAAAAGGCACATGCGCACCTCACCCACCATGCTAAATGTAGTTTTAATGGAAATAAAGACATTCAGAGTCATAGTTACATTCAATTATTATCCATAAAATCACAAAAATATGCTTTATGTGCTAATGATACACCTTTAAACACGTTGTTACATAGAGCCACCACTGAAATGCAAAAATTCGGAATTTTTCAGAATTTGACTTTTGTAACCTTGTATGCGACCTTCAAACCCAAAATCGAGAGTGGCATCCACCCACATATTGTTTGGCATCCTCAATACTATTTATCTAAGGTGGGTGCCTGCTATTAACAAAAAACGCCGTTAAGTTTTTTCTAGAAGACTTTCAATTTTGGCCGGCCCACTAATACTAGCTCTGCGTGTTAGTACGACGAGAAAGCCTTTCATATTTTAAGTATTTACAACTTAGAATTCTGTACGACAGCCTAAAGAAATCGAGTTTGTTGGAAGGGGCAGTTACAGTATGTAGTTCACCACAATGGAAAAATTAGATCTACAAAACAATTATAATAATGGCGCAGTGAGTTAATTTTCCACAAATATTTTACGTAAAATAGGCCTCTTTAATGATATGAATGGAGTTTTTATGAGAAGAGATAAAAAAAGGCTATAAAAAAGAGCTAAAGATTTCACATATTCTTTATTTTACTGGATTAACCGTAAATATTCAACTAATTGTATAGAACCAAAATGAAGTTATTCTACTGCCGAAGGGAAACAAAAGCATGAATTAAATAATAATAATAATATTAATAATAATAATAATGAGCTAACTTTAATTCTTCTAAAAATGTAAAATTATTTTGATTTTTAAGTTTCATTTCATGTACTTCCACAAATGGTTACATACCCGATGAATGACAATTTCTTAAGGACTGATAAGCTTTAGATTTTGTACCTGAAATTTTCCCCAAACTGAGGGAGATTTTTCGCCATCCAAGCATTCAATTTTTCCACTTGTTCAGGGGAAAATCTGTTTTTCCAATCACCAGTAACACCTGCGAAAACAAAATATATATTTTGCTGGTTATTAACACAAACACACACACACACACACACACACACACACACACACTTGAGATTATCCAAGTAAAAGATAAACAACAACGACATCAATCCCGTAATTTGTTCTTCTCAGTGACTTTTACCAGTTGCTGTTCTCATTGTGATGGGGAATGAAGATACAATTACATTCGAGTGAGGAGAAATCAGTGTTAAAAATTTTCGATTGAGAGGGAACTGGAGAAAAATCGCAATGAAGCAATGACGCAGCAACATCACACTGAAGATGAGGATGATGACATCACGAGGGTATGTCCTATGAACGCACACATGGTATCAAAGTTTTTGAATGTGTAGATTAGATATAGAAAAACAAAAGTAATACTGAAAAGGTTGCTATGGATCATGCATTTCTTTGGGTGGATTTGCGTATTTTTGTTTTCAACTACAAGAACAGTATTCATGCATATCTTCCAAGGAGCTTACTCGTATTCATAGCTCTTCCTTCATAAGTTTATAATCATCGGATTCCAAGTGTTAAACAAGAATCGCGCTGGCGTTTGATAGGAGGGTGACTTGGCTTCCTCATCTCCACTTAGCTGCCATAACTCCCGTCTGGGCGGTAGAACTTCCAGTAGTGTGATGGCAAAACTGCCGACGGGGTGAGGGGGTTGCGGAGAAAGCGGGTGAAGGTAGGGGTGAGGGGAAAGAGAGAAAAGAGGGAAAGAGAGGAAAAGAGCAAATCACAAAGGGCGGTAGAGACTGATAAAGGTAGATAATGGGTTGATAAGAACCTGAGAAAGAATATAACCTAACCTAACCTAACTTAACCAAACGGTCTAAGAAAGAACCTAATAAGAAAGAATATAAGGGTAACCTAATCTAACCGAACCTAAACAAAAAGAATAGAAAAAAGAACCCAAGAAAGAATACAAGGGTAACCTAATCTAACCTAACCTAAGGAAGAACCTAACCTAACCTAAACAAAAAGAGTAGAAAAATGAATCCCTAGCTCACCCAGAACCGATATCACAACGTCAGTATAATTAACAAACATCATATATATATATATATATATATATATATATATATATATATAATGTTACAAACTTCAAAAAATACGTCAAAAATAGAAAATTGAAAAACCTAACCTAACCTAATCTAGTGACCTAAAGAACCTGTTGAATATAAGGGTAACTTGCTGCGCCCCACCTCGGACCTAACCTAGAGATAAATAGGTTTCGTTACTCACTTCGCTTCCTACAGGGTATCACCTCTGGTTATACTGTATATATATATATATATATATATATATATATATATATACACACACTTGTATAATATTCTTATTATACTCTAGAGCACAAATGTTCACGACAAAAGTGTGAGACATACTAATAATTATTTGTATACATAAAGAGAGAAGGTGAATTCAGACTAGGGTCATTCTCTAGGGGGGGGGCGATCTCATGAAGGTTGATGAGGGGTTTCAGCACTCCCAGAAGGGGGTTAAGGGTGATGAAGAATATCGAGTGGAGGTAGGGGGGTAGGGGTGGACAAAAATTCCGAGTGGATTGAGGAAGGGAATCTCATGAAGTTTGATGAGGTGCTCCAGTCTAATAAGAAAGAATATAAGGGTAACTTAACCTAACCTATAAAAAGTAGAAAATTGAATATGATACACCAGAAACCGTGTGTGTATATATATATATATATATATATATATATATATATATATGTATATATATATATATATATATATATATATATATATATATATATATATATATATATATATACGGTTTCTGGTGTATCATATTCAATTTTCTACTTTTTATAGGTATATATATATATATATATATATACATTTAACTGCAATGACCGCGCAGTATATTAACGTATAGAAACGACGTAAGTATAGAGGAGTGTTCTGCACACGAGGAAGAGAAATAACAAACAAATGAAAAAATAAGGCACCACTGCCCTATGTAGGAGAATTACAACTTCTGACTATCGTGGCTCCGTAGTGTAGTGGTTAGCACGTCTGACCGGCAATCGGAAGATCCTGGGTTCGATTCCCGGGCGGGTGCCTTATTTTTCATTTGTTTGTTATTTCTCTTCCTCGTGTGCAGAACACTCCTCTATACTTACGTCGTTTCTATACGTTAATATACTGCGCGGTCATTGCAGTTAAATGTACATATTCACGATTTGCGAGGGTGCCCTATGTAGGAGAATTACAACTTCTGACTATCGTGGCTCCGTAGTGTAGTGGTTAGCACGTCTGACCGGCAATCGGAAGATCCTGGGTTCGATTCCCGGGCGGTGCCTTATTTTTCATTTGTTTGTTATTTCTCTTTCGTGTGCAGAACACTCCTCTATACTTACGTCGTTTCTATACGTTAATATACTGCGCGGTCATTGCAGTTAAATGTACATATTCACGATTTGCGAGGGTGCCCTCTCAAGGCATTGGTTTCTGCCCTATGTAGGAGAATTACAACTTCTGACTATCGTGGCTCCGTAGTGTAGTGGTTAGCACGTCTGACCGGCAATCGGAAGATCCTGGGTTCGATTCCCGGGCGGTGCCTTATTTTCATTTGTTTGTTATTTCTCTTCCTCGTGTGCAGAACACTCCTCTATACTTACGTCGTTTCTATACGTTAATATGCTGCGCGGTCATTGCAGTTAAATGTACATATTCACGATTTGCGAGGGTGCCCTCTCAAGGCATTGGTTTCTGCCCTATGTAGGAGAATTACAACTTCTGACTATCGTGGCTCCGTAGTGTAGTGGTTAGCACGTCTGACCGGCAATCGGAAGATCCTGGGTTCGATTCCCGGGCGGGTGCCTTATTTTTCATTTGTTTGTTATTTCTCTTCCTCGTGTGCAGAACACTCCTCTATACTTACGTCGTTTCTATATATATATATATATATATGTTAAACACAGACCGTGCATGGAACAAGGAACTCTTCTGGGAAAATTAAATCCACTATAGTCCGAATAAGTAATGGTAAATGACAAATACCATAGTTTTTCTTTTTCATGATGCTAGCCCGACGTGGGCAACGGGTCTGAGTTTGTATATATATATATATATATATATATATATATTAAGGTAGGTTGATTTTGGAACTGTGATCTTGGACTAGTCTAGATAGAAAGGTATTAATTTATAAAAAACGTTGCACCAACTCATATTTGTGAAAATGATTGTATTTTTTGAGGATTGTTAATTATTTTTAAGTTGTAAAATTGCCGAATTTTACGCGTAAAACGGCGCGCGCGGCATTCGCGCAATGTAAACAAACAAAATATCGGACCTTATTTCATCAAAATAATCAATTAAAATTCGTCTTTTTTAACAAAACGATGTTTGAAACTTATTGTAAATGCATTATAGATGTTTATCAGTGTATTATTTTGTATTTTTTAATGATATTTACCTATAAAATGTGTATTAAATTAATTTATGATGCGTTCATTTAATTGTGTTTATTTTCAGATATTTCATAAAAATGGGTAAAAAACGGAAGTCTGCAGTGTTAACTCGAAGTGATAGTGTCAAAAAATTCAGTGGTCAGCCTTCCCCTTTGGATAAAACAGAGCCTCCTGCCCTCCGCCAAGTTATTCAGTACAGTTATTTCCTCCAAAACAGCCACCCGGACTTGAAAGACTATGATATTGCTAAAATGATAGCAAAGGATGTGATTGAGATCTGGCAGGCAGTGAACCAGCGGCTGCCCCTGTATGAGGAATATTATGTAGTGAAATTGGTGGATAAAGTGTACTTCAAGAAAGCAAGAGAGATAAACAGGAAATCTCTTTCTACAGTCCAAGAGCAGAATCTGGAGGAAAAGCTGGATAAACTTTTTGACATTTCTGCTTGCACCTGTAAGCTACCTGTTCGTCCCTGTGATGACAATGCTGTGAAGTGCAAGAAAGAAAATTGTCAAACACAGCACATAATCTGCACTTGTCCTCCCAGTAAGAAGGTAATGCTATTATTTTTTTAACTTTTAACTGGCCTAACTTAGTGCGATTAGGTGCCTTTTAAATGGAAGGAAATTCAATGCTTGTAATTGAAAAATATCCGCATTTTCCTCCTGTAATCTTCCTTTCTCCCCCCCTGGTAATAGAAATTAATAATAAATTTTTTTTCAGGATTTTATCTCTTATTTAGATCCGCTATTTAATATACTTTAATATTCAGGTTCCAGTAGAGGAGAGGGAATACTTGAGAGATCAGAGGGCCAAAATAGGACCCAAGGGCTCTTTCCAGCTGGGATCTGTGGATAAAGCTGCTGTGAAGAGAGACCAGAGGGCTGCAGCTGAAGCAGAAAGATTACAGAGCCAGATTCAACAGCAGCAGGAAGTGGATTGGCCACTTTGCTCCACACCTTCACAAGATATTTCTTTTGAATCCAGCTCAGGAGAATCAGGAGAGGTAATATATATTTTTTTCTTACATCTTACCCCATTTTTACCCAAATTTATTCCTACTTTTTGTCCCTATTTCCCCCTTTTTCCCCCCATTTTCGCTTTAGTAATTTATCTTTTTTTCGCCAATTTTCGCCGACTTTTTACCTGAATTTTTACCCATTTCCCCCTATTTTCCCACTTTTTCCCCCCATTTTCGTTTAAGTAATTTATTCTTATTTCCGCCCATTTTCGTCGATTTTTACCCATATTTTTCCCTACTTTTTCCCCTATTTTCCCCCATTTTCGCTTTAGTAATTTTTTTTTATTTTCATTTCAGCCATCTGGTGGTGAAGCTGAAGAGTTCAAGCCAAGGAGGCACCCAAGTGTAGGTTACAGCTTTTTGAAAACCCCCAGATATGCCATGGAACTGATCAGGGGTGATGTTTCTTCCAATCTTGGGGCAAGTCTTGCTAATGCCTTCCTCCTGGACTTACAAGCTATGGACCTGCTTAAGCCTGGCCTTGATGTGAAACAGATAATAGTTGATAAATCGAAAATGGACAGGGAAAAAGCTAGAATGAAAGTGAAAAGTGATGAAAAGCACAATGAGGGTCTGGAAAAGTTAGTCTGTATTGGGGTTGATGGGAAAGTTGACAAGGACACTTTGCTGTACAGAGAAGTTAAGGATGAAAATGGGGAGACTAAGCTGAAGAAAGGAAAGGGACAAGAGCACCATTTGACTTTCACAAAGGAGCCGGGAACTGAAAGTGGAACATATCTTACTCACAGAGTCATCCCAATTACCAATTAAAGGTGCGACTGGAGTTTTCTTGGTGAAGAAGTTGCTAGTGTCTTGGAGGAGTTTAACAGTGTTCATACCCTGAAAGCTGTCCTCCTTGACAACACAAATACAAACACTGGCTGGGAGGGAGGCCTTGTAACAGCTCTGGAAAATAAAATTGAGCGGAAATTGCACACCATTGGCTGTTCACTCCATCAGAATGAGCTTCCTTTCAGAGCTGTTTTCAAGCATCTTGATGGCAGTACCAAAAGTCCCACTGCTTTCACTGGTCCGCTGGGAAAACTCTGTGAAATTGACTACCAAGATCTGCCACAAGTGGAATTCACCAAACTCAGTGGCCCCCTGGATGACATGGAATTTGCTGAGGAGACACTGAATGATCTCAGTAGCGAAGGCTTCTTTTGGAGTATGTGCTTGGAATTTCCAGGGCAAAGTCAACCCAAGATTTGCTGCCTGGAAAATTGGACCATTAAACCATGCAAGATGGTTGACTTTGGCAATTAGATTGATGTGTCTGTGGACCAGAGGTGCTTACCCTCCAGAACTACAGGATAAGCTTTACCAGGCCATCAAGTTCATTGTGGAAGTGTATGCAGTCAGTTGGTTTGAGATCAAAAGGGACAGCAAGTTCCACAATCAGCAGCTGTACATCTTCAACATGATCCAGAGGATCAAGCAGCAGTCTGAAGAAATCCAGGGTGTTGCTTTCAAGAACCTGAAGTACAATGCTTTTGCCTTGCTGCCCGAGAATGTGCTGTACTCCATGATGAAGTCTGATGACTTGGAAGTGAGAGAAGCTGCTCTCAAGAAAATTCTGTCCATCAGGTAAGCATTTATTAATTTAAAAAAATGTGAAAAAAAAATTTGATTATGGGGATTTATTTAATAAAAAAAAGGCCCGAGTTCTATAAATCCCCATAATCGAATTTTTTTTCACATTTTCTTATCCCAATTCCCCCCCTCCCCTCTGATAATGGAAATAATCTTACCTTCTTTCTGAAAAAAATTCGATTATGATTTATAGAACTCGGGTTTTTTTTTTTAATTTAAGTTAAATTAAATCAGCAATTCTGAGACTAATAGGGATTAAATCTTAAACTGGAATAAAAATAAATTAATTTATTATTCTTTCAGAAGTGGGAAGCCAGCCAAGAAGAGGCTGAAGAAGATCACAGCCATCAACATTGAAGCTACCCACTGGTCAGAACTAATCAACCTTTCTCAAAGTGGCATCTGTGAACCTGCTCTCACAGAAGACTTTTCTGACCAGGAGCTTCAAGAAGCATTGCTGAATGGCACCAAGCTGGAGCTGCCTGATCTGCCTTCACATTCTCAGAGTGTTGAAAGGGCCGTGAAGCTGACATCTGAAGCTTCCCATACTGTTTATGGACTCGAATCAAGGCACAAACACATTCTGGCCAAAGCCCTAAGCCGCCAGATGAGGCCTTCCTTTGCTTCTAAGGGCTCTTACAGTGAAAATTATGATGATCTTGGGATCTAAATGTGTCTATTTGACTCTGTACATGTTTTTTTTACTTTTTTCAATAAAATTGTAACTTTTTTCAGGATTTTTTTATGAAAATAGCATGATTTTTTGGCCGAAAATTGCGAAAATGCGTATTTTTCGGTACGATTTTTTGACGATTTTTAAACGGTTTCCTCAAAAAACGGTTAAAGCTAGGGATCTGAAATTTTTTGTCAGTTATTATCATATTAAGCCCTGACTATCTCGTCTAGTCCAAAGTCGATATCTAAAAATGCGGAAAATCAACCTACCTTAATATATATATATACAGTATATAGTATATATAAAGAGAGAAATTGAGTTCATAATGTAATTTTTACGGTCAATGTCACCTTTAGTCTTCGGCATGTGCCATATCCGCTTTGGAATGCGAACAATTCATCGTTCAAATATTTAATCTACTCGTTTGAAATGACTTAATTATTATAATTATTTAAGAAAGTGGTGTAAGTTTTTTTAATGTTTTACTTAAAATGTTCGCAGTTTGGCTTCTTTAATAAAATATCAACACTTAAATACATGGATTTAAAGAAACAAGTTTGATCTCTTATTTTCAATTACAAATATTAATTTTGAATCTCAACAAAGTTTAGACAAAGACTTAAAAAAATCATTCTATTTATGCCCATTTCAGGTTCTTTGTACTACCCATAACGACAACAACAACAACAACAACAAGAAAATAAGGTTGATGAATATAAGGAATGGTCCTTAAAATTTTATTATATTCGGTAGAGGTTTCAGTTAAGATTGTGTCGCTTTAGAGATGGATTCTCGAGAAAAAATCAGGTTCACGAGCCTCTCAACGTATACTATAAGCAGTCCTACAGGTTTAGGGTACTTCTGAGAACAAATATATTTCCAAACGAGCCTGAAACAGTGTATATCCCAGAATGACGAAGTGCATAAATAAATATCGTGAATTTAGAAAAACCTTTCCCCACCTCCTTACACTCTCCAGTAATTGTTTGTCAAAAATTTGGACCCCGACGTTTTAAACTGTATCTGTGAAGTCTGCCTCACTGTTATGAAATGCATCGTACCAATGACACCTTTGCAGAAGAGTCGTTTACGTCGTTACAAGAACGTAATACGAACTCTCGCTCGTAAAAGACAAACTGTGTCAAAGAAAAAGCGAATTATTGTACAAAAAGGGGATTCATTCGTGCCTGTCTTATTCCCAGTTTTGGGCCTTATGTTATCAAGCTTAACGTAATGAAGAAAGTAGTAGTGGTTCCACACGAGGTGTACACTTCACTACAAAATACAAAGAATCAAGGATCAGTTCTAGAACCCGGTAAAAACAGGCTTAAAAGAATGGACAGTAAATTTTTAATTCTACTGAACACCGAAATATATCCTGATGAGAAAAGGATTTTATATAAAGTAGCTCTTCAGAAATTTCTTCAAGAGTACAAAGATTATAAGAAACCTGTGGAGTTACTCGTAGTTATCAATCATAGTGGCGATACTGAACATGATGAGACAAGAGACGAACAAACAAAGAACAAAGGAGTGAGTCCACATCTCGAACATGTATTAAAAATAGTCTTCCAAATACATTGAGGAATAAAGGGCTAATCCTTTATAATCTATTGAGTGACGACACTCTTATGATTAGAAAGTGGAATAGACCCTCTCCACCAGGATGGAGTCACATTAAATCGAGGTTACAACAGATAAACACAAAAAGCACGGATTGGCAACCAGAACAGCATAAAAGCTCTGGAACAAACAACACATATACCAGAACAGAGCACACTATTACCTGCGGGTGTAAAACCTCTGAAGAAGAAGAAGAGACCAACCACCAACTTACAACTCTACCCACGCGCTTCTAAAATGCGCAAATGGCTGACATATTAAGAAGACATTATTACGATATTTCTAGTCCGGCTTCTTACGGTGGGGTTGATAGACTTTACAGGGGTCCCTATATTGAAGGGTTAGATAAAAAAGATGTTGAGAAATTTTTGCATGAGCACGACACTTATACTGTACACTTCATAAACCTGTGAGAAGAAGGTTTAAAACTGCTTAGACAAAAGCGGCAGCGGTGGACTCTCTTTGGCAAGCTGATCTGACTAACACGCAAAGGTATTCATCGTACAATGACGGTTACAAGTATATTCTATTTATAATAGACGTCTTTTCTCGATACTTATGGCTTAGACCTCTTGAAAACAAATCACCTGAAACAGTTGCTGAAGTTACAAAGTCGTTGATGTTAAAGGAAAATACAATACCAGGCTATCTCTGTACAGATTTAGGGAAAGAATTTATAGGTCGAGTTTGAGAATCGATTTTGAGCCTTACGATCTGAAGGTTGATCCTTACGATCTGAATATTAGAAGTTATTTTGGCTTGAACAGGAAAAAAAAAATCATAATTCAGGCATGAAAGGGTTAAAATACTTAAACCACAGATTGCGCGAAGAACAAACAGTATCTTTATGGATGCAAACCTTTCCTGAAGAATCCTCCTTCGTTTTTCTCCACTTCTTCATCGAATAAAGTATTGTGGTTTGACGTTGGTTGATTATCTTTATATTTCGCCTTCATTTGGGCGAAACTCGTGCAATGAACGATCTGTAATTATGGTATAAAGTTAAAGGTTCATTCCATTAGAATACTACAACGATAATACTAATAATCATTGAAAAGGACCAGGAAGTGGCACAGTGCTCATAACAATAACTGCGGTCAATTGCTCCAACTCTTGTATTATCATCACCAGTAACATTAGAGAGTAGTTGGATGGGAGACCATCCCTGTCTTCTGTGTTCAGATTATGGTGCGATCCGTGATTCGGATTTCACGTAAATCTGTAGGCCTCTTCCTTCATAAGAACCTTAGATATTGCGAAGGAGATTAAACAACACCATCAAAACAAAATGAGCATCATCAGGATTCAAAACCCCGACCTCAGCTTATTCACTTTGGTTAAAGGAAAATGGTGTTACCCACTACCGACACTGAAACTACGAGGAAACGGTAGGGAAAACGGTAGAAAACGGTTGGGAAAATTACAAAATTCCTTTAAAATCACAAATTAAAGCACAACAATCCTTAACAAGATGAACAGTAATCACTACATAGTCATTGCTTCAGCTAGAGACAGCTGAAGGAAACGGCAAATAAATTTCATCTACGGTATTATCATAAATTTACTTGAGACTACAGGGTGTCGTGGTTAGCATCGGTGATCAGGGGCGTACCCAGGATTTGGTCAAGGAGGGGGAGCCGTGTGAGAAACTAAAACAAAAGTGTGTATATACACCATAAGAGTATGTATATATATATATATATAAACATTTACTAGAGCCAATATTCATGTATTAACAAAGCCTTATTTACAGCAAGTATAAACTAAATTAGATAAATGAATAGATTTACCACACATTTTTCATGCGAAAAATATTGAGTCAAAATGATAGTTATATTACTATGTTTATAGTATGTTTATGTGTATATTATAGTTATAGAGATAAGCATATCAATAGACACCGGTACAAGGCCCAAGGGGGGCGACCGCCTCTGTCGTCCCCCCTTCGGTACGCCCCTGTCGCTGACTATGAATCTACCGGACCGGGTTCGATTCTCGCTGAGACTAGCGGCGCTCAGCTAACCCAGCTGTTCTTCCTTCCACACACAAAAAATTGGTTGGTAGAGTTAAGACGCTGAGCTGCTGATCGGGAGGTCGTGAGATGGGCAAGACTTTAGAATTTCTGATTTCCCTGCTGGGTTGTAGTTCCGCTTCCACGTTAAGCTGTAGGTCTAAATTGGGACAAAAAATGTGACCTTCGTCAGAATAAACAATTTCAACAGAAACAAACCTAAGGTGTATATATACAGGGTCTGTCAAAAAAAACTAAGCCAATTTGAAATCTCTATAAAATGCACAATTTGGTAGAGATTTCAAATATTTTTTTACACTAAATAAATAAAGGCTCATAAATAATCTGTGATAATTTTATAACTTTATTTTAAATATTTTAGGAGTTATGCGGTTATTTCTACAGATTGCGAAAATTTCAGTTTTTCTCATTATGTAATATCTTCTTTTTTCTCTTTTCAGAATTTGTTTAGATTTAAAATTTTTCGTGAATACCTCTAAATATGCCATTCTCACATGAAGATAAAATAATTATAAAGCATTATAGAGTTGAAAAAGGTTATAGTGCAAGGAAATTACTTTCTGAATTCGATTATAAAGGATGGACTAGATCAGGTTTAGATTACTTATTGAGAACTATCGATGAAACAGGAAGCATTGAAAGGAAGGTTGGTAGTGGGCGACCAAAATCAGTTAGAGTAGATGAAAATATTCAGAAAGTGGAGGAACGTATCCTTAGTCAAGAGGATCGACCTGGTAGCCGCATGACACCTGCTCAAATATCAAAAGAACTAGAAATATCAGAATCAAGCGTAAGAAGGATTATTAAATCTGATCTGCAATTTAAACCATTTAAAAGAGTGCATGGACAAAGATTGTCAGAAGTAAACTGTCAGAAAAGAGTTGAGAAATCCAAACGTATTTTACGTATAATAACTGAAGATAAACTTTCCAAGACATTTTTTACGGATGAAAAACGTTTTACGTTAGAGCCACCAAGAAACTCACAGAATGACCGGGTTTATTCTGATGTTGCGAAGAAAAATGAAATCCAAGATGAAAGACTGTACGCAACAAGGAGTCACTTTTCTTCTAGCGTCATGGTTTCTGTTGGAGTGTCCAAGTTGGGAAAAACTTCAATATTTTTTATTGAGCCAGGAGTGAAAATTAATGCTCAATATTATTCAAATACCCTGCTTGAGAAAATGCTTCCAGAAATGAGAAACTTGGCTAGTCAAGATTACTTTATTTTTCAACAAGATGGTGCAACATCACATAAGTAACAGAAAGACTAATCTTACAAATCACCAACCCACACATTCCACTATCGCCTACTCAACATGGATTCAGACCTCACCACTCAACCACGACATTACTACTAACCTCACGCAGCACATCATGGATGGCATCAACTCCAGACGACCAGCTCAACGTACACTATTAACAACAATAGACATTAGTAAAGCATTTGATGCTATCCCACGCTTCCCTCTCATAAACAAAATACTCAACACAAACATGCACAATAACACCAAAAGGTGGCTGAGCAACTATCTCTCAGGAAGATACTCACATGTCACATTTAATGGCAAGTCATCCAAAAACAAGCTTTTTCCGAACGGGGTCCCTCAAGGCTCTGTTCTCTCACCAACACTCTTCAACTTATACATGCATGACATTCAAACACCTATAGATAACAAGCTTACCTTATCATCATATGCAAATGATATCACTCTAACATCCACCCACAACAACATCGACACCGCTACAAATAACCTACAAACATACATAAACAGTATACAAGACTGGCTCACACACAGTAGACTCAAAGTAGCGCCCACAAAATCAACCATCACCAGGTAATTCCACAGCTTACACTAAACAACATCAACATTCCACACACTCACAGAACCAAAATACTTGGTGTCACATACAACACATCATTATCTTTTGCAAACCACATTCAGGACATTAAAAACAAATGTACGTCAAGACTTAACACGCTTAGGGTACTAACAGGCACAAACTTTGGACACCAGCAGGAAAGAACATCACTCATATACAAACAATATATCGCTCAGTTATGAAACTATGCTAGCCCATGCTGGGCACCCATTATCTCAAACACACACATAAACACCTTACAAACAATACAAAACAACGCACTTCGTATCATTACAGGATGCACTCAAACAACACCAATAGAACACCTGCACACAGAAATAAAAATACTAAAAGTTAGGGAACATTTAGACATGAGGGGAACACAATTCATGGCAGCAGCGACAACTAACCCACAACACCCTTGCCACTACATGTACAATCATGCACCAACACCTCGCACCATTAAGGTAACACCAGAGAGACATTATAACCAAATACTCCATTCCATACCACGCCCCACAGACATCACACAGTACAGAAAACACATACACAGACACCTAACCCACAAAGCACTGACACGACTCGGTCCGAATGCGGTCCTAGGTGCGAAGCCACCACCCATTAACAGGTCAGAAATCAGCCTGAGCAGATCGGATCGAGTTAACTTCGCACGATTCCGATGTGGACATCACCCCAACTTACGGACATATAAACACAGACTAGACAACTCCATAGACGACACCTGCCACCTGTGCCAGGACACACACAAACAATTGAACACATTATGACAGACTGTACCGCTCTAGCACAACAACGAACACAACACAACATCACTAGTGCGCTGAACCTCTGGTCCACTCCGGAGAGGGCGATCGGTTACCTGCGTGCCGCCGGCTTGCTCGATCAGGGTGGGCTGATCGGCTAAACAACAACAAAAACATCACATACTGCCAAAACAACCATCGAATATTTGAAAAAGAATGTGCCTGAATTTCTGGAACCGAATAATTGGCCACCTAACAGCCCTGACCTAAACCCTGTAGACTACGGAATATGGGAAAACTTGGCAGAGAGAGTGTATAGGAACAGAATAAGGGATGTCAATCATTTGCGTGAGTTGATTATCACACAATGGGCAGAGCTCCCCCAAGAGCAAATAAATCGAGCAATAGACGAATTCAGACCAAGATTAAAAAAAGTGATAGAAATGCAAGGGAATCATATTGAACAGTTCTTTTAATTTTATTAAACTAAAAATTATCTAAAGTATATCGTAAAATTTTTTTTTTCATATTAAGTAGGAGAATCTCACTTTTTAGTTAATTATTAATAAAATTAACAATTCTGAAGATATCGTCATAAACATTTAAAGGATAATAGGGATTACCTATACTTTATTGTGTAAAAAATTCAACTTAATTAGATAAATGGTTTTGTTTTAATAAAGGTTTGAATTTGCTTAGTTTTTTTTGACAGACCCTGTATATAATGTTATAATGTAATGTTATACTGTTATAATGTTTCAGACCAACAAAGACCCTAGGATCCACTCATGGCTGGTCTACCTAACTGTGTTCGTAATTGTGTATTGTGTATGTCCTCCGTGGTGGCGGAGGGGACCTACAATTTTACGTGGGTTCCGAACCACAAGAACATAAGAAATTTATTATAAAACTGCCTGTACATTGGCAACGACCAATTTTTACAAAACTAAATAATTATCAATTTAAAACTAATTAATTATCGATTTAAAACTAAAGATAGAATCTCTGGATCCAGAGGATCAAGTCATAATAGACTACTATCCACAAATATGTTACACTCTATATCTATTTATAACCGACATGCAAATATATCAGATCCAAAGAATCCAGTCAATTTCATTACGGTATCCATCAATACAGTACCTTGCCAACCAAAAATAAGTCACGGTCCATATCGATTGCGGACCAAGTCAAAATTTACAACCATATACATTACAATATATATACTTAGGAGGAAAAGTGTAGGTGTGGCTGTAAAGACTGTACAGTAATGTAGAAATGTGTGTGCACCATTTTGGGTCTCCCATTTCAAGGTGTTTGTGGGGCAAGTGAAGATCATGAGTTTTTCAATACCTCACAGTACTATGGGGGCACCGCTCGGCAGAGGAATCTCTTTAAATGGGGTGTGTAAGGACAGAGAGTATCCCCTAACCCAAGATGCTGCCTCCCTATATCCCACAACACTTGTGTTGAGCTGTGGGATCTATCACCACAAAGCCTTAATTTTACTACCTTAAACTATACCCAATCTATCAACATATGCGTCTAATCGATTTTTAAACATGTTTATAGACGTGCTACTAATTACTTCTACCGGCAAACTATTCCAGCTATTTACTATTCTATGCGTAAAAAAGTTTTTGGCAACTGCTGTCTCGAACCTTCTACTTGTCAACTTACACCCGTTATTTCTAGTCCTATTATATTGAGATATTTCGAAAAAGCTATCTCTATCTACGTTATCGAACCCATTCATAATTTTGAAAACCTGGATTAGATCACCCCTTAGCCTCCTAGTCTCGAGTGTAGTCAATTTTAACTCCTTAAGCCTATCCTCGTACGACTTTGACCTAAGCGACGGAATCATCTTAGTTGCTCGTCTTTGAACTCTTTCGATTTTGTCTATATCTTTGCGCATATGCGGATTCCAAAATTGGACCGCGTACTCCAAATGGGGTCTAACTAATGATTTATAAAGAGGAACTATAATATCGCGCGATTTGTACTCAAAATTTCGAGCTATAAAACCTAACACTTTGTTCGCCTTATTGACCGCTGCTGTACTTTGTTTCGCTACTTTTAAATCACCAGTGACTATAACTCCTAAATCTTTTTCCTGCTCTACGCTTGTTAAATCTTTCCCTGACATACTATACGCAAAATTACCGTTACGCGAACCTATATGCAAAATTTTGCACTTATCAACGTTAAATCTCATTTGCCATGTGACTGACCAATCAACGATTTTATTCAGATCTTCCTGGATTTTACCTCTATCTTCGTCATTAATCGCCCTACCACCCAGCTTCGTGTCATCCGCAAACTTTGAAACTGTACTGACTAGGCCGACATCTAAATCGTTAATATATATAAGAAAAAGCAAGGGGCCCAATACAGAACCCTGAGGAACGCCACTCGCTACATTAGCCCAACACGACTCCGCTCCATCAACGACCACCCTCTGTTTCCTACCTCGCAACCACTCTTCTAGCCAATTTATTACTACACCCCTGATTCCATGAGCCTTAGTTTTTTCAATGAGTCTTTTGTGCGGCACGGTGTCAAACGCTTTTTGAAAATCTAAATACACTACATCAACCGCCCGATGTCTATCGTAAACGTCAACCACGCTTTGGAAAAATTCTAAAAGATTAGTTAAGCAAGATTTGTTTCGCCTAAAACCGTGCTGCGTATTTCTAACTAGTTTATGCAATTCTAAGTGTTCGACTATACGATCCCTAATTATTGATTCCAGTAGCTTACCTACAACAGACGTTAAACTGATTGGCCTATAATTTCCCGCCGCACCTTTATCGCCTTTCTTAAAGATAGGTGTTACGTTTGCTAACTTGAAATTATCTGGTACGCACCCCTCAGAAATAGACGCATTAAAAATCTTTGTTAGCGGCACAACAATGCTATCTTTTAATTCTTTTAGTTGTATGGGATATATGGAATCCGGCCCCGGTGATTTACGCGTTTTCATTTTATCAATATAGCGCATTACCTCCCTTCACTAACCACGATATTATCCAAAATATTACCATTATCAAAAGGTATTATGTCTATGACCGTAGGGATATTCGTTACATCTTCTATAGTAAAAACTGACGTAAAAAATTCGTTTAGCAAGGTAGCCATTTCCTTGTTTTCAGAAACTAGATCTCCGTTTACATTTTTCAAAGGCCCCAAGACACTTTTTACTGGATTTCTCTTATTGACGTATTGAAAGAATCGCTTGGGGTTTCTTTACCGTCACGAGCTATGGAGATTTCAAATTCGCGCTTGGACTTTTTTATTACACTTTTCGCTTCACGCCTTAGAGATATGTAGTTGTTTCGTAACCACAAATTGTCTTTATCGCACTTATGTAGCCTATAAGCCCTATCTCTACTCTTTATAATGTCTCCTACTCTAGAAGTAAACCACAAGGGCTTGTTTACTTTCGCACGCTTAATTTTGTACGGTACACATTCCTCATTTATAGTCCTAAATACGTTTCGAACGATTCCCACATTAGTTTTGCGTTGGAGTTCCCCATTACGTTTTCCCAATTGACGTGTGACAATTTATTTCGAAATTTACAAAAGTCTGCGTGCTGGAAGTTAGGAATTTTAGTCGAGTTAGTTGGTTTCGAGTGACTTACTGAGAGGACAAACTCTACCATATTGTGATCGCTATTGCTTAACGGTTCTATTACTTGAAGATCAGTAATTAGCCTATCATCCGTAGTTATTACTAAATCTAAAATACTGTCCAACCTTAGGTTCCCCAACCTTTTGAATAAGAAAGCTATCCTCGAGAAAATTAACTAAACGATTACCTTCCGCGTCTCCCTGCATTGTATCGTAATTCACGTTGGCGCAATTAAAGTCACCCATAACTAAAGCCTGCTCACTACCGATTATTCTCTTTAGTTCACGATATAACGCTTCGTCCGTATCAGCTGTTTGATTAGGGGGCCTATATATAACCGCAACAACAAGTTTGAAATCGTTCAATTTAAGTTCTGCTATAGTCGAATCTATCGGTTCTGGAATTGTGCTTTACTTCTATAACGTTCGCAATATTATCTTTGATATACAACATAACACCGCCTCCTCGCCTACCTATTCTGTTTTTAACAAAAAGTCTATAACCTTTAATTTGATACTCCCCTACAAAGTCACGTGTTTCAGTGCTAAGCCACGATTCACTTATCGCAATTACATCAGTCTTTACAAGCAATTAAAGAAAAATTCGTTTATTTTATTTCGTAGGCTACGAGCATTTAGGATAGAACCTTCAAATTTTTGTAACTGCGACACCTTCGCGAGCGCAGGGGAAATTTGTGGAATTTACGCTGGGACCGTTCGAGTTACGGCAGCCTGAAAAGAAGAGACAGTATTATGAAATAGTCTTCCTAAACGCGCAGCTCCAACGTCATTAAGATGAAGTCCATCTTCGAGGAACAAGTCCCTCCTGCCGTAGAAACTGTTCCAAAAATTCGCAAAATGCACTCCTTCCTGTTGGCAAAGAGACTTTAGGTTATTGTTAATATAGGTCGCCTTGCTGTAGAAATCGTTCGTTGGATAATTCGAGGAAGTATACCTGTTAAACAATTATTAGTTTTCTCCTTTAGTCGCTCTAGTAAGTCCCTGTACCTAGCCAGCAGTTCTTCCGATCTAGAATTTAAAACGTTATTAGTACCGACATGAATAACATACGTTGTGTCCTCGGAGGTACCGTCTGTAAAATGGTCAACACTATTAGTTATATCCTCCACCCTTGCACCAGGGTAGCAGTAACGGCGCCTACGACGAGGGTTTCTCCCACAGAATTCCTCGAGCTGCCCTCGAACAATGGAATCGCCAACGAGTCGTATTTCCGGTTCATCAGCATCTTCGAAACCTAAAACAGAAAACTTATTGCTTGTTATTACTGGTAGAAAGTCTTAGGTTTTCTCAATGGGGCTCCATTACGCACTCGAACGAAGGGTTGGGAACTAGGGGAAGAGAGAGGGCTATTAATACTATTTATATTATTAGTAGAAACTGAGGCAGGAGGGGTCGTAACTGGAGTCTCAAGGGATTCTAATTTTGCCGTCAGGAGCATCACGCTTTCTTCAAGCCTCACCCTGGCCTCCCTCTCACGTTCTAACTCGTTCCTCAGACTTCCATGCTTGAGCACCACCTGCAAACTAACTGTTCATTATTATTAGCCATTGTAAACGCGTAAGCGGCAAATTTCCCTTCACAGCGACTGCAAGTACTTGACGGGGGTGCCATGCTTTTAATTAGTTAAAAAACAAAAAACAAAAAAACGAGCGTTTGGAAATTAATAAATTACAACGTAGGTACCGCGTGCTTATTGTGCCGTCACCTGCAAACCCGCAAAAATGTTCTTGAAACGCAGAAACAGGTTCTTGTAACACAATTTTATGCTAAATGAATATATAATTAAGCTACCGACGAAAGATCTGTTAAAGAAAAAGTATTAAATGAAACTTATCTGACTGCTGTTCGACCGACTTAATTCCTTTTATCCCACGGTGAGTGACCCTTCGGGAGGTCACGCACACATAACTATATATATATAACTGATCAGATTAAGCACTCGAAGGGTGGAACTCTTCCTCAGAAAGTAAAAATCTAACAAGTCTGATGATATTGCATGAATATAGGATACAATCATGTTGCAAACAGGCTTTTAACAACCTGCACTTACTTTTTCAATCTGTTCTTCACTTCGGTTTGTTCCCCAAAATTTGTCAATTCTCTTTATTTCAGAAAATGTGTCCGTTTTCAAGTCTTCAAAAAAGACTAGACAGAAGTTGGGATGGTTTCTGAGCTCCCATGCTAATTTCAAATGGCTCCAGTAAGGTCCATACAGAACTACGGAGAAAGGAAAACATTACTCGCATATACGTTGGTTCTGCTTCCCCCCGAATTGCTTATTCTGACGAAGGTGAAGCTTGTCACTTCACCTGAGACCTACAGTTTAACGAGGAATCCGAACCACGCCCCACCAGCAGCCCAGCGTTTTAACTACTAGGGTGGTTACCTCATTTTTTCATTTGTTTCGTTCTCTCTCTCTCATCTTGCGCGGAATATTCTCCTATACCAGCGTCGTTCTTTACGTTAATTATACTGCGTGTTTGCAGTTTAAATGTATATAATGTACGGCATGCGGGAGGTGCCCCCTTGGGGCATTGGTTTCTGCGCGTATGTAGAGGAATTACGGCATTTGATTGAGTGAGGCCCATGGTGTAATGGTTATCATATCTGACCGGCAATCGGAAGATCCCGGGTTCGATTCCCGGGTGGTTACCTCATTTTTTCATTTGTTTCGTTCTCTCTCTCTCTCTCATCTTGCGCGGAATATTCTCCTATACAAGCGTCGTTCTTTACGTTGATATATATATATATATAATATATATATATATATATATATATATATATATATATATATATATATATACTGTACATTAGGGCGGAGTGAAACACAACTTTTTGTTTCAAATTATTTGCCTCACCTGTTTTTTGGTGTATTAGAATATAAAAATGATGTATTCAGTCATTTAATGTTTGTAACTCAAACCGTCTCTCGCATTTTTACATAAAATCAAAATGGCCATCAGCCGGTTGTCCATAAATAAAATATGCTCATAACATAAAAACTAAGTTTTCTACCAAAAAAAATAATTGAAGAAAAACGCTTTACAATGCAAAACTATACTTAAAAAACACCATTGTGCATACATTGTATTGAGACAAAATTGTATCTGGTCTCACTTGGTTGGATGCCGTAAATCAATTACATTTGAATGCGATATAAAACCCGCTCATCTCAAATATTATTATTATTTACCATCTTTATTTGTGTTTACCAACGTCTTGTCTTTTCTCCCATCAAAATATAAAGCTTTAACATCACCATAACTTTGTGCAGCTTCAACTTGTAATGTTTTTCTCAATTTCTGTCTCTCTCTTCTCACCTTACTTCGATCAATAAAAAAGTCACTGTCGTTTTCGGTAATGATACCCAAATCCACCAAAGTAGCTGAAGCAATGGCCGATGCAGCCCTATCTGAAACACCAAATCTGTCGGCGTCCATTGCGAGATTGGGTAAAGGGGCTCTCGTTTGAATGTTGGAGCATTCATATTCAGACTCAGTTGTTGAACTTTCTTCGGTACTAGAGATCAATATTAGTATCAGGTGAAAACACATCATCATTGACTACCTTTTCGAATTCTTCATACATGATTATTTTTCTTCGCTTACTTCCTTGTTGCTCCTTCAACTTTCTTGCATTTCTTTTTGCTATAGATCTTGAAAGAGTAACATCCACACCTCCAATCACCATATTTCGCATAGTCCTCTGATCCTCAAGGAATTCCAGTTCTTCTTTGGGTATTCTTGATTCTTTTGGACAAACACAAATAATATGTTTTCTTAACATCCGCTTTTTCGGCAGTCAAAATCTTGGTGCGAAACGGAGTTACATTTGCAGGCACAAATGTCAAAGAGTTCTACCAATGATTTTTTGAACAATTCAATAAGCTTCGCACTGTTTTTGGATCGATTGAGTTGCGTAAACTTGTCGGTAAAGCGTTTCAGCTTGGTAATTATGGATTTTTTACTCATTGAGGGTATTGATGAACGTTTCCACACTTCGACCAATGCTTCTGCTATCGTTTCAAGCTTATCATTATTTGTCAATTTTGCAGATGAGCCTTCCTTCAGTAGAATGAAATATCTCCCAACCGCATATTAGAGGGTAAGACATTATGTGGCAATTCCATAGTTAGTAGGGATTTTGCCATATTTAGATCTGAGGTTAAATTTCTACAGAAATATCACATTATGAAAATCTGAAAAAATACAAAACACGGAATTAGTTAAAACAAATTGTATATAAGCTCTAAAACTAAAATGTAAACATATTTTACTCAATAGTCTTTGTAGCCACCCATGCTACAATATGCAGCATGCGGCTCCTACCCTCATCCCTTATCAGCCATATGCAAGATGTAATTGACCTCGAGTGAGACTGATGTTTAGATAAGCGTGTGTGTGTTCTTAAGTAGTTGGTGATTAGTAAGTATCGCTTGTGTCGTGTGAATGTATTTACTCGTTATCATAGTTATAACCAAATAACGCACAATATAACACGATATCTTCTCTCAAAAACCGATATATATTATACTAGGGGTCTTTCAAAATATGACTTTCCGCCATTTTGTTTCCGGCAAAAATTATCTTTTTAGAACTTCTAGAGTAGTGGTCGGCGAACTTTTTTGGGTATTACCCCAAAATATATTTGAGGACGTAATCAGGACGTAAATTCGTAATATTCTAAAATTTAGAATAACGCCACATTTATGTAACAAAATAAAATAAAAATATACGAAAAAAATACCAGCACAAAGTGTCTCTCATACCGCACGCATTACCCCCAAAAGTTTTAAATTTACCCCATTTGGGTAATTTACCCCTGTTCCCCGACCACTGTTCTAGAGGGTCAATACACCAAATCATGAGCGAGGCAAGACGGTTTAATATTTTCACTCCACCCTAATACACACACACACACACACACACACACACTCTTATTTACCATGTACTGACTTCACTCAATCGTTTTCATTCTTTTAAATTTTCGGTGCTCTTCCAATATGTGCTCTACCGCGAAACTGTGATCTACCATATTCCAACTAATATTCCATATTCCAGGCTAACTAACGAAAATATCACGACTTAACCTAACCAATCGTCAAGGGCGTATAGTTGACCTAACGATTGGTTAGGTTAAGTCATGATATTTTCGTTAGTTAGCCTTATAAGGCTAGTTTCACGGTAGAGCACGTATTGGAATATGGTAGATCACAGTTTCGCGGTAGAGCACATATTGGAAGAGCACCAAATTTTCTTGCAAATTGTTAATTTATTGTATAACTTATAATAGTCCTACTTTGAAAACCCCACCATCAGAAATTCATAATTGGTCGAAAACACAACCGTAGTTCTAATCACATTCTGTACTTAAATTATCATATTTAGCATTTCTCTTCATCATTTATTGGACTTAATCGTATTGTTTAACGTAAATTAACGTAAATTAAGGTAAATTAATCCATTTCATAAGTTAATTTTAATATAATCTCCTAAAATATTCGTTTTCTCCGATTATATTAAATGCCAAATACTTCATAACGGCGTAAGAGCAATCATTCCGTACTTACTGTTTGAACAACGTATTTAAAAGTATTTCATCATTCCATTCATGTATTTATGTACCTGTTGGTGTATGTCTGTTCACAGTACGTACATTATGGTAAAAGTTAATAATAGTGGAAATTTTTTGTTTTATTTAAAAAAAATAAAATGATCAGTAAATTGGAAATAGCATTTTATGCCATGAATAAGTGTTTTTCGTGAATATAAATTATAAATAAATGTATAAATAATAGTTAAACATGGAAATAGTTCGTGTAGCGTATCGTCATTAGATATTTAAATATTTGGGCGATTAATTATATTAGCTGAAATCCATATTGGGCTCGAAATAAATCTAAACGAACCTATGTAACGTAACTTACGAAAAAAAACTGGATCACTTTAACATATTGCTTCCCAAAGCATTCGGGAAGCAATATGTTAAAGTGATCCATCTTGGGAAGCAATATGTTAAAGTGATTAACACTGGGAAGCAATATGTTAAAGAGAGGTTCCTGGGAAGCAATATGTTAAAGTGATCGAAAAAAGTTGCGCATGGTTGTATGGTCTGTTGGGTGATTTATTTGGAGCTGAATTGGGATTTCGGCTACTACAATTAATGGGTGAAAAATGTAAGTATGTAATGACTATACCGTTGGAGGCTGGTTGTGGAACAGAGGGCCCGCGGCCCATAGTCCGGCCCGCCAAAGATTTGTATCAGGCCTGGCTGGTGGATACTGGCTGGCGGATACTGAAAATTCATTATCTAATGTCATATTTTATTTCAATAAACGTTAATTTTAAAATAAAATTTTATCTAAAGTTTGCACACTGGCCCTCGGCGTGGGTCATTTAGTGAAATATGGCCCTTCATGAAAAAAGGTTGGACACTCCTGCGCTAAACGAACTAGTCCCATGTTTAGCATGGAAAGCAAAAATTCAAAGGTAATTACTCTAATCTAACCTACAAAAAACCACTTACATGGGGTTGTATGCTCTATTAAATGTCTAATAAGCAATTTATTATTTTTTTAAATAAAAATTGTTCACTGTTGTTAATCTTAGCCGAACATAGTTTCTTTGTGTTATGAAAATCTGCTTCCAGCTCTGTATCAATTCTCTCCTACATCTCTCTTTGCGCTGTTCTCTTTGTTTGGTTTGCTAAATTTCCTTTGTGTTCATAGTTTCTTCGAGTTTCATCACTTCTTTATTTCATCCAATTCCAAAGAGCAGTTTTTTTCCCCCAAACGGCAATCCTTACCACCTCTGTCCACCAAGCTGTACGTTTCTTTTTCTTTCCTCCAATAGTTACACACCAATAATTTTTTCCTGAACTTGCCAGATGATAGTCCCTAAAATTGTTTCACGTTTCTTCCAGATCATGTCCTCGTGAATTTCCAACTGCATTTGTCATTCTAGTTTCGATTTCATCTTTCATGTTTTCGGTGCAGACTCTTTGCCTCCTAGATTCTTTGATTCTCTTCGGTGTTTAAATTTTAGCTTTGTCTTAACTAATCTATGGTACGAATCCAGAAATAGTGGTGGTACTGCCTTCACGTCTTTAATCATGGATTTTTTGCTTGTTATAATGAAATCTACTTGAGACTTTCGATCATATGTTCCTATTTGGTTATTATATCGGTAGCGAGTATACTGGTGACGCTCCTGATGTTTGAAAGTGTTCATAATGAAGAGATTGTTTCTCAGGCATAGGTCAATCGGTATCTCGCCTTTATCGTTTCTTATATCTAATCCAAAATTTCCAATTGCTTCTCCAACATTTTCACTACTAATATGTCCACTTAAATTACCCATAACTATGCATAATGTCGCTATCGTTAGGGAGTAGGTCATATGTGATTTGCAATTTTTCAAAGAAATTTAATTTTTCTTTTCTTGGTCTTCCTTGTTGAGGGGCATAAGTTTGATAATTGATAGACTATGTCCTTTAATATCCAATGATTCTTTCGTTTACATATTTAATAGCTTCACTGTAGTGGGCAAAACTTGATTCGAACATAAGTGAAGTGTCACTCCATAATTGGTGTTCTTATATGAAAATAAAAACCCACTCTAATAGACAGAGTTTATTTCCACAACAGTTTCGACGCCCACTGGCATCCTCCTCGGGTAGATACAGAAAAACGAATGAACCAAAACAAGAGGGAAAAACAGTCCAGGGACCGACCGTTAAGAAATTCGCACCTAGGTTAGATCCCATTCTCCCGACACCGGAAGGGCATTTTCATTAAGTACATTCGCACAAATTTTAAAACTATCTTCTCTTCTAAACATACAGATTCTATTTTTTTACATAATTATTACATTTATTATTAAATTTATTACATTTAATATTGCATAATTATTTATTACAGAAATTATAAATTTATTATTACATTGGTTATTACATTGTTGTTTATTATACAGAACTTATAAACCGAAAAACGAATGAAAAAGGCGATTAGGAAACAATCCAGAAACCATTGAGAAATTCGCACCTAGGTTAGATACCGTTCTCCCGACACCGGAAGGGCATTTTATTACAGGGTCCGCTTATAAGTACATTCCCACAAATTAAAACTATCTTCTTGGTCTATACATACAGATTCTAATATTTTGACATAATTACTGCATTTATTATTGCTTTTACATTTTTTAACATTTATTATTATTACCTTTACCCTAATTATTAAATTTATAATATTACCTTTATTATTACATCTGTTGCATTTATATTTATTTCCACATTTATTACTTCCATTATTACATTTACTAAAAGCGAGTAAGGAAACAATCCAGAGACCTTTAAGAAATTCACACTTAAGTTCGAAGACGTTCCCACGACTCCGTAAGGGATTTTTTTGAACAAGAATCTCATTAAAGGGGCTAACTTATAAGTACCTTCGCACAAATTAAAATTATCTACTTTTTCTATACACACAGATTCTATTTTTCTTTTGACATAATGTACTCAGTATTGGGGATACATTACATTATTGGGGATACATTACATTATACATGGAATATTATGAGTCGGAATTGTTGCAAACAATATGTCCCAGGAATCTAATTTGGTTTCGTTATGTAGATGATATTTTCTCATTTTGGCCTGACCACTGGAACAACTTTGACACTTTCTTTCAGTCATTAAATAATCTTGTTCCCTCTATTAAATTTAAATATGAATGGGAGAACGACAAACAATTACCTTTTCTAGATGTTTTGGTCATTAACGAAAGCGGAAAGCCCAATTTCACGGTCTATAGAAAACCTACTCATTGTAATTCGTACATTCATTATTTTTCATATCATGATGAAAGGGTTAAAAGCTCAAATATTTCTTCCATGTTTCTAAGAGCACTCAGGATTTGTAGCTCACATTTGCTGGACCCGGAAAATTCAAAGATTTGGAACATTTTTAAGGATTTAAAATATCCTGAGTGGTTTATCAGAAAGGCGTATTTTAAAGCCAGAAAATCTTTTTATGCCCCTCGGGAACCTTCAGTTAACCAAAAACAATATGTGAGTTTGCCTTACATTGCCGGCTTAGAAAGAGTAAAACCGTTGACGAAAGATTTTAAGTTTGTTTTGGCGTTCAAATATTCGTCTACCGTGAAAAGTAAATTGGTTAGGAATAACGTTGCAAAAGAGGAACAAGCCTGTGTCTACAGCATTCCCTGTAAAAGTTGGATTTAGTATACGTGGGAGAAACTGGAAGAAATAATGAAACCCGTATTAAAGAACACAAATATGCCTTCAGAAGTTGTAATACTAATAATGCCATTTTTTATCACGCCAGCCAAAATAATCATGCTCTAGATTGGGAATCAAGTAGGTACTTTATAAATGTAATAATTATGTCAAAAGAAAAATAATAGAATCTGTGTGTATAGAAAAAGTAGGTAATTTTAATTTGTGCGAAGGTACTTATAAGTTAGACCCTTTAATGAGATTCTTGGTCAAAAAATCCCTTACGGAGTCGTGGGAACGTGTTCGAACTTAAGTGTGAATTTCTTAAAGGTCTCTGGATTGTTTCCTTACTCGCTTTTAGTAAATGTAATAATGGAAGTAATAAATGTGGAAATAAATATAAATGCAACAGATGTAATAATAAAGGTAATATTATAAATTTAATAATTAGGGTAAAGGTAATAATAATAAATGTTAAAAAAGTAAATGCAATAATAAATGCAGTATTTATGTCAAAATATTAGAATCTGTATGTATAGACCAAGAAGATAGTTTTAATTTGTGGGAATGTACTTATAAGCGGACCCTGTAATAAAATGCCCTTCCGGTGTCGGGAGAACGGTATCTAACCTAGGTGCGAATTTCTCAATGGTTTCTGGATTGTTTCCTAATCGCCTTTTTCATTCGTTTTTCGGTTTATAAGTTCTGTATAATAAACAACAATGTAATAACCAATGTAATAATAAATTTATAATTTCTGTAATAAATAATTATGCAATATTAAATGTAATAAATTTAATAATAAATGTAATAATTATGTAAAAAAATAATAGAATCTGTATGTTTAGAACAGGAAGATAGTTTTAAAATTTGTGCGAATGTACTTAATGAAAATGCCCTTCCGGTGTCGGGAGAATGGGATCTAACCAAGGTGCGAATTTCTTAACGGTCGGTCCCTGGACTGTTTTTCCCTCTTGTTTTGGTTCATTCGTTTTTCTGTATCCACCCGAGGAGGATGCCAGTGGGCGTCGAAACTGTTGTGGAAATAAACTCTGTCTACTAGAGTGGGTTTTATTTTCATATTTTGACCTTCACGTAGAAAAAAGTGAAGTTTTTTGCATTTATGGTGTTCTTACGTCGGCCTTCATAAACTTCTTCATAATTATTATGCAGGATCCTTCGCCCATTTCCTTTCGATCTTGTCCCTGACAGGCCCATAATTTTAATGGTTCTATTGCTCATTATTTCGATTATTTCATCGCACTTATTTCATAGGGTAACAGTGTTAATGGTAGCAAGAAAAAAGTATTCCTGTTTCCTAGTTTTAAACCGGTCCAAGATTGGTTGCTTAAATATCAGTCTGTGCCAAGGCTTTCTGCATTATTCTTGAGCAAAAGGAATCAACTATCGGCTTGCTAGGCCTGTCACGGCTTCCTCGAGTCTGCTAATTAGTACCACCAAAGCACCCATTACTCCCCGAAGGTTACAGGTTTGTTGACACCAGAACCGAGTAGGTGACTTCGTAGGCATCAGCCATCGCACCTCCACAAGGTTACACAGTACAAGAGCCTATGGACTGGTAGGTGTCAACTCCAGTACCGCGATGAACTTGATTGAAGATCCTAAAGCTTTGCAGCCAAATATAGAGGGGAAAAACTAATTTACCTTACTCGCAAAATCTCCTAGGAAACTCTATAGGATGTACTACCTTATGTTACTCATTTCGAAGTCATCATAATTTTTTAATTATCAATTGCTTTCTTTATGTAAAGAACGTTTAGAGCCCAATTTTTCGAATTCTGTTCTCGTAAAGGATTCATTCCTTTATAAAAAGTTATTAAAATTCTTAATGGAGTACAGTAACATCATTACTTTAAAAAGTGATGCTTTTGGTCGGACCAACTTGGTCCTCTTTCGTATTCATTTCGTTCATCACGTCAATCCTTTGTACTATTCATTCTTCTCGCTGTCAACAAATGATAGGAGAGAGAGTAGTGAGGTAAATATTAAACCAAAGAATCATTCAATCTTCTATTAATCAATGGTCTTCTTTAATTTTAGTCAAAAAGGAAGCTGGAACTCCGCGACCATATACCTTGATCCATACTGACGACATTGTGGTCTATAGTAACACTGTCACTGAACATTTTAAGCACCTTGAAGAAGTACACGAACGTCTCTCAAAGGCGAATCTTAAATTATCTGTATCTTAGTTTTTAAAAGTTTATAGTTCGCTTAGGATTTCTTTTGTCATCCAAGGGAATTTGTCCTGACCCTTCTAAATTAAATGCTAAAAAAGACTATCCTGTTCCCGAAAATGTTGATCGAGTTTGTTTATGTATAGGCTTCTTAGAATTTTTTTTTTTGCAATTTCACAACTCCATTTTTGACGTTGATGCTGTCTTAGGCATATATTGAAGGCCAAAATTCCTTTCACTTAGTCTGGCGAGCAACAAAAAGCTTTCGAAACGTTAAGTGATAAACTCCTAGATAAAATTATGCTACAATATCCTGATTATGCGAAGACATTCATAGTTCCGAATGATACTTGAACATTCTTTTACAGGAAACGGATAGAACTGAACGCCCTATGGTCCATGCTAGCTGTTTATTATCTAAACCAGAACGAAGCTATTGAGGAACTGAACGAGAAGCATTAGCTATCGTCTGGATTCTGAAAAAGTTTTACAAATTTATTTTATTATAGACTAATTATGCTCCTGTGACTTTACTAAAATACTTCCTGATGTACATTTAGGTACCCGAGTCTTGAATGTACAAGACTGTTCCCAAACTTGTTCATGTCTTGGAAAACTTAACATTGTTTCGGAGTGTCTGTCCACGATTAACAGACCTGAAGCTGTTTGTGAAGTTAATCGCGTTCACGCAATCAATAACTTTAAGAAAGGCATCCTCATTCATGAACAGCAAAGGGTTCCCTTACTGCTTAAATTATTCTACAGCTGAAGTCGCGTGACAGCTCATAAATCGTTCGGCAGTACATACTGAAGTCCCTGGGGATAGGGGATTTAAAGAATGCTTCCCACGTGGTCCCAGCGTGTCGTAAAAGGCGACTAAAAATAAAGGATGGGTGAGGGGAAACTCCTCTCACCTGTATGTAGCTTTCCACAAACAAGAACTGGACATAATGTCTCCTACGGAAAACACACACTGGCAGGACGTCGCCCGGGATAAAAAGGTCCCCTCAACCTGCTTAGGCACCGGGTGGGTGAGGAGAGCAATGGTGCAACTTTTCTCAGTCCCAGAGGGAAGAAACTTCACCAAAGGGATCAATGCAGGGACTCCACCAGGTCAAAGTATTGACCCTGGACCCCAGCAGTTATAACGGACAACGGCCCCAAAAAGAAACCTATGTCAGTATGATAATAAACTGGACCACTGGAGAAAAGAAAAGAACGTAATCCTAGTGGAGCAAATCAACGCTAGGCCAAGTTCAGACATAGTTGAAGTGTTTGGCTTTGGGTGGAAGCCCCACTTACAGCTATAAAACATACTAAAAAGAATATAAACCAAGGAAGGAAGACGTATTATATTCTAAAGATTCTTCTGGCAAGGAAGACATCGAAATCCATCAAAATTATGAAGAAATTATTTTCAAACGGTGCCACGACTCCTTAAATGCTATCCAAAGTAACCGATTACTGCCGTCATTGCCACTACGACGCAAATGCATGAATATCCTGTGTGAACTGGTCCTTGGGGCTGTGTTGGCGTGGATGCCCTTATTTTCTTGCACCAAGCGCATAGAGAAACCGATATATCTTACTATTTATAGACCACCTTAACAGGTACAACAATGTCGTACCAATTCCAGCCCATACTTTCGACACTGTAACTAGTCAAACATTTATTGGAAAGTGTCGTACATTCTTCTGGTTGACAATGTCCACGACTTCGAAGTCCCAAGGTTTAATAATATTTACAAACGATTCAGTATATATAAAATATACATCACCACCTATCAACTACCACCAAATGATTTCGTGGAGAAACAGAAATCAAAGATTTTAAGCGAACTGAGACATGTCT